>JBAMIG010000006.1:13668703-13714298 GCA_037177335.1 Kiunga ballochi | reverse complement strand
GGTAATCAGTTCATCCAACAATGAAAGAAAGGAAAAAAAGAAGTTGGCTTGAGGGGGGGAGGGGGAGCTGTTTTTTTTTTTTTTTTTTTTTTTTTTTTTGCACGATTGATTTACAAAAGCAATAAAAGAGTAAAATGTCTCAGGGGTTGAAAACTTTTATTGGACACTGTATGAATATATGTCTCTCTTCTGCATATATAAGTAACAAGCAAAATAGGCCACCAATAAATCAAAATGAAGTTATGAATATTAAAGTGTAAATAGCAGCTACCAAACTCTGCTAGAAGAAAGCCATTATTTACTGTGTTACCATTTAAATCCTGTTGTATGCTCTGCACTGCCTCCTGTTGAGTGAACTCTGTACTAAAAACAAGAGAGTTGTACATTGAACATGATACTATTGTAACTAAACAAGCTGTCACCTCATTATCCTTTTTTCTCCATCCAGTAAATAAGAGCACAGACTACAATAACTACTACCAGGGCTTGTGGGACTGTGCTGGGGACCTCCCAGATGAGCTGTCCTTTAAACGTGGGGATGCCATCTACATTTTGAGCAGAGTATGTACAGAGACTTGGTTTTTTGTAATCTGCCTCTCCAGTGCCATACTTTTAAAGGCCTGGCAACAATCTTAATGTGAAATGAACCCTGAGAATGCAGAAACTTTATTTAAAGTGTTTACTAGAAGTAGCAAAATTTCTTCTTTTTTTTGTGCTTTATTTGGCACAGCAGTCAAAGTGCTGTCTACACAGACTGGTTCGCTGAAAGGACCAATTTGTGCAACGAATTAAAAAAAAAAACAAAAAAAACAAATTCTTGCTCAACGTGGCTCTTACAGGTGAGAGGAACGCTTCTTGTTGGAAAATGTTTTCTTTTTTAAATTTTTTCATAATGTACAAATCTATCTCTAATACAAACTTTAAGGTAAGATTTGCAGTCAAAAGGGGTTCTGCTGGTCTTGGACCACCAAAAGAAGTGGGTTGTTGTGAGGCCCTCTGAGAAACGGGCTTTTCAGACTCATTACTGGCAGCGCCTGGCCTGTTGCCAGAGGTGGACGGCTGCTGGTCAAAGGCAGACTGAGCAAAATTCTTTCTGTGGGACTCTTGATGGGGATTAGTTGTGTCACAACGGAAACAGTTTTAGTGCTGTTGGCCAGTGGTGAGCTTTGCTGGCACACACAGCCATTCCATCACTTCCATCTGGACCGTTGCAGCACAGAGTCGCTGCCGCCATGCCAGGCCCAGGCGCTGAGTAGCCCCAAGCCCACACACCTTTCAGACATCTCTCTCACCTCGCCAAATAGGAATGTATGTTCTCAGGAAACCCAGGCTTAGCATTAGGAACAGGTGAGGACGTGTGGTAGATGCACAATTTCCGAGGCTTGTCAGTTGGCAAGGGTGGGAGAACTGAGGGGCCGTTCTGTACCTTTATGCAACCAGACAGGAGCCTTTTTGTGCTCAACTGGTTCATATGAGCACTGGAGTGGATTAGTTGTGATACGTTAAACTAGCAGTTTTTAAACATGAGTCCAAAAATAAATAAAGGAATATCCTTTTTGTAAATGTATGTCTAAGTCTATGATTTGTAATGAGAAAAAGTGTGAAATATACTCTGCGTAGACAGGCTGCTACTGGTTTCTGTAGAGCTTTAGTGGGAGACTGGGAGACATTGCTCTCAACTGGCCAGGTCCCTTTTTTTTAATTCAAGTCTGCCATCTAGTGGCACCAAAAAGTAAAGAGGACAGCCATTACAATATTACATCTGAATTTGCGTGGAGGTTATTATTCATAGGTACAGTAAAATGCATTTACATTAGTTAATACTAAATTAGAGAGCATAAAAAGGGCAAATGAAACTGTTTAAAACTGAGTTGATCTTAGAAAGGAAGAAAACCTTTTGCTGAGTTTTCAAAGAAAATTGAGTTGTTTTTTTGTTTTTGTTTTGGTCATTTGTACTACAAACTATTCAGTAGGAAGCACATGAGTTTGAAAGTCTGAATCACTGAATGAGTTCTTACAGACTAATCAGCTGAAAGTAACTTCAGCACTAACAGAGAGGCACAAATGCACAAGGCAGACAAACCTACAAATGCTCATTGACCAAAAGTTTGTTTATTGCTCCTTCTTAGAGTGTGGAAAAGGACCAAGAATCAAGTTGCCCTTTCACTCAGACTGGGAGTGCCATTAGCTGAAACCTTGGTATTGGGGGTTGTTGCCTGCTGCGAGGGCAATGACCATAAAACCTGTCTGGACTGTTGCAGCCAGCTGCAGCTAAAAGCACAGCCGTCTCCTTACCTCCTCCTCCATTCTTCTTTATCCCTTTTTCATTGCATCCCTCCCCCCATTCCACTTCTCAGAAATAGGTGTGGTGTTTTAACTGCAAGACCCCCCAGTCAGGACTTTGGTATCATAAGACTGGACTGAGGGAGGTCTTAGTGTGTCCGTTTGTCTGAGTTTGTGAGAGGTGTGTGTGTGTGTTTGTGTGTGTGTGTATATATATATATATATATATATATATATATATATATATATAATGTGTCATAATGGCAACAACAGAAAAAAAATTAAATGTTTGGAGAGAAATCTAAAATGATACAAATGATTAAAAATGGGACTAAAACAACCAGATAAACAAGCTGAAAAAATCTGGTTTTAAAAAAGAAATTGTGTGAATTTTTTTTATCAGAGTATCTACATTGTTTTTGTTTTTTTTTGTTCTGGGCTCTTTGTAGAACCACCAGGATGCCCATTACACATCTGTACCAAATATGTAAATGAAACATGCAAAAAGCAGATACTGTAAATATTTTTTTCTCTGTCATTGCCCATTTTTTGCTCATTATTGTAGAAAAAAAGAGCTCAGCCTGATTAGTTTTTCAGTGTGTCTGTTTCTTTACATTTCAGGAGTACAACTGTTTTGGCTGGTGGGTCGGAGAAAAGAATGGAGCTGTAGGTATCGTTCCCAAAGACTATCTGACTGAGCTGTATGCTCTTTAAATAAAGTTGCTTAGAAGTCATTCAAGTTCCTTCGGCTTAATTTCCCTTTTATTCCAAATGATCAATACATGGAATAAATCCATAGTGTTCTTGAGTATTTGTAATCTCCATAGTAAGAAACTGGTGATTAGATTGAAATGCTTTCATTTGACTCATCACTTGGACAGTTGTCTATTTACTATTGTATTTATTCTCTTTTGAGATTACATCATTTTCATACCTTGCTTTTGGCTGCTTGATGTTTCAGATTGCTGATTAAATAAAAACTTAAACCTCTTTTGTGGATTCCTTTGATTTGTTTAACTTTCTATTTAAACCACAAGGTGGCAATGCAGTCACTCAGATAATCACATGTGACCTCTGAAACAGGGGACACAAATCTTGGCATGCTTACAGATGAAATTAATAATGTCAGCTAACATAAGAGAAGAGGGAGGGGTTAAGAGCATAAATTATTGATAAAAATCTATGTGAATGTGTTTATCATTTTAACTTAAATGCTGATTGACATTGCTTGTCCTCTTTAATGCCATCCAGTAAAGTCACTAATAATAACCACATTAAAGCTAGCAGCATGCGCACAGCTTCCTGGTTAAAAGACCATATGAATTGTTTAAAAACCAAATTTGTTTATGTGGTCAGCAGTTTTATCCTGGGCATCAGAAAGAAGTTTTTATTATTATTTTATGGCACCTGAGAGACTTCGCTGGGCAGAGGATCACAGAATGGCAGATGGTAGGTTGTGCCACATGCCTGAGTGAAATGACTGAGGTGCACTAATAAGGTAGTCACCCACATAGATAGCAGGGGTGCTTATTGCTCTCTGAGGGGCTGTTTGACAGCAGGCAATGTGATTTTGGCTGAGCATGTTCCCATGAGGTTACATTTGTACTGTACAAATCTTTTTACAATCTCCACACTGAAATACCATAGCTGTGCAGCGATTTAATACATCAGGGTAATGTATTCATGTATATTTAGATATAGAGACTACATGGCCTTGTCAAGGTTTGTCAAGGTTGGGAGGAAAATGGAAAGAAAATGCATTCATTAGCCAATAACTCACTGTTTCTATTTTTCCCCTCTTGCTCCTGTCCCTTTGCTTTGTTCCTGCTGAGTGATGAGCCATAGTCCTTTGTCCTCTAGGTGACATTCAAAGCCAACATAAATCTTGGTCTTTATGGTATGGTGCAGAAATAAAACTTCCCTACTAATTGGAGATGTAATATATAACTATGATGACAGTAGGCCTACAACATTGAATATACACAACAAATGCTTTTGTTTTAGTGCAACAGAGAGAAATTTAATGTGTAAATACACCAGGGATGACAATTGATGATGATTTAAACCCATTTGTTTTTGTTAAATAGCAGCAAAGTTCATTTTAATACTTGAAAACAAAGATTTTGTTACAGTGTGGCAATTACTTCCAAAAAGCCTTTGATATTTGGCAAAGAGTCGGGTTGTCAAAGACAAGCAAGGCTATATGCTACCTTTCATTTTTATGTGCCAATAAACGATTTCCTTAATGGATGTCAACTTCACCCCATCTCCTGTTGGATTTGGATTGCCATATCCTCAGGATATACAGGTGCTTTTATTACAATTTAACATCAAGATATAATGCTTTGAAGATAAATGCCACTGTGTCGTTAATCTCCTGAGCACTATATTACACTAATGATACCAGAATATCACTAATTAATACTTTGAACTATAAAGAAACACTTTCGCCAGTCAAATACATATAGATTGAGCTGCTGAGTAATAATAAATACATTTGGCTTGACTGAGAAAGATGATGGAAATATAAAACAAATGTAACCCCTGTGGAATAAAATCTTCCGTAGTCATTTTATGCTGAAGTCTTACGGTCCAAATATTATAATGATGACACAACCTGCCAACTATAATATTTGTCATTGTTAATAAATTAAACATACTTCCTAACTTCTGCATCAATAAATATTGCCATAGTTTTATGCCATTACATTTCAAATAGAGAAGAGGGTTAAAAGCTCCTTCTTTACCACTCCAGAGATGTGATCCTGATCCGGCTGTCAGCTGTTTCTTCTGCTCTTTAACCAGGTCACTCAGCAGTAGGTCACATCACAGCTTCATAGAGAGTTTCAGTCAGGCATACCTCAGCCTTATTTATGTGGTGTCCCCAGGCATTTTGCAGGAAATGCATCACCTCTCTGACAGGCCCTATGTCAGCATTCCATTAAAGCCCCCCTCCTGATCTAAATCTTACAATTATAAATAGACACTTTTTAAGTGTAAGTCACCCTTAATTGAGGTCAGTTTCTGTTAACATAACTCATGGCAGCAGATGAATTAAAGTTTCCTCAGATGGCTTATAATATAGCAGGAAGACATGATGTATTTAAAGTGAAAGCCAGCAACAGCAATGACAGGCTGTTCTGAAAATTCATATGTCTGCAGTTTGAGGTGCAGATTTGTTTATATTTTAGTGATTTTTCAATGTGCAATATTATGAGGTGAAGACCAAGGTTAGTAGCAAGCCAATAAATATGGGTCTAAATGGGTCATTTATTACCAGCACAGCATGTTCTCACATGTTATCAGAGTCTGCTCTCTTCTTCCTCCGGCAGCCTTGTGGGAGGTGCCTGATGTCAAGAGAGGACCTGTATGTGTCTGGAGAAGGAGACACAAGTTGCTCCAGGGTCTGAAAGCCAGTTTTCCTGGCCTTAGAAAGCAGGCTACTAGTTTATAGCCCTTCACACATAGCTGATATTTTATACTAATGAAGCTGTTACTGTGCAGTGGGGCACATCATCTATCTCACATACTGTACGCATCGATGTTACTAACAGGGCTCATGTTCCAGGCTTTGAGTTTGGCAATTCAGGCTGTCAGGAAGGGTTGAGTTATGTGTTGACATATCACTCAAAATAAATCAAGCTTATCAAAGTGGCAGGTGTTTGTCCACCTGTTATAAACATCTCCCACACCTCACTCCTGCACTATTCTCCTGCAGATTATTTATAAGGGTGCAAACACCCTAATCTGCCACTGTTTATTGTTTTGAAGCGACTCTAATATCAGGTTGCGGAGCCACAGTTGATTTACAGTACTAGTTAGCAAGGTGAGTAATGACCTGACGGTTTGGGAGAATTGATTGTGATCAATGAAAGTCAGAGATAGATGTGAAGTTCCAACTGTAATTACATCTCTCTGTAGGACTGCACTGCAGCTGATCGTCTGCCAATCCTGTGCAAAATGATCACTCAGTCTCTTCCTTCTTCTCATGTGCTGCTCTGAGTTCAGGGCCTCATGTTGCAACAAGCTGACATTCATGGTGAAGTCTCCTCTCAATGTCAACTCTGTAAATAGTTTTTTTGTAAGCTAGCCCTCTGAAAGACGAAGTAAAGGTGTGAGGGTTGTGTTACAAGAGCTTGCTGAGCTAAATGAGTCACTGGATGGCAGATTGCTGCCATCACTACCATTTAATGTCGGTTTGGTATGTCCAAGAGCAGGTCCTGCCAAGCTAACAGGAGTTAATATAGTGTCTAGGCTGCACATAGGCCTGCTCATCAATAAAAACTTGCATAACAATACAATCACTGCTAGATGTTTCAGAGGACACAGCAGTATCATCATAAGTTTCATTGCTTCAGTTTGTCATTTAATAGAAAATTTGAAATAAGAAAGCCCTGTTTAAAACTAGAACAGACTATTATTCATCATTGATAGAAGAGAACAAGAACAATCCCAGGTTTCTCTTCAGCACTGTAGTCAGGCTGACTAACAGCCGTAGAGCCATTTTACCTTGTATTTCTTTTAATCTGACCTGTAATGACTTCATGAGTTTCTTCTTCAACAAGAGAGTTTATATTCCTGCAAGATCTACCTGGATAAAGGTCGCTATGTTTGTGGTCTCTCCATCCCAACCAATTAAGGCAGATGGCTGCCCTCCTGAGCTGGAATCTGCCAGAGGCTTTTCAATCCTGTATACAGGGAAATTTCCTTTCCTCTGTTGCCTCATGTATGCTCAAGATGGGAGGTTTGATCAAAGATTTGATGCAATCTGTTCATTTTTGTTAATCAGGCTAATTCTATGAATAGGCTCAAAATGCTCTGAAATGACATTATTGTCTGTATATATATATATATACATATATATATATATATATAGAACATGCTGCATGTTCAAAATCAAAGATTGAGATATTTAGGTAAGCCACTTTTCAGAACTTTCTGATTCAGTAGGTCCCATAATTTAATGTGCATATTAACAAATTCAACATAGGTCCATAAGCGTATTATGAGTAATTATCATGCAAATTAAAAATACTTATTACATTTGTATTACAAGAGTAGCAGGTGGGGTAATTTGAGTCATTTGTGTCTATATGCAGACATCTTGATGATGGACTGCATCTGGAGAAGACAAGTTGAGCCAGTCAGAGGATCTACCGCACAGTAAGGAGGATTTAGGCTCATCATAAAAGATTTCTCCTTGCCTCTTATTTCACTTGGACATTTTTATGTTTTTTTTATTTTCTACCTCATTGCAGCCGTGAGCTGCCTGCTGATTTACACACATTGGCAGTGAAGCCCAGAGGCCTCAGGAGATGGTGCCCTCTACCTCTCCACACCCCCTCCCCCTTTGTTCTGTAGCCCTCCGTTGCCTTCTTAGTGCCACAGCTGGCAGCACCTTTATTCTGGGTCTAACCAAAGAGCTCCCCCTCTACTCATTCTTCATCCCTAACAAGACATGAGTCTGGGGGGACATGATCCTGTGACACACAGAGGGCAATGTTCCTCTATCCTGAGACACAAATTCATATAATGATGTGCAAATGTACATCATATCTGTATCTAAGCCTGTCCTATGCCATGTTTACATGGTAATAAAACAGCCAGTGGCATAGACAATAAAGTATCTCTCAGTGCTCACAATTCCTGTACACTTCTGGTGTCGGTTACAGACCCTGAGTGAAATACATATATAATCCCTAAATATGAATCATTGTATTGATAAGTTTTAATTAAAACATAAATTTGTGAAATATACAGACATGTTATTTTAGCTATTTACCTTTCCTTTCCCCATATGCGTTTTTGGTCTCACACACATAAGGAAATAACCATATTGTTTTTAGGAAATTATGATATCAGTTTCCTTTTCTCTCTTTAGGCCTATGTGTTCAAGGCACAAGAGCTACTTTAATGCTAATCAGCTCTTATTGCAGGGGACAAGAAGCCATTATTCGTCTTGGTACAGTGATCACGTCTGCTCCCACTAATTGCTACATCCTAACACCAAAAGGCGACAGCATTTGGATGGGAAAAGCATGCATAGTTACGCATTACTGAGGACAGGTAAGGCTGCAGGGTTTGATGGATGGCTGACACTGCTTTAAATCTGTGGAATTTGAGAGACAGTGAAAAATGTTACAACCTTGAGGAAAACTATTTTTGATTAATTAATTACTTTTTTAGTACTAGAATGAGGCAGGAAAACGTGTTTTGGCTTTTGAAATGCAGACACACACAGCTACAAGGTTGTGGACTTTCTTTTGCTTCAGTAAATGAGTGTTAAGTATTTGTATGAAGAAGTTTGTTTTTATTGCTTCACTTAATTTAAGGGTCCCACAGTAATTTTTCTTCAATGAATGGGGTTTTCTTCTTGCTCAATATGTTGCACATCGATATCTCAAGCTACTTCTATTGTCATTTCACAAGTATTAGTGTATAATTCTGGCATAATTTCTTCAGGATTCATTCCCATGACAGTAAAGTTTGTCCATATTGACTCATTGGTTCTGCAAAGTTGCAGTCTCAGAGATTAATATCTCCATTGGTGCTGAGCTGCTATTGCTACTAATGGATTCTGTAAAATGTGGCACTTAAAATGCATGAGCAGCCTCTGATTTATCTGTAATTTGCCTCTACTGAAGCATATCTCCCTCAAACCTCCATTTGTTTTTTAGCTCTCCAAAGGAAATCATCATTGGGATTTTGTATTGTCAGATATTTGACAATCTGCTTTTATCAAACACAAACATTTTGGTTTTTGTGACTTTAAAAACAGATCTGGCAAGAGATTTTGACTACATGACTACATGATTTTGTGAAATATGTATAGCTGCTGATGCTTCACTAAAGGGGTTGTGTTTATCAGATTGGTGGCTTCATGTATGGAACAACAACTATCTTGGTCATTTTAGGCAGCATAGCATTCAACACTCAGCATAAAGCTATTAGCAGAGAAATTGTTCTGGTGGATTTGGTTCATTTTTTATTTTTGCACTTTAACAGTAACTATTTATTATCTATTACATTTGCAACATAACTCAAAACGTTATGAGTGAAATAGTCAGTAATTTGAATAAGAAACAAATGATTAGATTTTGGGAATGATACAATTCATCTCCTGAATAAGAATTAGAGAATTTTGAAAAATTATTCTTTATTATCTGAAAAAAAAAAGAATAATTTTGACACTAGTGCTTCAAAATAAAAATATGGCTGCTGGAGGTGTGTACTTTCTAATTGGTTTGTCTTTGTGTTGACCCTGTGATGGGTGACTGGCAACTTTGAATAGGAAAATACAGGTATAAATAGTCATTCTTTTAGCTTCTCTTTGTGTTTTTAAACTAAATGGGTTTTTGAAGCAGCTGTTCTGCAACTTTCTAAGTATTTTTATTGCTTCATCTGACTAACAACTGGAGGGGTGGAAAAACCTGTATACTAAAATGGGATTTCCTTGTTTATTATTTTCATGATGGTGAAGAAGAACTCTGTCTAACTTACCGTCTACAATATCCCACTGCTACCCAGCCAGATTGATGTCTGTTAATTATGAAAGCGAATTCACATTATACACATTGTTTTCCTCTTCACTCCTTTGGATCATTTTTTTTATTTATGATGAGTGGAAGAATTTGCATCACTTATCAGGACAGAAATCTTTGATCTTAACTTAAATAAATTAGTCAGAATTACTTTTTTTCACAATAAAAACCACTTTGACAGAAAATAACAGTCTTCTAACTTTAGGGTCAAGAAGAAAAGTATTTGCACACACCTGTAAAAACTTGAACTAAATACATTTAGATATAATCTAAACTGCTTCCACGACATCACCTCATGTTAAAATGATAAAATATTAATGGGATTTTCAGGACACAGTTGTACAAGAGCATAAACATGAAACATGTCACAAAAAATTATCAGAACACCATGAGTGCGAAACAGAAACAGAAGTTGTGTGGCTTCTAAGTGCATATATGTACATAAAATGCAGGTAGGAAGTGCATTATCCTGGAGTCACTTCTGTATCCAAGGTGACGTCAGCTCTTTGTTCTTTGTGCCATAAAACCATTGTCTGTTCCTGCTCTGAATTTATAATGAACCACTTAGCTGCAGCAGAGAGAAACGGATAATACAATTAGCTGCATAGTTATCCCAATTTTCTTTCACTCAGTTTAGTAGTTATTGCCTCTATGTGAGGAACACACTGGAAGCATGCATATATGATCAACACTCGCATGTATACACACACATGAGAAAAATGTCTTCACTGAACAAGCTAATATTAACAAAAAGCAAGGGAGACAGATACAAAGGGCAGCTTGCAACTGCAGCCGACAGTTTGCTCCGCAGGCAGCAATGTAGGCTGTCTACCTGATGACCCTCTCAGACAGGAGTGAGTCCACTGGGATCCCACCGTACCTCCTACCCACAACATTTGACAGGGAGGCATTATAAACCTCTACAAATACCCTATTATGCAAGTTATATTGCTAAGTACTGCAGTGGCCACCAGATGACAATCTTTCATGACCCCAGACTTTATTTGGAATAAGACCAACATAAAGACACATTGGGCTGTCATTGTTTGATATTTTGCATTGCTGTCAGCACATATTGGGCCAAGTTTACAGGAAGAATATGTGCACAATTCATGAAGTTTCCGTAAAAATTCTTTGTTAAACCAAATATAGACAGTGGCAGCAAGGTTTTGCAAGATCAGGAACTGTATAAGCTGAAACAATGCTGCCACCTCCAGACTAGTCTGTGCCACAACTTTCCAACCTGCTAGGTAGAAAATACCAATAGACAACCAACCACACACTAAAGCAAAAAAGTGAGTTGACAGAGTAAAACGTCCACTCACTCCACCCTTCTAGCAAGATGTTTTCATGTAGAAACAGACGAGCAGCTGAGCATCTCCTCCTGGCTGGTCACTGGGAGATCAAGTGAAGCTGTTCTTTTAGCTTTACACACTGCCAAATCTTTTATGTTGTCCTCTGGATTTTTCCCCTCGTGCCTGAAACAACATGTGCAAGAACAGAGATTTATGAGATTAGTATGAATGATATCTTCTGATCGATTAAACTACATATTTTAAACTCCTCTTATGGATTTTTAAACAACTAATGTCTTTTGAGGTGGATTTTCCTGATGGGACTGGGGAAAGTACAGTGTTACGGTACCTATCTGAGTCAGAGTCACAGGACATGATGACATCCCTCTGTAGGTTTTCGTCTGAGTAGAACCTCCTCAGACCACTGTGCTGCACAGCCTGGACCACAGAGTAGGTGGTCCTTCCAGCAACACAGGCCTCTATATTGGACACGCTGAGTTCTGACTGCAGGAAAAGGTGCAGGCAGCTGTCAGACAGGAGCAGAGGACTCTGAAGGATTCTGAGAAATTGGGACAATAAACATATAAGGTTTTATCATATTACTGCTAAATGGTAAAGCAAAAGTCATAGTGTGGACTAGATGGGAACCAGTGCATACTGAGTGTGTTATGTTTGTAATGTAGTATGTTGACATTTCTAACTAGATCCCTGAGGTCTATCTTACTGTTCTAAAAATTTCTGGAGTCCTTTCATCCGCTCAGTAATTTGTTGTGCGTTGTTTAGACTAAAAAAGGGATTTTTGGACGGCAGCTCTGGAAGCTCAACCCTGAAAAAAGAAAAGAAAAATATAAACCACAAAGCTGACAAGGACAATTAAGCAGATTGCTTAACCTGACACTGTTTTCTTTCAGTTTAACACTTAAAACCCAAAGGAATGCACTTACATTAGCATTGAGTTTGCTTGCAGTTTCTGTCTGAGCCATACAAACTCACTGTACCTTCTCCTCACACTCGAAATCTTCTTGGTGAAACAGACGCTGTCGGTCTAAAGCAGGACATACCATTGAAAAACAAACATACAATAAAATGCACAAATGAAAGTAACTGTGTTTATGGTTTACTTACATGTAAACTAATTTCATAGTCCATGTAGGCATGCCAAAAGTCATTCTTTTGTATTCGTGGGTCACGTACCCAGACGCTGATGACCTGCTGCATGGAGAAGGCAGGAGACACACTGGTCCAAATATATTTTTTTAAAAAGGGGAAGGTTTTTATTGCCAGATATGAGGAAGTGCAAAGACAAAACCATAAAAAAAAAAACAGGATGGGAAACTCACCCAAAAATCCTTACTGGCTCAGGATGAAAAGATTAACTGTTTTAAGACTGGGTAGTTAAAGTGATAGATAGCTTCAAACCTACCTGACTGTTTTCCGTTCCTTCTCTCATTATCCAAAATGCTCAAGGGCTAAATCCCAGAAAATGCTGTATTCAGCACTCAGGCTGTCTTTTTTTCTTTTACCATCCAAGAGCAAAGGTTTCAAAATAAGGTCACAAGACTGAAAGAAGCTCCTCCTCACAACTATCAAACAAAACCTACACAAACACCGTGTTTACAGAGGGTCATTTAAAACTTCATTCAAACCCCTCAGGATTGATCAGTCTATTTTAGTGCTTGTGTGATAAAAATGAATCAAAAGTTTCACAAAAGGTTTTATTCACACTTCACAGATCCATGGTCAATAATTACAGCAGTTCATAGCAGGTGTGTTAAAGAGCTTTAAGGTTCAGCTAAGAGTCCCTTAACAGTCATGGGGGATGTTGATGTTTCAAGACAATGTCAGGACTGTGCCATCAGGATACAAGAATCAAGTATATGAAACTAAATGTAATGCCCTGTAGAAATGGCCCGTCTCATAACTAAAGTGCTACATTTAACAGTAGTTCTCCGGTTCAGTTGTAAATCTTATTAGATTTACATTAGAAACATGATGTTCTGCTATTATACCAGAACTTCGCTTTTGGTGAAACCTCCAAATAAATAAAGGAGATTTTAAACATTTGAATCAAATAAAAAAAGAGAAATAAACATGGGACATTTTGGTAGGGCAACTTTTTTTTTTCCTTTTAACATTTTACATCAAACACGAGGGTCACACAGAGACACGATTAAAACGAACTGTAGCACCACTCACAGAAAGGCTTTGAAACAGCAGGTCAACATTTATCAGTTCAAAGGAAAACTTTCAGAGACGAAGAACTTAAAACAAAGAACATGCTAACAAACAACCGTCCCAGTGCGAGATACTTGTATCTAAACAGGATTAAAAATCTAAATATCTGGAAAGCAAAACATATCCACAGTGATCGAGTCTGCTACATAATGACACGAGAAAAAGCTGAAACGGGTTAGTCTGACCTCAGATCAGTTGTTCCACACTAAAGTTAGTTTGAGTCTCCATCTCTGTGTCCTCGGCAGCAAAGTGACCTATAATGAGCACCACGGGGCTGAGAACATTTGGAGTCCATCCCCGCTGAGGATCTGGCACCTGCCAGAATCTGAAACAACCTGCAGCAGGATGTGATTTCACACAGTGTGCCTCTAATGTCAACTGATGGAGGACATTTGATAGAGGTTAAACTAAGATTTAGGTAAGAATGCAGCTATTTATCAGTTCTTCACAAGTCGCCCACAAAACACATTTTTAATGTTATTTTTATTGCTCCTCATCTCCGCAGTGCCAGGTTAGCTTCTGCTCGTAGAAGTCGATGACAACCTGGGGACATCTGGCACTAGCTTCACGGGCTGACAGCAGGGCAACCTCATCAGAGTTTTTCCTGTCACAAAAAAACACAAGATGAGGAAAACACTGATATGGCTTCCCACTGTTCAACAACACCATTTAACATATTCAGGTCAGTAATAATCAGAAAAAGCTAACAGAACTGAACTTGATTATATATTAAAGCAATAACTTTACGATTACTGATACTAATAAAAAAAAAATCTTTTACTCATAATGTATAGTTAAAGAGCTCATAAAAAGTAGCAATGCCTCTTACATTGCGGGACACTCAAAGTCATCAAATCAAGCTGCCAAATATTACGTATAAATATCTCCCATAATATTTCTATTTTCAGCTTTTAGGAGACACAAGCCAAATATTAACTAAAGAAAAAAACACACTATTTATGCAAATAATGACGGCTTAACACTGCAAAGACAAACTTCTCTGAATAATACTGTATTACTACTGTTGAAAGTTTAGTGCACAAGCATCCAAACATAGTCATTGAGGGCCCCTGTCCTGCAGACGTTTGATGCATCTCTGCTCCAACACATCTGGCTTACATTAAATGGGATCAAAGAGCCAATGAGGTTCTGCAAACTGCCTGATTAATCTGAGTCAGCTGTGTTGGAGTAGGAATACATGGAAAACCTGTGTAATTGTGGCCCTCGATGGCCGGAGCTGAACACCTCTGGTTTAGTGTATCTGTTCATGGTACATCTTGTTATCTCCCATTTTCCTTGTGTTTCTAAAGAAAAAAAACAGGACATTCTTAAAACAGAATCCAAGATTTTATTCATGGCTTCTTGATAATCAGCCATTCTGACTACATGCTAAAATGCTGATTTTTCCATAATGTACCCTGACAGCACTATCTTGTCCCCGCAGGAAAACAAACATACCTAAATGTTTATTCCTTCAGTCATCATTCATTTAAAAGCTGCTGCTGATGGCAGCAAGTAGACATGGTAAGGCATTATATTTCTTCCTCTATTGATTATTCTCCATGACAGCCTGGATTTTCACTGCTTTTCTTCTTACGTACTTATTGATTGCCCCAGACAGTGTTGCCATGTTTATGTTTATGATTACTTTTATGTTACCCGTCTGCTACTGTAAACTAAACAGCCATTTGAGGATAAAGTTGTTTGAATTGAATTGTGAAGGGATCTTCATCTCCACACTAAAAACCATACTCATAATCAAAATTATATAAAACTATTCAATTTTGTCCGTTTCTTGTCTTGTCTTGTTCATATTGTGTTAATTTTAATATTATTTCAACACTTTATAACATTTTTTATTTTTAATATGAGGCTGCTACTGTAAAAGACCCCCTCCCCCCTCAAACAGGATTAATAAAGTATGTATGCATCTAATCTATCCATGCCTATTTGCCAACCCACATTTACCAGAATGAGTTCATTCGACACAAGATGCTGGAAGAAAAGATGACTTTTAAAGAACCCGAAGCATAACACCGGGAAAACTCTAAGTTTGACCATGACAAAGCTTTCCCAGAGCTTTCTGCACAGGCCTGAAAATGACTCCGCACAGACTCATCAGCCAGCAGGGCTGAAACTGAATGCGTTTTTGTTTGTTAAGAAAAAAAGAGAAGTTGAGAAGTTTCCAAAGGAATTCATCATCATGCTTGTGGGATCATTTTGAAGATTTGAAACCATCATTAGGTACAGTTCTAACTCAGGAGGAAGAGGAGTTGTCATTCAACCAGAAGGTTGGGAGATTGATTGCAGACGTCTCTTGATTACGTCTTTGGACAAAGACACTGAACAGCAAGTTGTCCCTCATTGTGCCAATTAGCCTGTAGGTATGTGTATGGGTGAATGTGCCATTGTGTAAAGTGCTTTGAGCGTTTAACATGACTGAAAATGCCAAATGTTTTTGTATCAACCCTGTATATTTTGCAATATAACAATCAGTTTGCTTAGCATTACTGAAATGACTTTTATATGAAAATACAGTAACATATTTTTTTCTCAGATATGTACAGAAGAGACTAATTATCTTGACACCTCTTAGGCAGGGATCTCCAAGGGCCACTGTAATGCAGCTTTTAGATGCTTTCCTGCTTCAATGGATCATTGTGCAGAACTTGACAAACTGCTTATTCGATTTAATTAGAAAAATAGGTGTGCCAGAGCAAGAAAACCTCTGAAACCATCAGGACAGTGGCCCTTTAAGATCCGACCTCTAAGCTAGCAATCTTGCAACATGCCCCAACATGCTCCTCATTAACCAGCAACTGATTCACAGTAGGAAGTTGGGGTTTAGTATAGTGTTGAAATTCCTTTTTTTCTGCTTTCTTTATTAGTCAGTCTCTCTTGTTTCTCAATTTGCTTGATATTGACGGTTTTGCATACAATGTGATCTCTCAGAACCGAGCACTACCATCAAAGCGCAATGATATGATGAAGTCAAAGACATATTGAGCCCCTATGGGAAAAAACATTTAACATATTTGTAGCTTCTATAATATAAATGCCTAACATTATCTTAAATTCTCTTTTATTCATAGCTTTAAAATATGTATGAGTTCTTTTTATTCACAATGTGCTTAATGCAGTTAAACTATGACAGCTGATGCATATAGATGTATATTTAATCCCCCCCCCCCCCTTATTTTTTGTATGCAATTGTTTTTTATTGTTGCGCTTATTTGTTATTTTGTTTTATAGGGTCATCTAATTTTGTGTTAACTTGTATTTTTCTAATGGAGATTCTCCATGCTATGGGTGTTGCCTGCTCTGTTAGAGATGGTTGCCATGGTGATGGCCCCTGTCAGAGTGGTAAGAGGACCATCACCAGAGACTTACATCAGTGGGGGGAATCCAGCCTGCCTCAATCTGGGTGATGGGTTGTTGCTATGGCAGCGGCTCCTGTGGACCACATCAGGGAACTGTCTCCGGATGTGGGTGAATCCCAATGATATTGCTTCTTCACATCAACATTAATTTAAGCCAGATGTTTGATACTTTTAAATTCAATCTTTATTTTATTCAATTATCTGTACCTACTATGAGTGGGGCTGACTTTACGTGTGTGTGTGTGTGTGTGTGTATACAACTGCATGACAGTGAACATAATGAGTGTTTTTTAATTGTTTTGTTTTGTGTGTGAAGGCTTGGTTTATTTTAAACTTTGTGTTGTTTCTGGCATGAAAAGTGCTTTATAAATAAAGTTTGGTTTGATTTAATTTTTATTGTAATGTGTCTCATCTTCACTGCAACTTGCCCCTCATCTAAAGACACTGTGCTAGCTAGCTTTAGCACAGCTAGCATCTGTACTAAGCAGCACCCTTTAAATAGCTGATCAAGAAAAATGAAGACGTAGGAAATGGAGATTGAGGATATAAACTCCTGTTACGTGTGTTATGTATAAGGTTAATTGACCTCAGTTAAGAACAGCAAGCACATAAATTCTAACTGGAATATTTAAAAAAATAAACATCTTATTTTAAATTTACAAACAGATTAAAAGAGAATTTGTGATGAACTTATTGCGAGTTAATTCAACACACTTATATAATGGTGGAGTTACCATTTGACTAGAAACATGAGCTCTCCCTTTCTGTCTGTGGACCCGATGATGCATTCAGGTTCCAGGAAAGTGCTGAGGTTTGTGGGCACATTTGGCTGGTCATCGTCGCACAGGAGGACATTGTTGTCGCTCTGCACAGCCTGAGGCTGCTGCTGAGACTGCACACATGACTGTGGTGACAATAACAAAGAGAAGGTTAAAATAATAGAGTAGAAGAAAAACAAAACATCTGCATTAGAGACAAGTCAGGTTTTAGTAATTAGGATTTTTCCCTCTCTAAACTGTACACGCACACTGCAGGGGAAAGAGGAATTTTAAATGTTTTCACTTTCAGTTGTACTGCAAAACTATCTGCCTTCTCACACCGTTTACTTTCATTTGAAAACTATAAATTGTAGTAAGAAGAAATCTTCCAAAATTATCAAATTATCTTACTTCACTTCTACTTTAGCAGAAAAAAAAACTATTTTATTTCTCAACTATTAATAAAAATATCCTAAAGGCATCTTAAGTTCTGCTTTTTTTGTCACACATATGTCTGAACTCTGTAAATAACATGGAAAGACCACACAGACATTTCCACCTCTGCTCTCCTCACATACTCACAATTTCCGTCTCTTGATCTGTCATTTCTTCTTTGGGAATGAACTCCTGCACACTTTGCTCCTCTTCGTTTTCCTCTGACAGGTGGGCGTTTCTCAGAAACTCCTCGATTAGTTCAGGACAGCCCAGGTTGTCTTCAGGCTCCCATGTGTTTTCTGCACTGTGATCACATAAACACGTCATGTGCATGCATAGGCCACGTCACTGTCACAAACAAACAATTTACACCCATAAAAAGCAAGTATCTGCCTGTGCAACATTTCACTCACTCAGTAAAGCCTTTCCACTTCAGGAAGTACTCTACTCTTCCGTTTAACACTCTGCGGCGAATTATTTTATCAACCACAAACTCTTGGACTTCTGCAGTCTCCTCTGTCTTCCTCTGTTTGGCAGTCTGCTTCTTTCTCATTCTGTCGAGTAAAAGAAGAACCAAATAGACGCAGGCCTTACTTAGAAAATGCGGAACAGAAAGTGTCGCTTTGTAGTAACACTGATCAGAAACAAGCACTTTGATATTTACGACACAACACGGCAGGGATTAGTGTTGTGTTGTCCTTCAGACAATGATCCGTACACTTATTACAGCGCTCCACCTGCTGCGAGAACACAGCAGTAGGCTACTGCTTCTTCATTTCGCAATGCAACATGTTAGTATCAGCATATATTCATTAAGACAGTTTAGTTTCGGGGATATTATGCAGACAGACTAACACGAATGTAATAGTGTCCGTGTGAAGCGCCACACCATATGAAGAACAATATGAACGTACGCTGCCGGTGTTTACTTTATCTCTGCGGACAGTCTGCTGCGGTGCTGCTGGGCTCTGCTCTGTGCTTGTCGCTGCAAACTATCCGCACGCAGCGTCGTCGACGCTGCTTTGTGCGAAAAAATGTGTTGTTCGGCGTGTTTGAGTGACAAAAACAACTTTTCATTAATGAGTTAAAAATAAAGATGGCCGTTGATGCTCGGAGGAAGTGGTTGCCAAGGGAAAAGGTCATGCCAAGAAAACCGGGAGGAGACGGCGGGGACGCGCAGCCCATCGACCAATCAGAGAGCAGTGCGCTAGCCCGACCCAGTCCAGTGGTCCGGAACTGCCCCGCCACCCAGGGGCGTCAGCTAGGTATAACCATACTGACATAAAGAAATATTATTATGCCTTATGAGTATGTCAGTGATATGCGTGTGAATGTGCGAGCACGTGCGTTCAGCTGGTTTAAGCAGATATTAATTCATTAAATTTTTTTTTTATCTAAATCTATTCTATTATACTTCAGTCATATTTTCTTTACATTGTTTTATTCTGCTTAATTCCTTCTATTTGATCTTGTTTTATGTCTATTTTATGTGTTTTTCTTTTTTTTTTGGTCTTAATTGTTCCGTTTTATTCCGTATTATTTTATGCTTCTATTTCTTCTTGGTTTTACTACCAATATGTAAAGAACACAAATTGTTTTATACATAAAATAAACTAACCAAATAAATTTTCCTTACCTGTCTGCATCTCAGCTAGGGAAAACTGACTTTCAATGTTTGTTGCATTTAACGTTCATTTAATCTTTACAGATGATGAGGAAAAAAACATTTATAGGGTTATATTATGGCCAAAATTAAACCTAAAATTTATTGTTAGGACCAATAAATTAAATTGTGCTTTATATAGATTGTAATAATCTTCATATTATACAAAGAGTATGATAATTATTCAAAACATTCCTTAAACATAGACTATATGTGCACATTGTTAATTAGTCAAAGGAATATTCTGTATTTCTACAATTGTTTCTACTGCTGCTTTTTTCAATTCAGATTTTTCTCTGAGGAGTTCTGTTCCCTTCTAATTCTCATAACACATTGAGATTTCAGGGAAAAACAACCCTCAAGAGATTTGATTGACAGCTCTCATTCACCCAATGAGAACCCCCAAGGCCACTGATTGGGCTAAAAGTACCTCTCACAGCCCAGTTTACACTTTTTCTTCCCACTGTTCTGTAAAGTGCCATTGGGGGACACTACCTACCTTGGTTTGACATTTTGGACCAAAATGTCAATATCCCTGCAACTCCATTACACATGGATTTATGCAAGAGCGCTCACAGCAAAAGTCTGAACAAAAGATTTTACTTGGACGTGGACTCGCACTGAAAAAGTTTCTGATGCATTGTTGTTGCTGATATTTGTTCCATCCTTAAGGTAGGATTATATAACTCTTGGTGCATCTGTTCAGGAAAAGTTCTCTCCAAGCATAAGCTACTACAGTACAACAGCACAAGAACACTGCAGGGAAGGCCTTATGAGGAAGGAACTTTCTAAATTCACAAAAACATCCTGTCTCCTGTGAAAGATCGATGTATGGAATATACTCTGTGGGAAGGGGGGAGTATTGATTGGTATTAGGAAGACAGGAACTACTTCTTATGCAAGTTGCAAATCAATATGGGGTCATTTGGACCAGCCATTGTCTCATTTAACAGAATGTAGGAGTAAACCACAGGAATTCTGTGTTGTGATAAACTCTCATAGCAAGCTGCTGTATTCTTATATCTATTTATAATATATATCATTTAGATTGTTTCTAACTTTTAGTTTAGTTGCCTCCCACCATGTAACCCTCAGAATTTTCTCAACTGTGGCAAGACGTGTTAGTTATCAGCTCAAATGACCTATTGTTTCCCTCAAACCTCTCCCTGTCTACTTGTTATGGGTTTTACCACCAGTTGTCATAGTTACAGGACAACTAAATGGGTTGATCTGTCGCTGCAGGCACAGGAATGGCAGTAAGGTCCCATCTGGATTCATGGCTCTACTACATTTTGTGGTCTGTGCATCAAACACAAGTTATTCATTTCAGCTTCAGAACACATTAAACACAGAATGGACATTTAGAGATTAATCATTTTCCCAGCTGTTCCATGTCACTGGATGTGACAATATGCCCCTGCAATTAATTTGTTAGGATTTGAAGGCAGTTTTTTAATGCTCAGACCAAACATGTTGAACCCACTATTGACCCAGGCACTAAAAATAAAATACAGATGTTGCTAAAATGAGTCCGATGTACAGGATGGAAAAAAAATGTATCACATTACGCCGTCATCGCTTAAACCAGCTGCATTGCATCTCAAAGAAGCAAATTCCTTTCACCCATTGTGATTGCAGCTTCAGTGCAGATGGACCAAGAGACCCTACCAGAGCTGAAATAAGTCCAGATGGCTGAATCCTGCTGTGAGGGGCTGCAAATAAGCTGGGTACTGCTCTATGTGTCTCATGGAAAGCGTGACTGGATGCTTTTCTCAAGGAGGGCTCCCTGTATTCTCTCTGTTCCACTAAAGCTCTCAAGTTGCAGCCAAGGTGGGTAGTTTGCATAGTTTCTCTTGTTCTTTTTTAGAGTCTATGAACAGTGAGATATCATTTAAGGCTTAACAGAAAAAATTATACACGATACTGAAAGACTTCATGACTGATGAAATGTAAAATGTATATATTGCTTGCTTGAAGACCATTGATTTATATTGTACAGAAACACAATAAAAATATAATATAAACAATAAACAATATAAACAAGTAAACATAGAGGAGTCTGAGAGCTTATGGTTCTCACAAGTGTTCAAACTGGGCCTCAGCCTTTTCATCCCCTCTATGCTCTTATGTTTGCTTAAATATGTTAATTTTGTAACTGCAGGAGCAGAAAGTAAATGAACCCTTTTATGTGTGAAATAACACGAATAACAACTGGATTTACCAGCAGCAATTGTTGCTCCGGATACCTTCCTCTATGTTACTATAGCAGACATGACTAAAAGAGTTTATTAAATTGGTTAGTTTAAAGTTACTGAAATTAAGTTCATGTCTAGAATTTGACTTTTCATGCTTGTTTCAGGTGAGCAAGAAGTCTCACATAAAGTCATTAACTTCCCTGGACATGAGGCTTATTATACTGCTTTGCATGACTTCTGTCTACTTGCTTTTAATACACATATCTTTATTTATTACTTTTATCTAATGTGAAAAGTCTCCTTTTCTCTGCTGACCCTCATGCTGTGCAATCTTGTAGTTTCAGGAAGGCTGTCATCTAAAATAATTAAAAAAAAAGAATTGATTGATATGACTGCACAAAAAATATAAGGAGCATGCACCCTTTTGATACTTACTTAGAATTCTCCTAATTATACAGCAGAAGATCACGAATGATCACGTTTTCAATGATATTAAAATAATTTTCCCAATTATTAGAAGATACAGTACGTGTAGATCATATTGTTCAATAAATTCTCTTTGCATTGTTTTTACATATACATGAAAATCAAAACAAAGACTGCTCTATGCTATCCACCACTTTATGGGTGTTAAGGATCCCTGCCTTTGTAAATCTGCCTGTCAGTGTGCAGCTGCTGAGTGTCTGCTCTCATCAAGTGCAGCTCCACAAACCACAGAATCCAGTCTGTTGACCTTTGACTCCAGCTCTCTCACAGCTGTATGTTTTGAGTGTTTGATCTGCTCCACATCTAATCAAGATTTAACATCTAAAAGCCCTCATTCCTCCACTTTAATCTACAACAAAGTGCCCCATCTAAAATGAATCTTTATGTCAGATCTGGATAAAAAGCATTTGTTGAACATTTGTGTTCTCAGTCACAGAGTTTCTTGGGTGTTTTGTGACTCTGTGTAAAACAGAGAAGAAAAAGCAAAGGGTCCAACATCTCGTCAGTCCTGCCAGCCATCTGGAAGATGAAATCTTCTGGAAGGTCCTGTCAGTAATTCATCTGTGAATGCTGAATAAAAGCACAGATATACTGTGGTTATAGTGGGGACACATATTTGGGAATTCATAGTTTATTTTAGGCAAAATGTTTTTCAAGTCAGTTTTCAAATGTTATCAAAAGTAGGTTTTGATGACATAATAAAAATGGTTTTATTGTTTGTTTGATGTGTAGTTGAGGTTCTGTGTAGAATTACCTTCCTGGAGTTGCAGCAGATGACAGTAAGCACACTATTTGGTGTTCTTTAGAGGCTCTCAACTGGTTACCTCAGGGCAAAGTTTAATTTTACAACCTAATTTTCTCACTACGATAAAGGTTCTGGTGTGCTGTGTAGAAAACAATGGCTGCACTTGTTCAAATCTGTCCTTCAAAAGTCAAGCCAATGTCACGCTGTACCTGGATTATCCCTTTCTGCCTGTACAAAACCTGGAGCATTACTACTCAATCGATCATGGAAAACTTTATCTTTATGTTGAACAATGACACTTATCACTTCCATTCACTTTATAATAGCACACTTCCTCCACAATGTTTTTTTCTTGGGTCTTGAACAGCTATTAACACTTGCAATGGAGACACAACAATGCTGTCCATGTTACAAACTATTGAAGATAAAGAAAGAACTGAAAATACTCAAACATTCATTATTTTATTTGCATTAAGTATTTTGATTCCATGCTGGAAACCACATAGATTCCCTAACAGACCATGAAGCCGATTCACATTCATTTTTAATCCTGCCTCCAGACTAATCTGGAAACTGTTACTCATTATGTCTTTAAAATAAATTGTCTTCAGCTGAAAGTTAAAGTGGAAGAGGAAAAAACGAGTCTGTGAAGCACCATGTTTAGGCCGATCACAGGAAACAAGCACTCACAAGTCAGGAAATGGAGTGGCAAGCAGGGTCCTGCTTGGATTTCCCCTCTTGCTTTTACATGGGCCTTGTTGTTGAAACACAAAGCCTTCAGCCCACAGTGCCAATAGTAAACTAAGCTGGAGCGTTTCAAGATGTTAAGTGCTTGTGATGGCTGAGTGGTATGCTGCCATGAGGTCATGAGTTTCTCAGACCTCACAATGCCCCCCTCCAGCTGCACCCCATCTTCTGCCTGCATTTTCACTGTCTTTGGGTAAAAGTCAGATCATGTACTGGAGAAGAGTTTATATAAGACTCTTCTCCAATTCTCCGACTCCAATTCCTCACACTTTTGTTTAAATGATGTCACACATGTCTGCATTTCAATGAGTTTTATTGTCTTTGGAACCTTTTTGCTTCAATATGTTGTGTTTTAGTTTGTTTTGTCCTTCACTATTGCACATACAGGCAAGAATGTTGCTCATTTTTACTGAAAGAGAGCCTGTGATCATCACATAGTGATGTGGTAGAGAAAGAAACACTGCTTAGCTTAGCCTGCTTCAGTAACTAGTCTAAACAAATCCAATGTTATATCCGTATTCCACAAGAACCTCAGATGTAGATTGGACTGTGCCAGTATGGTTCATGTTTCATTTTAATCCAGACTAATGAATAAAATACTATAAATACAAGGAAAGAAAGAAAAAAGACCAGGCAATACCCAATTTGTTGCTGAAAGTCTTTTACACCAATGACAGACTCTGGGCAGAACAATGTGTGTGTTTAACACTAATGTTTTAAACAAACAGAAAACATCCCAATTTGTACTGATTAAGAAAACATTGAGCCAAACATTTACCTTAGACATGTCATAATATCTTACTATATACACAATTCTTATTCGGCTGTGGCGCATGTAGTAGAGCGGGTCAATTCGTAACCACTGAGTTAGTGGTTCAAGTCCCGGCTCTAAGAAACGTGTCACAGAATGCATAATTTATGATGAAAGCAATGACAAGAATATGGGTCAGTCAGGGGGATCCACAGCTTCTTGGTAGTTGCATGTAAGACCTCTTACATGGGTATACAGTTTGGGAATCACTGAGTTGGAAAATGGGATTTAAAACATGGAAAAAGATAAAAAAAGATTGTAAAATGTGTATGTGTGTGTGAGTGTGTGGTTGTGTGTATAAAAAAAGAATTATAAACATTAAAAGCTTTTATGTGTTGAGGCTTAATTAACCTTGCTGACAAATGAAACAGCTGCTTGTGGATGTTCAAGCTTTGTATTAATCCCTTTTGCAGACAAAGACTTCTTAAATGATGTTGCTACCAGGTTTGTCCAAAACCTTCTCAATCTGGTATGAAGCTTAGGACTGCAGAATCCAACTCTTTGCTTCTACACTGAGCAATTTCAGTCTGACTTTGCTTCAGGTTTACACTCCTCCCACCCCACATGTGGTTGTTTCTATCTGTTTGAAAAGAGGTTAGAAGTTGACTGTCAGAGGTCCTGCTCTCCAAGTGATTGCGGCTCTGTGGAAGAGGCTTGTTTCTATCAGGGGTGAAACGGCCGCCCGTCCATCACCCTGACAGAGTTGACAACCATTCAACCAAGGAGTTCCTCCTAAAAATCAAAGGACTTTTCAGTGAAGGAATCCAGCTCTGGCCTGTCATCGGGGAGGGGTGTGTCCATTGAACTAGTTGCTGCATAGTTTATCCAATGTCAGCTTTGCAGTTCAACCATGTGGTGGAGCCTTCTACTTTTGCTCTTTTCCTGCTAAACATCATTTTCAACTTTTCATTTCACATAGTTCTCAAATGTACTTTCACTGACAACACTGCTCCTTTACATCTTAGAAAAGCTAGTGATTGCATTCACCACTTGAGGGAGACAAAACTAAACAGTTGGTGATGAAGCAGCACTGCTGAAGAAGGGTTACAGAAAAATACTCAAGTTACATAAACTTTACAAACTATTTATCCAATTGATAATAAAAGCAAGTTAATTTTGAAATTTTTCTGCAGCTGTTGCCTCGCAACAATAAATTCCTCTGCTCTGGATCCCTGACCTGGAATAAGTGGGTGTAGAAAAATTGATGAATGATTTCAAAGGGAAAATAGCCATGCTTTGCTTGTTCAAAATGAAAAAAAAAAATTGCCTGTGTGGGCTTTTAAAATAAAACGTTTGGCTTAAAATAAGAAATCTGGTTCACTGTGTAAATGACCAAACAGAAAATAATGCATTTCTTTGTACAAAGATTTACAAAATGTGAAATAAATACTGCCTCACCAGATGTTTACCAGTTTTGGTCAGCAGTGTTATATTTATTTATATAGACTGTTTATTGAACTGATGAAACAATAAAGCTCTCTACATGCATGCATAATACTGTTTTGTTCTCTGTTGCTTATACATTTTTTTCACACCAGTTGACTAAATTATGCTGAATTTAGATGAATGCACATCTGAAATCAACAGAAATTCTGTCTTCATTTCCAGCAGTTTCATACTGTCTCACTCTCTGATGCTTCACTGGATCTACTACATAACCAGTGAGCTGCCTGCATGAATCAATTATTCATTTCCATGTCATAATACTGAAGATGCTTTGATTGTGACAGACAACCAGACAAGGCTGTGCAATACATACATGCAGTAGAGACTCACTAATCTATTGAGTCTCTGGTTTTAACATGTGACTGTCTAAAAAAAGATGTGATTTCTTCTCAAGAACCATAAGAAATTTTACCAAAAGCCCCGGGCAATTGTGTGAGTCAACACTGAATCAAATGAGCATCTGTGTTTGTAGTCCTGGGATTCACATGGAGCTGGTCAGATGAGAGACGGCAGGTATATTTCACATTTTCTCAGGTTTGTTTCAGGCACAGAGGCTGTTAAATGAATACATCACTGACTCAGACATTAAACAGCACAAAACACCACAATGTATCTGTCAGGATAATCAGCCATGAGCATCTGTTCTGGACC
Source organism: Kiunga ballochi (assembly GCA_037177335.1). Lineage (NCBI taxonomy): Eukaryota > Metazoa > Chordata > Actinopteri > Atheriniformes > Pseudomugilidae > Kiunga > Kiunga ballochi. Next base: position 13,687,627 of record JBAMIG010000006.1, on the reverse strand, counting down.
ATTTGTCTGATGATCTAAAGTTAAAGAGAGAATGGACTGAATAGGCACGCCAGAAATTCAAAGGCTTGCTTTTACTTTGCTGTGGCTGCTTCTCAGCACCTGGAGATGTAAAACAGCTCTAGCCATGTCTGCAGTAACACATAAAGTAAAAACTCACCTCATTTCATTGTGAAAAAGTTTCCTTCACATCTTTGCTCTTTGTTAAATCTTGGCTCTGCAAAACAGCATCTGGGGCCCATTGATGACATGGTAGTTTATTTTCCTCATTACCGAAGCTATGATTAAAACCATCTGCTGATATTGGGTTATGTACTAGTTTTGTTATAAATAACACACAGTTTGATCCATACACAGTCTTAACCTTGCCAATCATATGTTCAGTGGTTCATAGTAACCAATAAAATCTCCCAGGCAGCTAGCATGAGCAAATACAATCCATGAACAATCCCCCCAAAAAACTATAGCCGAGTTTTGGTGTTGTATTATGAGAAGTAAATACATAAAATAAATTATAAAATGAACAAAGGTATTTCTAGTACATTACACTTACTATTGAGAGAATCTATTAATATGTATAGTGTACTATTATATTTGTAGAACAATCTAGCTTCTGAAAATGGATATAGGACATCCCTTGATTTGCAAAGTAACAAAAAAGAGGAGTCTCATTACTGAAATTATCTCAGTGTTGTTCATCCACAGAGGATATGGTATTGTTTGGTTGCTCTTCTCAGCCTCTTTTATAAGAAATGACTCAGGGAAACTAGCTGTATGAAAAGGTTTCTTAAACCTTTGGCATATTTCTTCAGTGTGTTTGTTTTTTATGGTCTTGTACCTATAGTACAGTATGTCAAAGTGAATAGGAATGAAAGACTCCATTTCTGTATGTAAGGGAGATGAAACAGAAAAAAACAACAGAGAAGAGAAATGGAGAGAGGGAGATCAAAGACCATAGCAAAGCAAGACCCTGTATCAAAAATTAGGTTGGAAGGCTCTCCCTCCTCTATCCATCCGGTTCTCCCCTGATCATCAACCCTGAGGAGAATAAACTCTATCCATGTTAAATTATAGATTAAGGCCCAGCTCTGGCTATGGCTTGGCAGCTGGCGGCTGCGTGCTCATTGAGCTGCACTCAGTTTTACACATTACTGCTGCTACTGTTGCCTCACCTCACTGCCTTATTAAAATCAACATCAAACATTCTCCACAGATGAATAACAGATTTCAAAAGAGACTGTATGAATATGTAAGTTTTCTCTCTACACTATGCTCTCTGTGAGGCTGATGTTGTGTTTTGTTGCTTTGTCAGTATAACTATGGCAACTATCACAACTTCTTTCAGTTACTAGTCTTAACTAATAAGATTATCTAAAAGGTGCCATTTACCATGTTATGTGCATTATTTAATGAAACGAATGTAAAAAAAAAGAAAGAAAAGAAACATGTTTTTAGCTGCACTTTGATATTTAATCATCCCAAGGAGATGGTGTAATCACAAAGAAACAGAGTATAAAAAATTGATATGGTATCTAATTCTTCCAGTGGTATGCATTTATAGAGCACACACATGGGCCACAATGTTATGATCACAGAATGTGCAGAATACCACATTTCACAAATGTTGTCTTGGATGCCCTTTTGTGACAGAAGAGATTTATAGGAAATATTAGATGGGTTTCTGTTGTTTATAGCTGTTTTTTTTCTTTTTGTTTTGTTTTGTATTGTTTTGTTTAAAAGAGTGCGAATAAAAAAAAATTCAACCGAAGCCAATATTTACCACTGCTCCTCCACAAGGTTGCAGTTGTTTACCATGAGCTCAGATTTATTTCTGTGCAAAATTGGAATTGTATATTAGCGCTTAATATTGCATCAATCAAGTCAATTAGTAATTTGTGAAGAACTTGTAGATGCACTTTGTAACTTTCCAACCTTAAAATGAACCCTGGCTGGTTGAGCAAAGTAGTAAAGTTATGTTGTGCTACTTCATCACAATGTAATTGTTTATTAAAACTTCCAGAAGTTACACACAACAGTAGTCAATTAAAATAGCATACATGTGACTCAAGTAAACCTTTTGTAACTTTCTGTTGTCAGTTAGACTTCCAAACCTGTTGGTTAACCCATGTAATACCTATATCACACTGATTAGTGGATTAGGGGTTCATTTAGCAAAAGATGGCTTGTTTGACAAATCTATCTTTAGTAATTATCATGAATAAAGTTCACACTTTATTTTTAGAAAATCCATTCAAGTTGGAAATATTTTAGAGGTGATGCTTTGAAGCTATCAACAAAGTGAGATGCTTCCCCTTAACATATCCGGATGTGGGTATGGTAAAGAGAACTCCCCACACAATTAATAGATTTACAGCAACAATATACATTGTTATGACTTTTAATATATGATGCTTGATGCTTGATGAGAAAATGCAATGCTGACTAAATGCAATACAAACACAAATTCACAATAAATAGATATAATGGATAATAAAGTTAATTGAAGCTAGAAACCTGACAATGTTTTAGACCATAGAATCTATTTTGTGGCCACCACCATCAGTTGCATAAACATCCACCTCTTGCCTCCACCTGCATCCACCACCATCGGCTGCATAAGAGTTTTACCTCCACCCACTGTGTCTCCTCTCGAAAAGGACCAAGTCATCATCCGCTACACCTTCATTCTCTACATCCCCCTTTAGGTAAAATCCTCCTCCTTTAGCTACCATCTTCCATCTATTCTCTGTTATCAGTGTTTTGTCTCGGTGACATCATCCTTTATTTCCATCTCATTGTTAGCTTCTGTTTTTCTGCTCTGACAGATTGGAGTCAGAAAGTAAACTTTAGAACAGAAACACTGGCTCAGTGGATCGCAATGTTCAAGTGCTCCACCGGAGACCCACCCAGACTGACTCACACTGCCTTCTGGACCACAAACTGTCCTTTGAGGACAGAGAGACAACTCAAGGAATAAAATCACATCAAGGAAGATATTTAAACATGTTTTTATGCAAACTGAAATTTAATTATAACCAGCTACAAAATCTGGAAAAACACAGAGACAGAAAAGAGAGTATTGTCATTCTACATGAGGCAGAATGAGCAAACATCACCCTCAGACAGAGGCTGCTTCACCCTAACAACCAAACAGCCAATCACAAGCGAGTGTTTGCAGAGCAGCGAGGAGTGTTCAGGCCTTCATACAGAGAGACCAAACAGCCACTTCATAAATCCATGAACACAGGAGAGCAGCTGTACACATCCACATTCAGACGTCCTCTGCATCTCAGTGAGGAAGGACACTCTTTGGAGGACAGTACATCCACGATTTTGACAGAAAAGACAGATGGATTAGAGAAGAGTGAATGAAGCCATGTATATTAAACAGAAAGCATCAGGGATCACTTTCCAGCTTCTACAAAACTGCCTTCACTCCCCTCCAAGAGGACCTGTCCCAGCTCAGTGTGTCCTCAACAAAACTGGACAAGTTGAAAATAAAAGAAGTGGAGTCAGTCCCACATCTGAACCAGTGTTTGGACTAGAAGTGATGGAAAAATTAAATCGGGATAAAGTCTGAGGTGTGCCAGATAACTGGACTGTAACAGGTCTGATGGAGGGACCGGTCCTTCCTCAAAGTCCAGACCTCAACATTATAAACAAGAAAAAAAGCAGCCAATGTCTTTCAGCCAATATCAGCTTTTTTCTGCTCTTCCTCTGCTTGTTTTTCTTGGAGTAGCTCCAGACTTATGCACAGTAGCCAAGGCTAACATTCACCCTCCGTCCCTGTGATGGACACACACCAGGCATTGTTCGTGATCACTTTTGTATGTTTAACATTTCATTTAAGATCTTCAGTGTGATTTAACTGTTTAATACTCTTTTCTTTTCCCGGTGCCGGGGGACTCTCTGTGCCTCGGTGTGTCAAAGGTGTGTTTTTTAGGGTAAAGATCATGTTTACCTTACTTTATTTAGTTTTTCTTTCCATCTTTAGTGATTCCTTTTGACTTCTACCTCAGACTGGATGAGTCAAGAAAACTGGAAGGAGACACACAATGAGGGTCAGCAAAGTTTCCGGAGTCTGATCACAGACGTACAGAATTAGACTGTAACACAAGGTGCGTTTGGAAGGGTTTTAACATCAGGAGTAACATCTGTCTCACACATGAGCTCTGCACTGACTGTTATTCTGAGGAAGTGTGATGACCACAGTGAGCGGCTGTGGAGGCTGAGCTTGGTGTCATCAGGGTTTGCCACGGTGAACATCATCCTGGAGGAGAGAGTAAGAAAATGGGATCTGCTACGATTCCTGTCCTGATGATGGTTTCTGATCTGAAAGGCTGACAGTGGTTTGTGCTTTATCCACAGTGGAAGTCCATGTCTGCTGAGCAGCAGGGCAGGTACATCCTGAGGTTGCTACAGCGAGGCGTAGGCACGAGGAACACCACTTCCAGTGGTCCAGCTGGGACAATTATGTACGTACGCTGTGCTCAGAGATGATCGCCTCACTGCACTGATGCTGATGAAGAAGTGACAGAAATATTTGAGTGTCTAATGTGTCTTTTCTGTGTTTTTAGGGCCAAAAAAAAAACAATTTAACTGAATGGTGGTTTACATTGTGTGTAATAAAACTGTTTTACTAAAATTATTGTAATTATGTAGGGTTTTTACTTTATTCCCTAAATTACCACAGAGAAGAGAATAAATTAATGAATCGATGTCTTCTAATGTATATTTTCCTGTAAAAATGAGACAGATTAACTTAAACCTCTTACTTGTTTTAGTTTTCTAAATTTGTTAGTCATGAATAAAAGTGTATTAACCCCTTAGGCACCAAATCTGCAGAATTGCAACAAGCAACATTGCTGAATAAAACAGGCTGTATCTATAAATATGTTGCAGAATCTTCTTACTACTTTTATTATGTTAAAATGGTTTTACAAAGCAAAGGCAATAACAAATTGTACGTTTTCACAGAACAATATTTTATTTGCAAAGCTGCCAGAGACCGAATAAAAATGACCTCTATCCTACTTTAAATTAAACACTTTTCCCATCTGCAAGAGTCCATTTTGCATGAAAAACAACAAACATATGATGTTGGTAAAGTCAGTCTAGAAAGTTGCATTTGTCCAAATCAACAACAGTGCCTGCAACAATACAAGTACAACACAGAGTAGAATTTCAGAATTTGCATGCAAAACAAATCTCTTAGGGCAGCTGAAGGCATCAAGATGTCTAACTCATCTTTGAACATGCTTTTTTCTTTTTTTTTTTTTTGTTACAAAAACAGCATGCACCAGCAAACAAACTCCAAATAAACAAATTCTTCATTTTGAAAAATTGTTTTTATAAATTGTACATTTGCAACCATTGAACAACCTTCTGAAGGTATCATCAAGTCTTTGTCCTTATGCAGAATAAGACAAACTCATGGATCTATTCACCCTACTGACAATTTATTTGCTCACTCACAACTTGTGAATTGCATAACAATAACAGTTAGTTACTACATTTCTGAGGACTTTAAAAGTCTACAAGCTGTAATAAATATACTTTGTGTTCATCACGTATTAGCAAGATGCATTATAAACCATTCATAAATAGCAGCAGTCTTTGCTTTAAACGTCTGGGGGTGTTTGTGCAGTAAATGCTAACACACATTAACACTTGAACTTCACTTGGCTTTCCTGTTTTGGATCATCATATCCCGAATTTTGCCAGAATCCAGATCGAATGTAAATATATTGTAAACCTGTTGGGAACTTCACTTGTATTCTATGTATTTTTGTATTGTAGACTTCTATAACACTTTACTAAAAATGATCCAATTCCACCACAATGATAAAAGATTCTTCACAAAATTCCTGGATCCAGATGGTGATTCAGATCACTTCCAAAATGTAGTGCAATGTAAGTTAGCCCAAAAGCATTCTTATGAAAATCCATCCAGACTGACAGACAAACCACCAAACACACTGATAAATGGGGATAGAAAACAAGTAGTGATCTGTTAATCCCAGCTGTCTCTGGTGAATATGTGGAAAAACAGTGAAAAGTGAGGATCTTCAACCCTCATAACTATGGCTCTATAAAACAAACAAACAAACAAGGCCACAGTAATGCTTCTGACTAAACGCCATGGTGTGGCAGTGTGTCTTCACACTGACTCTGAACTGGTGCAACAATTACAAAGCCATATTTAAACTCAACTTTTCAAAACTGAATCCAGTTCTACTTTATATTAATATAATACTGACTTTTGATTAACTTTCCAAGTTCTACAAATTTCCGTGCATTTCTATGCTAAAGCCGCTTATCTAGCCTATTGGCTAATTTCAGGCTTGCTCTCTATTGTGTTAAGGTAGCTTTTGCATTCATTAAATTCCCTTTACCTTATTATAATGATTAATGTTATAAGCAATGATTAAAATTTTCCATGAAATTTTTTGTATTTGCTTATAGGGACTTGTCCAGGTAAAAAACAGAATCAGATCTGATTTGAATCAAACACAGAAAAACGTGTTTGAAAAAATGTTGTTTTTTTTTTTACTAAATTAATTTGTAATTTATATAAGCACAGTGATGTAAGAACATTTCCAAGGCCTTATTTGTATTCACCCAGTCAATTTTCAAGACATTTGTAGGTATGGCAACCTATTTGAATTCACACACAAACAGACTAAATGTTTAGGATTTGATTACTTTCCCTATTTTTTTTACTATCAATGCATGGTAAAACTGATACATACTACTGATATAACATACATGCAGCTCACAGAACAAATTGACTGACAGCTTAGTTAATCTACAAACACTAAAAATAATGCCATGCAGCCAAAAGTCTGTAACTAAGGTAAGACAGCTTGTCTTTAAACATTCAGGAGCAGGATGATGCCCCAGTCTACATTCATAATGGCAATTTGTGTTTCATGTCACAGTGATTTCTTTTGTTTTATAAAAGCATTCCAATGGGGCTTGTGACTTTTGATATAGTCCCAAACAAAAACATTACATTAGTAAATGTGCCTCTTTGGTCTCAGCAGTCTTCTGGTCTTAAATCTAAAACACACTCAGGTGCACGTACAGGAGAGTGCTATTCCTTTAAATAGAGTTGGACCTTCCGAGTCCTGAGTTTAACACAGTGATGCTTGGGAAAAGCCATAGGCTCAACGGATTAAATCTACGTTTCATTTATTAGGTTAATATGGAGTAGTGCCGGTGCCAGTGCAGTCCTGTGTGTGTCATTCAGAGGCCTAACTCGCTTAACACCTTCACACTCGTCTAAAACCTTCTTCACTTCCTTCCTGTTACGTTTCCAGCGGTTGCTGATTCATCCTCACAAATCTCTTTGTTTCCTCTGCACCTTAGATCCTCACTGCACTCAGACTTTGACCCAAATGGGGTGTTTTCCACTGTCTTCACCAGGTCTATGCAGTCTAATTTGTCATTGCTGTCTGCATTGGGGCAAAAGTCAGTATTTTGACCCGGTTCAGTGCTCTGATGGGACACAGAGGCTCTGCGTGTCTGCTGGTATGATGAACAGAGCTCCTGCCACTTCTCTCGATTGGCATCTATCCCACCCACCATTGGCTCTAACTTCCTGTTGAGCCTCAAAAGCGCCTAGGAGACACACAGCAAGGTATTTAATTATTGTTTGCTTTGTTACTTAAAATGTGCACTTAATGTAAAGTTTTAGTTGTCAATGGTTAACTACTTGATACAGGGGTTTACAGATCCCATCAATCCATTCTAGCTGTAAGACAGGTAGTTCATCTTTGCGATTCCGGTCAAAGATGGCCTGAAAGGAGATGATAACTTCTGTTATCCATAACTAAAACTTCCAATATAAAACATGACATGTGTCTGAGCTAAGAGAATAAACTTTTCTTTCTGTCATGATGTTAAATGGGTGTGAGAAAGAACATACAGGAAAGACAAAAATATTTATTACTCACTGCTGGGGTTAACTTCAATTCAGACCTCTCCCTGTCCCCTTGTTCAAAGAATTCACTTGTCACCAGCTCTGCAACCTCCAAGTATCAGTGAAAAATAAGAATTTCTTAATTACTCTATGTTCATATAAAACATTTTCTATATTACAAATGGCTACAGAGTGGATAAACAGGGAAAAAACTTTGTTGTTCTAATGGTGTGCTGTTTGAATATAAATCATGCTGACATAAAACACTGATTTGCTAACATTCAGAAAACAAGTACCCTGATGTGCAAAACCCATGAGACAAAACCACTGAATCTCACTCCTGGTTATGGAGTCCCCTTCCCTGCATGTTTTAGAAGTAACCCTACTTTAACATGTAGTCCCATGAATGGCTCGTTAGCAGACTTGCAAAGGACATGAAAAGCAGTTTAATGAATCTGAATCTGGTGGGCTGGATTTGGAAGGAACAAAACATGTAGAAGAGGGGTGCAAAAGGTCCGGGACTGAGAAACACTGCACTAAACTGGCATATAAACCTGAAACAAAGCAACACACAGCACAAATATATTAACATAAAATCCAACTATATTTAAACACCTAGGAAAATATTTGACAGCTTTTCAAAAAACAACTGTACCTAAACTATTGTTTTATTTGATCACATTTTGCATTCTATTTTGTACTTTTCTTTAACATTTTTTAGTTCATTTTGGTTTGTAGGATTACAGATTTGTTGCATTTTCTGCAGCCTGATTTTCATTTGAGTGCCATTTTCCATCTTATTGTATTGCTGGGTTTTGTAAAATATTGATGTTTTGTTTTTTGGGTAGGGTTTTTTTTTTGTTTTCTTATTTTTTTTCTTGTTTGTTTTTGCCCTGTGGACAAAACAGCATAAAAGGGGAATGGGTTTTAAGCTTTTTTTTATGCTTCGCAAATGAATCACATTCAACTCCAAGTCAGTAGATTATTGATTGTGGAATGAGAGTGTGGATTAGTGAGTGGATTACCAAGTAAACTGGACTATACTCCTCATAGCCATTCACATATTGGAGACCTTGTGACCAAAGAAGTTTTAGTGATGCAGGTTTTTGGAAAAAACAGGTAAAACATCTTCAAAAGGTACCAAATAGAAGCTGTTGCCTTTATTTAAGTTGTTTTACTTAGAATGACCTGAATTACTATGAATCGACACAAACATAAATCCATCATGCTTTTTGTAAAGAAGCAAAACTTTGTGGTTTAAGCTTATAACCATAACTACAACTATAGAAATCATTGTTCAGACCTGTTTGGATATCTTCCAAGGACGAGTGACAGCTCCCAGATCACAAGCTGTCATCAGCATAGACCTGTAAATGAAAAGAGCTCAGTACGAAACATTTTTCTTTTACCAGTCATACTGATTGCATTTTATTCAGGATAAATGTTGAAACCTGAGAACTTCTCTGTGTCCTTCATCTGTCCAGTTGAATTCTCCAGACAGAACATGCTCAAAGAATTTGGTTCTGCGCCTTTCAATTCAGAGAAAGTACACTGAAAATGTGATGGTGCACAGGCATACACAGGACCACGGCTGCATGAACATCAGAGATATTTAAAACTAACTTAAACTAGAGAAACACTTACTCAAAGTGCAAAGTCAGGTCTGTTGAGAGTATTGCCTGTTTCAATAGTTGCATCATATTGCTGTACTCTTTAGAGCTGAGGTTTGCAAATATATTGTGGCCCTGCAAAAGAAAACACAATAGTACACATTATAAGTATACAGATCAAAGCAGGTAAGAATTTGTAAAAAAAAAAAGAAAAAGAGGCTAAAGTGTCGCTTTAAATCCACAGCATTGGTTAAGTCATTACTCACTGTCAAATGAAGCTCCTATTTGCAACTTTAATTAGCAATGCATATGGACTTTCTCTGTGCTCTGCTAAGAAAAATCAATGCAGAACACTGCTAGTGATCAAACTGATCTACACCTGAAACAAAGCCCCCCCCCCTCCCAAAGAAACTAGTGGTTACCGGTGTTGCCTGTCAGCAGTTTGTGCATAGCTTTGTTCCAATGCTGAAATTGCATGTCAGTGGTTTTCTGCAAGTCCAGTGGTCTAAATACAATGATGAATTGTTTTAAAAGGTCAAGCAGAAAAAAGTAAGAGAATCCGTTGCATTTTATTGGGTTTTAGCAGCATTGTGTTTTTCAAAAATGTTTTATTTCTCTAGTTTTATTGATCTGATTTATTTGGTTCATTAGGGAACATGCAAAGTTGACATTAGTTTAATAATCTGATCAACATTTTCTCTGGTGCACAAAAATTTTAATCATAAATTCTTCTTCAGCAAGTAACTCCTCGTTCAATCCATCTTTCTTATTTGATAATCCAACATTTCTATTGCATTTTTTATTAAATGCGTCTCAGCATTGCTGCTTCAGGCTACACTTCACATACTCACATATTCACAAGAACTTCCATTTCCAGTGCTTCACATTTCAGAAAAAAAGGTTCTGCTTAGTGCAGTTTGCAAATATTGCAGCTTCCTGCCTAAACAAGCCGAGATAATTCTACAAGCAGAAACCTTTCAGCAGCTGATTCGGATAAACTAAACAAGTGGAAAATGATGCATGAGCCCTGCAGGATATTTAATCCTGTTTATATGGTGTTTTCTTAACAAAGATTAGGTTTTTAGCAGTCCTGGAGAGAATCTGCAAAATAGTTTTTTGTGCATATGTGCACATGTAGGTGTGATGGCAGTTATTCAGCTTTTGTTAGGTAATTTTACAAACTAAACTAAAGAGTGTAAAACTGCAAGTAGCCAATAGGACAGTTAAAATAAAAAGGAGATAAAAATTGTGTATTGTCACATTTAGAGACAGTTTAAATAAATCTGTGATTAATATGTGATTTATTGTGATTTAACTCAGAACATTATGCAATTTATCGCAATTAAACATTTTAATTTTATTTTTGAGCATATTCTGTATTTTTTGTTCTTATCTTTCAATTACTGTTCTTAATGTATGACTGCCACCCACAAAGGTTTAAGGGAAAGTTTACAATGACAATAAAGCCTTTTAATCTTTCTAAATGTGGATCTGTTTTTATTCATTGTTTGTATTTTATGTTTACATGTTTGACTTTTTGCTCATGTTTTGTGTTATCATCCCTCTCTTTCCAAAAAGTCAGGCTAGTTAAAAAAACATTTAAAAACACCAAATACACAATTTACCACTACAACATACCTGTAATTAGTATTTTTCTTTCAAATTGTTTAATGGTGGCAGAATATTAGAGACAAACTAATCAGACACAGGGGACTGCTTCACAAGCTTAAAAAACATAGTATTTTTGTATTAGTGCACATATCAACTTTGATTATTTTAGAAAAGTAAATGTAATTTGTTTTGAATTTTGGGTTTGCAACTCTTTACTTGAACTTTACAGCCATATGGAAATTATTTGTCTGACCTCACTCTGCAGGATCATGACAGCATGATTAAAGTGATGATGCTCCAGGGTGGCTGATGTTCCATACAGCAGAGCCAGAGCAGAGCCTGTCCTGCAGGAATAACAGAGCAAAGATTTTTTATGGCATCAACAATACTTCTATCCATCCTGTAACCTATATGTTACAAAGCAGGTCTTTTTGATGTACATACTTGGCCTGAAACGCGTTGTTGGTGCCTCTGTGATCCAAGTCATGACATAAACAGCCAACCATCAGTGCCAGCATCTCTGCATCTGACAGGACATCCTGGAAATTTGCTGTCTGCACAAAGCATCAATCCATGTAATGAAATCGACCACAAGGATACTTTTCTATTAATTAAGTTAATCTGTTTTTGTGCAAATTATTTAAATAATATATTATTATTATCCAGAACCTCTCTTTAAAAAATTCCTCTGAGATAAATAAGCATTTTTATTTCATTGACTGATTGATGGGGATAGGATACATGTTAGACCATCCAATCACATTTACACAAATGCCTTCTGGATTAAAGGATTAGAACGGATATGAGTGCTGTGCAAAGGGGCTATTTGCTTAATGCAAGAAAATATTAAATAGTTGAATTCGGTTAAACATGTACAAAGGTGAGTTAAAAGACAGTAACAGATCATAAGCAACCTTTTTAAACATAAATACTGTATGTGGTTTGGCATTTCCAAGAATAGTGCAGAAATGAATTCTCTTCAAATTTATCTTTAAATGTTATTTGGTTCTTGTGTTATCTGTGAAGACAATTCAAAATGTTGAGGTCCAGGCACTGGTTCATTATGGACCAATACTGCCAGCGAGTCATCTGACACTGATTTTAGAACCATTTCTTGTGTAACCTGGTATATTTAATCAATTTCTCCAGGTCTTTATCTTCCTTAGGAATGGCCTCTTGACAGCTCCTTTTCTACTGAGACCATTCCAGATAAAGATTCAGTAAACTTTAGACCAGCGTTTTCCATCCTGGTCCTCAGGGAACACCGCCCTGCGTGTTTTGGTTCCTTCCAACTCCAGCACACCTGATTGATGTTCATTAACCTGCTCGTTAAGTTCTCTGCAAATCTACTAACTATTCATTTGAGTCAGGTGTGGTAAAATAGGGTTACCTCTAGAACACACAGGGCGGTGTTCCCAGAGGACCAGGGTTTTAAAACGCTGCACTAGACAGATTTGCTGACAGGTCAGCTGTACCTCGTAGATCCTTTGTCACATCTTTTCTCATTTTTCTGAAGGATGTTTCAAATGTCACTATGTCAAGCTTTTGTAATGTATAAAGATAATCATAATAATAATAATTTTATATATTTTTTTAAGTTTGAAATTCTTTGGATGGAACGAATCATATAACATTGCAATAGACTCAGTAAAAGTTCCTGAAATAACATTTTAAAATGTGTTCTTTACTAATTTGTGTTTTATGCGTAGATGCAGCAGTTTATCCTTTGAAGAAGTTCCCTTTTTCTGCTTGGATGATAAATAGATCAATGCTAAGTAGTGTAACAAAAAACCCCCAAAACAAAACAAAAAAAAAACAGAAAGAGCATCAAACCTTCTGAAAGGGTTAGATACAATGACTGAAAATAAATAATTAGAAAACAACCAACGTTTGTAGTGAAACAGAATAATATTCAAAGTCTGAATAACTTACGTTAAAAACGACTTTTTGACGTTACAGAAAAATCCGGTGCTCTTGAAGTGACTGATCACATGAGCAAGGCATTTCAACATTGTATGCTTACAGGACATATGATTTATAAAAGACAGTAAATATTGTTCCAGCCAATGAACCTTTGTCACATTTAAAATACTAATAACATTTTAAATGTAACATGTTGCTTGTTGAGATGCTGGTTCAACTTGCTGCACCTAATTATGTTTGTTTCTGAGTAACTTTGGATTGGCTGTACTTGAAAACATAATTTCCCTCTGGGATAAATAAAGTATTTTTTTTATTTGATTAAATAAAAAAAAGTCTAGCACATAAATTTAAATCTCCTTATTTTGACTATTTGGCTCTATCAATGATCAATATAGCTCAGTGATAAACCTCAGGGCAAACCTTTGCATGGCATTTTGGCCCTATTAAAGTGAGCTAAACATAGACAATTGCTGTTCTTGTTCCTTTCAAAGAACAGTTCATTTAATACTCCAGATGCAACTTTTCTTCATGACACTAGTTATGTGTTGCTGTCTGCCAAAGCTTTACTTTAATCAAAGTAAATCAAAGCAAATTGATCTAAGTTTACACAATTTCTCTTATAACTTACCGTGATCATAACAAACATGCACTGGCACACATTAAAAGCATGCCTCCAGTTATGATAAACCACAGTTCGGTAGTTTTTTCTCACAGTCAGAAGCCAGCGGCACAAAACCTACAACAAGACAAACATACAGGTGGTGCTCGCTTTTAAAAACACCTGACTGGTAAAGACACAACATACAGGACAGATTACATACTCACCTCATAATCAATTTTAAACTTTTGGACGACACCTAGTTCCAGAAACATCCTGAGTGAAGCTGTGATCATGGCATCATTGTCCAAGGAGAAGTCATTGAAGTGGAACTCATCAATGCCAAGCTCACTGCTCAGGGGGATTTTAGCAGCCTTGGGACAAGAAGACAGAGTTGTCAGTCATACAGTGCCAGTGGGGCAATCAGCACTAAAGTTTCCAAATATATCCCCCCCTTAACCATGTGCAAAACTCATATAGCATTTATAAGCGTGCATGTATTCTGCAGTTTCAGTCTGAAGATTACCTTAAGTCTGTCAACTTCTACTTTGGAGCAGGTAGCGTGATAAGACAGCATCTGAAGAAGCAGAAATCATATAAATTAGTAAGATACACAGGAATGATTCTAACACTGATATCACACTGTAAAGGGCTTGCCTTTGCCATGCCCACAAGGAGATATAACTGCAGAACATAAGAAAGATTTTCCAACCATCTTCCACTAATCTAGTTTATTTTCTGCAGGTTCAAAGAAAGTGCAGCTTTACTTTGGAAGCTTATGTATTGCAATGTTATTGTTCACCAAGGAGGGAAAAATATATTTGTTACATGATTAAAGAAACAGCAAAGACCATATGACAGAAATAGTGTCGCCTTTAATAAGTGGTGAACAGAGTGGCACATGTATCATGATGAATTATTAAAAAGCTGCTGAAATATTTATATGTAGAGAGGCAGAATAATGTTTTCTGAGGATAATGTGACTGTTCATGTTAGATACTGCGCAGTGAGAGATGCTAATAAAAATGCTTACATCAAGCGCAACAGACTGTTTGGCCCATGTTTTCTTTACTTGATTGTACATCATAGTATTGTTGATTCCAAGCCCACAGAATATAACAAATGCCTGCACACAAAGAACAAGACCATAATAGTTAGTGCATCAAATTTCAGTGAACACACAAAGTTTTGTGTTACTGGTACAATTTTTAAACACTTCACCTCAAACAATCTCTGATCAGCATCATTGAAAGTCTTCCTGTCAAGGCGGTTCAGAATTTGAGCCACTCCTAAGGAAAATAAAACACATGAATCTTTGAATTAAAAGAAATTAACTTCCAACGAGTTTCAACAAATACTGGTCAACTTACCAATTATCTGATGGGTTCGATTCCAAATGGGGACACATAACACTGATCTGATGTGAAAGCCTGAGGCCTGATCTGCCTTTAAAAGGAGCAGACAGAATCTGAAAACCTGCTCACTTATTGAGGATTTTTTTTCCTACATTTTTTCACTGGGTTTTAAATAGAAATTAAACTGTCATGAATTCATGAATCTGGTAAACACACCTCAGCATCAAAGCGTGGGTCCTGACACACATCACTGATGTTAACAGGCAGTCCTGTGGATGCTACCAACTCAGCAATGCTATTATTGATCAGCCAATCTGAGCAGGATAACTTCTCCATGCTGATGTGAGCATTAAAAGATAAAAAAAACAATATAATGTTAACGCTGGACGCAAATACAAAGAAATCATGTATGATCCTAACATACCCAGTCATCACATCCACATATATTAGTTTACTATATGGTTTTAATTTATGAACCAGTATGCTATAGATATCCTCTACCTGATATCGTGATCCATGTTGCACAGCGGAGACATGAGCTCAAATGTTTTGGAGAATTTCACAACCTGTAGAAAAGTCATGCATCACTATGACCTGTGTGTAACAACGGTAGGACATTTTTGCATTGTGAATAGCTTTTGTCACCAACAGTGTCCAAAAGAGTTTTATAAGCTACAAAAGAAACATCTCACAGGTGAGTCAATGTCCTCTAAAAGAAGAACCGAGCAGCGTTCACACTGCAACAGGGTCAGCGCTCGCTGCATGATCTTCCGGACAATCTTCTCCAGGTCAGTCTGCTCTTCAAAAAGGTCATTGACCACCTCTAACAAAGCCTGTATCAAACAAGAATGAACACTGACATGTTATTTATACAAATGAGTATGCATTTATATCCTGTTATAGTTTTCAGTTGTAACTTATTAGGTTTAAAACATGAATTTTACTGACTGAAATCAGCTGATAAGGACACTTCATTCTGATGCTTTATCAGTGAATTTAATGTGTATAATGCTAAATATGATTACATGCTTACTTAAACATAATCTGACAGATAAAAAGTAAAGCATTATTGATTTTTTAAAAGAACATTTCACAACATCTCACCCTACTCCTCTCATACTCCTTACGGGACTCTGAAAACAGTTTAGCATTGGAAATTGATATTCCACAGAAGGGCAGGTACATCTGCAGCACCTGTGGTAAAGAACAAAAAGGAATTACGATATTGTGCATAAATAATCTAAAAATAATGGCTAATTCTTGGCTAAAAGGGGCTTTAAAACTGAGTAGGGAAAAGCAAAAAAATAGTGGTAATGTGAAAAGATAGTAATGAACCAGTCAGCTATCTCTCAGCACAAATTTCTCTCAGATAGATTCCATTTTAATGAAGTATTGATTTAAAGTAAGTGAGAGACATCATGGGTCCTGACAGACAGATAGATAGACAGAAAGACAGACAGGTAGGTAAGGTATGATAGATAGATAGATAGATAGATAGATAGATAGATAGATAGATAGATAGATAGATAGATAGATAGATAGATAGATAGATCTGAGAACACATATCTCAGTTAGCTTCAGTGGATGTTACTGTGAAGCATTGTGTTTGCAGGTACTTCTGGGAGTGCACACAATTCTCCAATCCAAAATTACCATCATTTCTAAGATGCCCTCAACAACTCAAACCACAACAAAACAAATGATGCAGTTTGTGTGCATGTGTGCGTATGTTTTTGCTTCCCTCCAAACATAACTGAACTGTACCTTTTCATCATCCTCAGTGAACGGGGTGCCCATTGGATTTTTATTAATTGCTTGCACAACACCAATAATTTCTCCATCACTGTTGCAGATGGCCATGCAGAGGATGGTCTGTGTCTTATACCCGGTTAACTTGTCAATCTCATCACTGAAGCGGTGGTCCTGGAATTGTTGTCACATAAGCACACGTAAGACAGTGATTACCCCACATTTAGGACCAAGTACACCTCACTATCAGAACAGTTGACTGCACAAATCTCACCACACCTCCACAACAAATAGGATTTAAGAGCCTTTGCCACGTTTGTTTCCTGGTGCAATACATTAAGCAGTAGAGATTATTTTATTTTATTCAAAAATAACCATATGTGAAGAAACTACAATACCCAATTGCTGGCACATATCTATTTATCTATTGCAGTAATATTTTTGGGTGGGTGTGGGGTGGGGGTGTCCACATCATCATGTTGCCTCAGCCAGCTTCGCAGCCCAGGGCCATGAGATAATGATGTGATGCGCAAGATCAGGTCTGACCAGTGGGAGCCTGGAAGAATTGTAACGTTTCCTTTCCCGCTTTTCGGTACTACTATAGGTTGAGTCGTGGCTCTGAAGGGTGGAGCAATAAGCAATACATTGTTTAACGTTTTCCCCCTCTTCCTTCCTTTATTTCTGTATTTTTTACTTTGGAAACTTTTCGAACTAAAATGTGACCGATGGTGCACTTTAATCAACACGGTTATACCCTGTGCTTTACACAATTTAAGAACTGATATTTAGTCCTTATATTTAATAAACTGATTAAAATAAAGCCAAATGGATGTTTACCTCATATGCGTTTGAGATGTTTACAGTTTCCCCATGCTCTGCCACATATCCAATGATACCCTTTCCCCATGGGACCTGCACTTCATTGGAGTTCAGAGTGCTTGATGATGGTCTGACTGTGGTGCCTGAGTGCACATCAAAGAACTTGGACACCAGTGTCCTTTTGTGAGCGGGTCCCTCGACGAGGAAAAGCGAGCACCTGTCTGCATCGACTAGGATGCACACGTTGATGAGGATTTTGTAGCTCAAGTTAGTCAGATCCAGATCATTAGATATATCCTTCACTAACTCTAAAAAGAACTCCCTCTCGTTGGTTTCTCTCAGCCTGTATTTGTAATCTATGGCACTGGATGCGTACTGAGGCACGTTCACTCTGGACTCAAGCAGGGCGCTCAGGATGTGCGCGGTGGTCGGCGGCAGGGAACTGGCTTTACGCAGGAGCGCACGGCGCCTCATACTTGACTGAGACTCGTGGTCGCTTAAGCTCACATGCTCGTCGTAGGTGCGGTGCGCAGTGTGGGCTTTGGAGCGGGCGAAGTTCCGACGCAGCTCCATGTGAGACGATCTGCGTCGGAGCCCGTCAGTGCTTGTCGGCCAGAGAGGGTCCATGGCAGCGCCCCGCTTCTCCTCTGGTGTAGACACCTTCGACGGCTGATGCTCCTTCAGCCACCTGCTCACCTGATCACATTTGGCTCTCCGAACGACGTACTCCTCAAAAAGATCCGGGTGGCAGTCCAAAAACGCCTCAATGTCCGAAAAGTCAAACGCAGTCATGATGAAAGCTGCTTGTAATGCAGCCTTCAAATGCAACAGAGCAAGAGTGTAGATGAAGAGGCAGGATACAAGCTTCTCAAAAAGTGAGGTCCTCAAAAATGTATTTTGCCATTCTTAGTTTATTTGAGTCCATTATAAAGTTCCCCCTGAAATGCTGGGAGCAGTCCTGCTCGGACTGATTCGCTTTCTTTTAGAGCGAACTGATGACGACTGTAAGGGGAGCTACAGCTGTCAATCAAACGAAAGCCTGAGCTGTCTCTGGTGGAGGAAACTACAGAGGTGTGGAAAATGCGGTGCCTATATAGTCCTAGAAACTGAAAAGGGAGAAATGAAAAACATACAGGGCATGCTGCACCCCCCCCCCCCCTCTCTCTCTCTCTTGTGCCACCAGAGACATTAGCGCTTATAATGAACTACAGTATCAGTGTGATGTTTCATTAACCCAATATTTTAATATTTTATTTAGATAAATAAAATAGATAGATAGATAGATAGATAGATAGATAGATAGATAGATAGATAGATAGATAGATAGATAGATAGATA
>JBAMIG010000006.1:13649393-13668316 GCA_037177335.1 Kiunga ballochi | reverse complement strand
AGATAGATAGATAGATAGATAGATAGATAGATAGATAGATAGATAGATAGATAGATAGATAGATAGATAGATAGGTGAGTGAATAGATGGAGAAGAAATATAAAAACAGTCATAGCCATATATTTGTCCTAGTGTTACATTATGGATGTGATTTTTGCAAACAGTAATTATTCATTTAAAAACATTTTGTAGACACAAATCTTATGTGTATACTTTAAAGCCAATCTCACATTCATACTAACACCCACATACTGCCTGTAGGGCCTACACCTCTGTGCTTTTTGGAGGCGTTTTTCAATTTTTGGAAACAATAAATTAATTTTACTTTCTCCAGAGTTTTGAAGAGCATGTTCACAGGTTCTGTAGTTATTTCTCAGAAACATCAGATATATCGCATGAGCTTCTTCAGAAAGTTTGCTGTCCACCATTAAAGCAACAGAGGACAGCAGTGGGTCATTTTTGCAGCGGGATCTCTTGATCATCAGGCTCTGATAGTCTTATTATATATTTCTTTAAACTACAAAAAAAGTTGAATTATATGACAACATATATTTTTCATGACATAAGAAAAGCTAGTATATGCAAACAGTTTCCCTGTCAGCATCTTTTCCACTTTTTCTTTTTTCTCTTTTACTTAGTTTGCATAATATAAAATAAACCTGATTATACAAATTAGCTAAAGTCCAATTATAACCAAATTTAATCTGGGAAAATGTAAAACCTACCTAATTTAACCCCTCCATCAAATTCACACACACAGCATCTATGCCCCACCCTCCTCTTCCCATGCTTTTGAGTTTCTGATTGCCATAAATTATTAATGTGTGTTTCACTTTCCAAGATTTAGTTTCTAACAATGTTTTATTGGCTACTGAGCAAAACTTAACAAGGTATCTAGCAAGTTAATTTGAATCTTGATGGTGTTTAAAATCTGGCAGGATTTTACCATCAACTTTCATCTGTGCAAAAACTTAACATGAGGTAAATGACTGCAGGCTGTGGCGCACTTGTAATGCAGCAGGAAACATAATCTGTAAAGCAGCGGCTCTGCTGGGGCAGAGCAGAGTAATTGGTTAGAGGACTTAGCTTAGGCTGCTTGATAGGACTAGGTGTTTTGCTTTGGACAAGGTCTCTTGAGAATCCCAATTAAAAAGCAGAATGCAGAATATGGGCCTTGTGAGTGAACAAACAAGCCAAGCTTTGTTGTTGGAATGAAGTATATGTTATGTCCAGGGAGAGGCAGCTGCGAATAAATGTGCTGGTGCAGTTTGGAGGATTAAGACATATATTTAGTGTTTTGACCCTTTGAAAAGCCTTTAAATGTGTCATTCATGTGACATTTTCACAAATCAAGCAACACAACTCAAAGATTAGAATCCAACATTTACATCCACATTAAATATTAATGAGTAATTTTAGGGCCATTATTATCAAATCATGAAAAAACAGTATCTTCTCTTGTGTTTTTATGTTGAAGAGGATTAAAATCTATGTATATATATTCCCTTGAAATGGGAAAATTACTTGCTGTCCTGACACTAACTTTTTCAAAGATTGTATTATGTTAATTTTTCACTTTTGCTCTTTGATCTATACGTGTGCGATTGTTCTTTGCATCAAAGACAAGTACTGTGAGAAAGTAATAGCACGTAGCAGCACCATGGACAGCTCACATACCAGCATCTTCTCAGACCAGAGATGGTTTTCAAATGAGAGCATTATTTGTAATAATTTAAAACAGGATGAATTTTGTATCTGTGATGAACACATTTTATGTGCAAGGCAATATCTCATTCCTTTAATACTGATCAGAAATAGAGACATTGAAATATGATCCTCTGCAACCAAACACCGTCAGACATAGCTTGCATCTGGTTTCACAGCATGTGTAGAGCCAGAGCCAACTAGATGTTCATTCTACCTTATAGCCGTATGAGCTGCGAACATGTAATATTATCAGATCAGTACTTGATGACTAAATGATAGACACCCTGAGCAGTGATTTGGTGCTTCTAGAAAAGCTCAAATTTATTTAGATTTACTTAAACTTCATTACATGCTGCTCCTTGGAAACATGAGTTAGATGTGTCTGTTTTATTCCTTGTTCAATTCTGCAAAGGCAGTTTTGGTAACACTGTGGGCTGGATAAGGTGTCAGTTTGGATCATGTTGTTTACCACGGTCATTCTGGTTGCCTCAGGAGTTTAATTCCACTTCACTGGATATGAGAAGAAGCCCCATTTGGTCAGTAACAGCTTTTGTTTTTGTCTGAAACACTACCACTGCCTGCAACAGGAGAGTAAAGGAGCTGTCTCTGGAATTTCCTTACTAAGTATGAACGTCTTTCTAGTGATTTGTGTGTTTTGCTGTTTTTTTTACATATATAATTATGCCTTACTGATCTTGAAAGCTTGTTGTTGTCAATCTTTATGGATTCTTCAAAGGTTTTTGTTATTTCCCTGTATATATTTGCTCTGTATAACTCTTACAAGAGTTGTAACCCTTCTTTAGCCTTCATTATGAGGAAGCTTTCCAGCAGCTACGCTGAGTCGCAATCTTCAACAAACCGTCGCTTCTCAGCTGATTTAAATCAAATTCATCTCTGGGACTATGGAAGAACTATACCTGAGTAAGTGTAGAGATGTTCTTCATGGAAAATCTATTGAGAGAATCGATAATAGATGTGATATAATGATATACTGTTGCTTTACACTTACAGCCATAACAGCAGTCAACATCAACATAACAGCACAGGCAGGAAAAAAAGCAACGTTCGTCTCAATGACCAACTGTAGGTAGCCCTTCATTTAATTTAGTTACAGAAAACTGATAATGCAGTCTCTCATCTATTTTAGGAGGATTTTTACATATTATGAATATTTTATGGTAATAGCATGCAATTGCTTTCTTTTCTCAGTGTACCAAAACCAACTGACATAAATATGTTGTGAGTACGTTTTCTGTGATGCAACAAATTAATTTGGAAAATGAATGTTGACTTTATAGGCAATGTTGTTTTATGTACTTGCAGCTACCATTTCTTGAGTTTGCATCAACTTTAAATAAAAACTTTGTTTTTAATTTAATGATTTTTTACAGAGAAAAAATGACAAAGACTGCCACTGTAAAAGAGCATCCCTATTCATCCCACATATCCCGGGTGGCAATGTTCCCCTCCTTCAGTTCCCCACATTCTTCTGAAACAGGAGTCAGAGCTGCTTCTCAATCTTTCTCCAACGTCTTTATCCCAAACAGAGCACCTGATGTGACTGTCGTTAGCAAAGCTATTGGTAAGCTATTGTCAAATATGGAGACAAACAGCCAGCAGGCATGTTTGAAAAAGAAATACAATGACCACAAACATGCAAGTGATTTTAGATCTTTTGCATATTGGGCATAATAATTACATATATTTGTTCACTTAAAGTCAGTGATTGTCTCAGTTTCAGCTTTGTGTTTGTCTTTTTCTGCCAATTAGACAAAAGAAATTGTCACATTTTGGGAAGTATTTGTTTTTCATTAGTTTTTGCAGCCATTTAGGTGTGCATGATTTAATCCTGTGGTGGTTTTTATATATATCTGCAATTGTGCATCTGCAGCCAGAGTGCCCAAGTTCAGTCCTTGAGATCTACTCTGGTCTGAGAGAGCCACACTTCTGCAAGTGTTATGAGTTCTTCTGTGTTGCAACACACCTAGCACACATCAGGCTTAATGAAGCACATAAGCTGTACAGAGCTTGACATCAAACTCTACACAAGTCAGCTAATTACCCATCTGAGTCGCGTGTGATGCAACCCAGAAACCCACAACACTTATAGGAGCGTGACTCTCTGAGACTGGAGTTGCCTACCTCGTTTTAGATGCAAACTTTCTCCAACAGACCTGAATTGAATGGCTAAACTCTTATCATGTCATTTGGCTCTGCAGAAGCCGGTAAGAAGCCATTCATTTAATTCAAATGTGTTGGAGAAGAGTTATATCTAAAAGCTGCAGGATGGTAGAGTTTGAGGACTAGTCTTGGGCATCCTGAGCTGCAGTATTTGCTCAAATCTTTGCCTATTTGATCACTTAGGAGTAACTAAGGAGTAAATTTGTATATCATGATGATTTTCCTAATCCCATGTTCACAGGTTCCCCATACAGACACGAGATCATAGGAACACCATTAAAAACAAAGAAAAAGGGAATTACGAGGATTGGAGAAAATGGCTTCATGGATGTGAGTAATTAAGACTTAATAAAATGTTTTGTTTAGAAAGGTCAAATAAGCTATAACTAGCCTTTTATCAACCTCCTTCAGCATGCAAAGCCATTAAAAGGAGAGAACCAAGTTTTCTATCCCACTCCTCCAACAGCAAAACCGCCCAACCCTAAAGTCTGTAACGAGGATTTGATATTATCAGAACAGACGAGCAATATGCTGAAAAACTTGGAGAAAACACTGTGGACCACCTGTTATCAAATGCACTATACAAGTAAGAAGCCTAAGATATGTTTAAAACTGGAACGCACACACTCTGATCTGTTATCCCATTTAATGCATGAGAAGTTGTAGCAATTTTGTAAAACCATTTATCAAATTATTTCAATTTTTAACATATGAAGATAAATATTAATAACGTGGCCTAATGTATTATGTTGTTTTAAGGATCAGAGTTGGCAAATCCTTTGAAAAGAGAGGGTTTCGAGGTAAATATAAGTAACCTCACTGGAATAACACACACAGCCCTCTTGGTAAATTACTTGTTGTATTTTTACAGTAATATTTACAAGATGAAACAATAATACTAACAATTGTTCCTGCAGCAGAAAAGGTCCTACCCTATGTTTGTTCCCTCTAACCTAAAACAAGAGTGTGGAATGAGGCAAGGAAGCAAAGCAGAGAGGAGCGCCTGCAGTAACACAGCTGCTGGGCTCCAGGACATGTCTTTAATATCAAACCAAAGTATTATTCCAGCAATTATAAACAAGCACAGGCCACAAGAGGGTGCAGAGGATCTAATAATTGGGGAAGAGAATCTCAAAGCTGGAACTCTAACTACTGCTAGAGGTCGGACAAGTGCTGAATCAGATGTTGGGTTATTACCGGAGCAGGAAGTTATGACTGGTAGGCGAGAGCATTTTGATGTGTTTTCTGGTTCCTGTGTCCTGCCCCAGCCTCCCATTCTCCCAGGTGTTCACTCAGTTATCAGAGCTGGATCTGTGGATAGAGCAAAAAGTGCTCTCACCCTCCTGGATCTTCAAAATTCCTTCAGTAAGTCGGAGGCACATCAGCACTTCAACAACTCCACAACTCGTGCTCTTGTGGATCTGAGGGACAATGTTGTCAGTGGGAGAAAACATAACTTCTATGGGATCCATTCCCACTACATCCGTGGACAACATTATTGACACAAATTTCTTGTGCTTAAGGCTACATGTTTGAATTTTATTTTAAATGATAGTCAAATAAAAAGTTACATTAATGCCATTGTTTAAGACATGAGGAATCATACTTTCTTTTTAATGTTTACATATGAAGTCACACATTAGCTTTCCAGTCCTGTCCAAAGTGTCTTTTTTTTTCAAAGGGATTCTGACTGCTTTCAGTTTTTCACAATCTGTTACATTTCAGATTTATGTTGGATTGTTAAATGTTTTTCAGTATTGATCTGCTTTTAAATATACACAATGATAGATCAATTTTATTCATTTGAATAAAATTGATCTATCAAAAATAAAAGGTCAATCAAATGTGAAGGCCCCAGCACTTCAGTGTTTGCAGATGCTGTCTGATTGGTGGCACAGGCTGCACCTGAACTCATGTCTCTATCAAAGCTCTCTACCAGTCTGGGTTTGTGTGTCTCCTACTGGGCTGACAGATCACCAGATTACTGATGTAAGCGTGGTGCTTTTTGGGTTTCTTTAAAACAAAGTTTATTTTTGCATCGCTTACCCCGCTCATACATCCTTTTGTTACTGTCTCTGAAAGAGTTGTAACACAAATAAAAGTTTAGATTGCCTCTAGATTTAAAAAGTACAACACCGCAAAATAAAGAAGGTGTGTAATGACATGTCCTTAATTATGGGCTGTCCCAAATATGCCCTGAAGTCTGCAGCTGATCCAAATTACCCCAGCAAGGGTTCAGATGAGAACAAACATAAGATATTATATATCTGCAGTTTTAGCCTTTCCTCATTGACTCCCTCCTCACGTATAAAGCTATCCATGACCACTGTGTATCTAATATTTCATAGTTCCATTGATTCCTAACAGAGCACTTTACTCTCCAACTGCAGCTTTACTTATGATTTCTAGAGTCTCTAAGAAAAATAAGTGAGCAAGAGCCTTTAGCTATAAAGCACTTCTTATGGAACCAGCTCTCAGTTTGGGTTCAGAAAGCAGGAACTGTCTATGCTTAAGATAAAGCTCAAAACCTTTATTTAAAAAAGTTTCATAGTTTGGGGTGGTCCAGACACATCCCTTAGTAGTTGGATCTACCAGTGAAAATAATGCATTTATATATATATATGTATGTATGTATGCACGCAGAGAGAGAGAAAGAAAGAGGCATTATTTAGCCACTGTCATAGACTAAAAATGTTGCTTTTGCAACAAATTTTCAATTTAAGCTATAAGAGGTTTGAAATTATGAGCAAGCCTTGTGTGACAGCTTTGTGCTGTCTAAACTGGGGCAAATCCGCCCCAGTTTAGACAGCACAAAGCTGATGTCAAGGAAATGTTTTGGCACAGATGTCAGCTCCTTAGTACCACAGTACTGTTTCAGACTATATCAAACTCCTTATAACCACAGTGTAACGTCATCTAATGGCTACTTCTAGCAGGACAATCAACCATTTCATAAAGCTTAAACCATTCATACTGGTTTCTTGAAATTGAAAATGAGTTTACTCTGCTTCAGTGGTTGCAAAGGGAGATTTGCCTTATGCTGCAACTTATATGTAATACCTTTGCAATAGGATCATATCTGTTTGGACCAAAAGCTCTGTGGCATTTCACCAACACTACACTAAACCTTTGCCATGAACATTGAAGTCAGTTCAGAAACTAAAAGTTGGTCCACCCCAGTACAAGCAAAGTGCCCCTCATGCAGTGCCAGGTGATCGTCTTCTCCACAGGGGAAAATGCAGTGAACTGATTGAGGCTGTTTTTATTTTCTTTCAAACGTAAGATACACCAAAACTGAGTGTACCTTTAGAGAAATAGGCTGTTTCTGTTGTGGAATCCAAATCATTGTATTGCAGATGCTGCAGTGACCTTCCAGCTCGCCCTGGTGAAAGAAATAAAAAATAAAAAAGCTTTTTTGCTCACAATCTGTTGCTGCCAGGCAGACTTGTCTGAAAAGTTTCTTCTTTTTTTTCATTCTTTGTGACAGAAAGTCCTTGAGCTGCCAGCCTGCAGCCTTGAATCATTGAAACATTGATGGGAAAAAAACATATAATTGCTTTCCCAGCATAATGGGCATGTGAAGTTTTCTTGTTGAATACTGCAGAAAAATTCTATCTGTCAAGTTCTGAACTGTTTCTTAAGCACAGGCAAGCCCAGATTGCTTCTTGTTAGTAGGTTATATTGTTTTGTCTATGGTAATTTAGTTTGCTTGCACCTAAATCTTATCTTTCAGGCTAAAACCTTTGGGATGAACGGTGAATCAGCACATACTACTTTGCTCATTTTACGGTTGTAATGAAAAAAATACATTTGTTAGCATACACGCAGCTGAAAATTTCTTAAATATAGCTACAAAATCTTTTTGGTCATGTTCCTCATTACTCCCACTCAAAGCCGTAATTACGGCATTTATCCAGCAGGTGGCAGTAAATCCTTACTTTTTGGTATTACTCATTGTGACTATTTTTGTTTATTTATCAGTCTATTTTATTGTGTTTTCATCAGTTATGACAAGGACATTGATAATGTCATTTTTAACAAATATTTTGATAGTCTAATTTTACACATATAACAAATCATTTTTTAATTTAATGAGAACAATGGGAATAAAAACGTATCTGTCAATATATCATAGACCGGGTTAATGTCTACAATTAAATGACTTTCATATAAAGAAGAGTTTCATTTTCTATTGTGTGTCCTTGCTTTGGGGTCCTGTTTTGACGTAACAGAAAATAGCTGTCAATCACGCAAACCCCGCCCTCTAGAGATCGCGTGGAGCTGAAAAGCTGCATTTTAATTGGAGCTTTTTTTCCGCCTGTCATGCTGCATCACCCTCCTCCGTGCAGAGGTGGAAAAATTGATGCTCTCGGTGTCCAGAATGTTGCATGTGTGTGCATGACTTAGGCTAGTGGGAAGGCAGTGTGTTAGTCTGTTTTTTCTACTGGAACTGATCCTCACTGGTTTTAGACAAAGATTTCTTCTCAGACTACTTTTATCTTCTGCGCCTCGAGGTGAGCGCTCTGTTTTCCTTTGCTTGTTATATTCTGTAAAATCCTTTACTCCTTTACAAGGACAAAAGCCAAGTAATCCTTACTTGTTGCCCAATTTAATTAGGCTAGTAATAAAGTTGCGTAGATCATGGGCATCCTAAGTTCATTTGGAAGTAAAACATTTAACAGCAGCTTAAAAGTAAAAATAGCGTTAACTAAAAAGTGTCTTTATTAAAAAGAAGCGATTATTTAAAGGCTTTCAACCAGTTTTCTTTATCATCAAACATATTTTGGACCTTAGACACCAAACGCCAGTACAATACATCACTTTCTGTCTCCATGGTAACTCTGTATTTCTTAGTTTCCGTTAGTGAAAGTGAAGTGCTGGATAATAGTTTACTGTTTCCAAAGCCAGTGTAGCATAAAGCGGATGCCCAGTCGGAGTGTGTGCATCTTTTATGCTGAGTGGATGTTGGTGTGGGACAGTGACCAGATTTAATCAGGGTATGAGCTCTACTGCGCATCATTTGAGGCAAAAATAGGATTAAGGATTATTTCACATAGTTTCTTATAATTCACAGACTTCACAATCATGACAATGCTCCTTGATGCAGTTGTGTGAACGCAGGTCACTAAGGATGATTTTGGAGCCTGGATATTGTTCTTGAACTTATGCCACTACTGTTTGTTCTTTGGTGGAGTGGTAATAGTGGGATTTACACAACATCCCTTCAGCTTTCCTGGTTGTTGTGTTAACAGAACTACACGGGCCTTTTTGTAGGTTTTAATTGAGCTAGATCTTTTCAAAGATCTCTGTGAAGCTCCTTCACGAGTTAGAGTAAAAAGCATGTCCTTTCTCTATCATATATTCAGATTAAGGACTAAATCTTCAAGGAAAAAAGTTTTGACATAGATATTTTTATTGGCAGGAGTGGAAATGTTTCCTGTTACATTCATACTTAAGGTCTCGTCAAACTCAGCATATTCTAGCATTGGCAGACGTCTTTATCCAAAGCGACTTACATATAATAAGCAGTCATTTTTACCAGCTATTAACCTAACATGCATGTCTTGGGGGATGGGATGTGAATACCCGGTTCTTTTTCAATGTCACAGCAGTTTTCTCTTGGGACTGGGGCTTGTTTACGACAAAATGCCTCTCCTTTCTCTCACATCACACACATGTCATAATCAAACACAGCAAGACTGTGCAAGAGAAGACAATTTGTGGAATGCATCAGCTGGTGAGAAAAAAAGCCTCAACATATTTGTATGTGTAATTATAGCTGCTTTATGACACTGAACTGCACAGAATGACCTCCAGAGTAATGAATGTTTACATGCTCAAAAACATCTATTCTAAAATAATCACTGTTTAATTTTTTTCCCCTTATTGTGACATCACTGGTAGCATTTTGCAGCTTTGTAGGTCACCTGCAGTGCGTTGTGCTCATCCTGTAATGTCATATTGCAGATTACTGCGCATGTTGTCAGCTCAGTTCCCTGATACCTACCAGTCAATAATTCTCATGCACTCATTAAGTCAACATAGAGAGTAATGGCTGTTGTATTGAGCTGCTCACTTTCACTGGTCAAAACACAGCATCACAAATCAGGGATCTGTGCATTGCTGCAGAGTTTGTGCTAATAAGACGTTCTGGAAAATCTAACAATGACAGTGAGTGAACTGGAAAGTGGAAAAAGAAGCAGAAGACCAGACATGTATAGACAGCATGTGAAAAGAGTGGAAGTAGGCGTCAGTACGTGATGCATGCAGTTTGAAACAGGAAGAAGTGAATGTGGTTTGATACAAAGGAGTTACATTTATAGATTATGCCAACTTTGTAAGTTTAGTTTTAAGACAGGCTTTGGATTCATGAAAGCAATTTTAGCCATTTTATTAATTTAGTTAGAAATAACAAAAAGTATCTGAATGAACTGATGAATATTTAGTTTTATATCCAGATGAAGTTATTTTTAACACCAGGCTGTGTTGATACTCTTCCTGTTCTCATACATTCTGTGGAAAGCTTATGGCTGATTTAGTTTTTATTCCAGTTGTTAAAATGTCTCAACAACAATTTTATTAATTGCTGTTTCAAACCACAAAATTGCAAATGTCTTTGTTGAAAATGTTGGAAATTTCACTTCTTAAGAGTCTTAGACGTATACAATACAGATAAACATTTCAAATGAAACAAAAGCTTCAACATCTTTTTTCATGAGGGTACACAAAACCTTTTGTTCACACAATTAGTCTTTTTCTGTCAAATGTCAAAAGGTTTTTACCCCAGAGCGTTGAATAAAAGCTCATTCAGATTCATCAAAAACTCCTTTTAGACAGTCAAACTGCGAGGAAGAGCTGACAAAAGTAGCCAGAAACAGTGTAATGTAAACAGAAATGTCAGACTAACATTTCTCAGCATTTTTTCCTGTCAGTGTTTATTTGTTGCAGTTTGGCAGTGCTAACGTCCTCGAGAACCCTGCTGTTTATTCTTAAATTATGTTGGCCGATATGTTTCATGTACGTGTAAAACACAGAGAACAGTTTTGATATTTATTTTACGATAAGTTAACACATGAAGATATCTCTCGCAATAATAACATTCTGGTAAAGAGATTGAAGGGCTGGGCAATATTTTACCAAAATTCATATATTTTTTACATGTATCTCAAAAAATGTATTTTCTCAAGTAACCAAAAGATGGTTCTAATTAACAACCCCAAGTTTTTATTAAGTATATCAGAAGCAAGTTGGCATTAAAATATGCATCCATCCATTATGTGCACGCTTATTCCAGTGAAATCCAATGTTGCAGGTATCTGGAGCCTATCCCAGCAATCATTGGACTAGAGGCAAGGTACACTTTAGACAGGTTGCCAGTCCATCACAGGGTCAACACAGAGAGACAAAAACCAATCACACACATATTAAAGACAATTTTGAATGACCAATCAATCTAACATGTATGTCTTTGGTCCATGCTAATGCAGGCAGAACATGCAAACTCCACATAGGAAGGCAACTGTCCGAGCTGAGGCTCGATTTCCTGGCTGTGAGGCTGCAGTGTGAACCACCATGCCACCATGCAGCCCTGCATCAAAACAGTTGTCTGATATTCAAATAGTTTCGTATTTAATTTAATGCTCCTGAAACGAAATGCGTGAAAACGTTGTTTCAATGTGTGCGAAATACTAAATAAAAATAAACTTTTACCTCAAAATAAGCTTTGTCGATTTATATTAAATAATTTGTGAAGAAGTCTTGTCATATTTTAACATTTCGATTTATCACCCAGCCCATGTACAAATTTTTCTGACTAAAAACATGAAAATGATGCTAAATTTACATTTATTTTCAGTTTTCCTGTGTTCATTACCACTCAATTCAAGTTAACATCCAACAAACTAAACTAAGGCCTAAACATCTTTTGTGTTAGTGTTGTCTCTGTGCTAGCATGCTGTCACACTTTCAGTTGCTTTATATGAAGCAAAAATGTATTTTAGAGCATTAAGATCGAACCTTCTCCACACATTTCCTTCATTATGTGAGTTCAGTGGTTTACATTTAACAGAATAAAGTCATCGTACCATATGGTGAACGTTTGATTTGAGGATTATACAATCTTCTTACTTCTAAGTCCATTAGGTAACGGAGGGAAATTGGGTCAATAAAACTTGACACATCGCACAAGAGCACCGTTTTAAAAGATAATGTTAACTGATGATATTGCAAGGAAATCCATATCTGCAGTCAAACCACAGAAACAAGAGTCTGTTACTTTGTAGATGGCTTCATTATGATGCAGCGAGTTTGATGTTTTCTAATGCTGCTCAGAGTTCTGGCCAGAAGTAAATCTCTCAAACTTCTCTCAGCCAGATTGTTAATTTTGTTTGCCCTATAAATGGAAAGTAATGGACAATCTTGCCATATCTAAATATATCTCCACTCCAAGGCCACATGGTTTCCTTTTGGTGCTTATGTTTATTTAGCTTTTTAGGGGTTTTACTTGTTTTTGGTCCTTTATTTACAAGGGTTTGAGTTGAGTTTTGGATTACAATGAGAAAGGATGTTGAGTGTGCTGTTGAGGGGTCTTCAGTTGGAAGAGCAACGAGTTTCCTAAGTTTGCATATGTGACACAAAATGAGAAGCAGTTTGCTACAGGGAATTCAGCGCCTTTCCAGGGTGTTTGTCTGCATTTGGTGAGTGAGTGGTAAAGTTTAATGATGTAGTGTTGAGTCTGAAGCTGTCAGGCTCCTAGACAGTGCATATATAACATAAGAGAGGACTACTTTTTCACATCTCTGAGAAAATACTGACCATACTACAGTGAGTTATAATGGAAGATTGTATTTGATTCTCCACTCGAACCAAACTTTCTCTCTGAGGGTCAGTGTGGTGAGTAAAGAATGCTTCAAACTCAATTTCAAGCTGATGAAAATGTGTGATTAGAAGTAGAGGCGGAAGCATTCGGCACTTAAAGCTCAGCAGCATGAGCCTGCTTTTACTGGAGTGGTTCCCTGAGGCATTGGCAACCTTTCACCATCATGCCTTAAGCAGATCTGGAGCAGGAATTACCATCTGTGCATGTTCTCTAGAAAAAGTGTATAAACCACGTACGCACTGAAATTAGGCTAATATGACCCTATTTGGTCAAGAGACTTTTAAAAAATGTTTTATCTCATTTTGATTTGGTCACTTTGTGTCACTCCTCTGGGATAGTGGGTTCACTGCCATCATGACCTGTGGCGCCGCTGGAAGAATAAGTGTCATTTTTTAGAAAGGAAATATCTTGACTCTTCCATGTAGTCGTTCTGCAGATGGATGGCACTTCCACTGCCTGGATCATTTTGGGAAGAGATAGATGGAAGAACTTCTGGCTGGAGATGATTAATGACTTCTGATAAAAACTCTAATGTTTGCGGGATGCTCCTCTGTGTCTTGTACAGTTGTCTTTCTTTTTTTAACCACAGTAACCCTTCCAGCTCATTAAAGAATCTGATTCAAGCTGAAACACTAGCCGTTACCTCTCCTCTTTGACTGATTGCAGCCTCCTGAAGGACCTTACTCAACTCCAATCACAGTTTTTAAGGACGGTCTAAAGTGATGTTCCATTCAGATCTAAATGACTTGTCCTCTTATGGTGGTCCTAATCAAAGCTCAGCATGTTGTTGGTCACCATTAGCATGCAAACACATGCTAAAACTGAGATTCTACTGATAAGAGCAAACACAGCTTATGCATAAACCTGCCTCCATAGTGTCAGGTGTAATACAAATGACAATACTCATTTTACATATGTAGTTCAGGCAAGGCAAGTTTATTTTTATTAAACAATGCAGCCACATAGTGAGTCAAAGTGTTTTATAGAGACATTAAAACATTAGAAATTAAGAAGCACTCAAACTGTAATTTGTTACTAAGGGCTGAGTGAGTACTTTTGCTGCCCAAACCTAACATGGAAGTGAAAGTAAGCCAAATGAAAATAGAGTTAGAATATAAGAGTAGAACACAGAGACTAAAAAAGAAAGCTAAACTAATAGCAACAAACGTAATGATACCTGAAAGGTTGAAAACCTTTTTCTCTCGGGAATATTTATCCCTCATACCAATGTCTGTCTTTCTAATACGCATTTTAAACAACTTAAAAGTAGCATGTCACCATTTTTGCCCTCATGAATACAGGCTTTCCACACATTCAGTTTTATAATTCAATGTCCTTTAATTCCACCTTTCCGCCTAGCATAAAGTAAAAGCCTAAAATACGCAATTTTAGGTTTATTTTTTTTCAGTAAACTGTGTAATATAAGGATTAATTCACCTGCTGTAGCAATGCTTTATTGCACTGTAAATATGACAGGTTATTTTGCATTCAGCCAGTCATTACAGTCCATTCAAGAAGAAAAGATTGCTGAAAATGTATTATGAAGTGGACTGTTTTAAGTCTCGTCCTAAAACACACTTTTAACATCAGGTGAGATGTGTGATCTTCTGTGGATTTTATTTGATTTCATTCATTTATTTATTTTATTTTATTAATCTAGGACAGAGGTCACCAACTCCGGTCCTTGAGCGCTACCATCCAGAGGCTTTTAGTATTTTCTTGGTACAACACACCTGATTCAAATCAATGGCTCATTAACAAGCAGGTGCAGAAGATGAAAACAACCTATAGGAGAAGGTCTTCATTTGAATCAGGTGTGTTGTACCAGGAAAACACTAAAACCTTTTGGATGGTAGCCCTTGAGGACTGGAGTTGGTGACCCCTGATCTAGGACATGTTTTTTATCTAACTTACTGTGTTGTTTTGTTATGAAATGCACTATACAATTGAAGTGATTGATTTTGATATAATCTTACTTGCGTGTAATATTCCTATGCTTGTCTTAATATGATGTAATCAGCTGCAAAAGTTTTACTCTGAAATCAACAGACATGCCGTCATGCTCGTTGATGTCAGAGTGGATGGATTTTTAAAATGCTTCATGCCCTGAAAATAGTTCATTTTCTTCTGTAAATAGTTTCCTATTTTCAGGTTTTGATTTTGTTTGTTTTGTTTGGATTGTGTTAAAGACTGGGCTATCAAACTTTCCAGAAGAAATGTTGTCACTTATAGTGTCTGTATACAAAATAAATTCTCATTTTCCACCAAAATGTAGCGTATATCTCCAGACACTGCTAAAAACTCAATTATTGATTTACAAATTAACCTGAGAATTATACTAACCTTCTGTGTTTCTACAACTCAAAGAGAGAAAAAAAATAGCAATAATATTAATAACATAACTGTATCCTAATCTGGACTAAAAACAAATAAACTATTTAATTTGTTTTCCAGCAAAGATCAGCTGCTGTCTGAGCAAAGAAAGAATATTTATTATTTAGTCATTAGCTGCTAAATCTAAACATTGTTTTCTTTGTCACAAGCTTGTTTGTACTAGAAATGTTGTGTTGCCTGCAGCTTCTGACACACCCTTTATTTTGCTTAATTTACCCCAGAGTTTTTCTCTTTTTCTGTCCCTCTAATAAATTCTTGTTCTGTATTACAATAATGAAATAAGAAAGACTGAGTGGCGTCATCCTGGCAGGCAAATGCACAGCTGTGATAGGATTACTGTTATTAAAGTGGTAACTTTTAGATGCAGCAATTGAGAGCTCAGTGTTTCTCCATGCTCAGAGAGCAGCTATCAGAGGACATATAAAGAAAGAATAATGTGCACGCTTCTTACAAATCAGTCCCTGACAAGTTTAGCCTGCAGGGGAAAATGAAAGGCAATCAGAGTTAGACAAGCTATGCTAATTTAGTCATGTGGATTAGAAGCAAAGGAAAACGATGCTCTACTTTTCCCACTTAAATTTTGCAGCGATAAGGTGGAAACCAGACCACAGTTACCTTTATAAGCAGAATCAGTTTGTCTGTCACCTCTTCACAGCTGAAAAGAGCACAGAGATGCTTTAAGGAGCGTTTGACTTGTGGCTCAGAATTAAATCAACATTGATTCTCTTGTATTTAGATCATTTTGTTTCAACAAATCAGCCAGTAACACAAGACAGGAAATCAGTTTAGATTCAGTCCAAGCTGGGATGGTCATTCATTTTATCTGCTGTTAGAGTTTTTGTTTGGTGCAGCTTGGTCTGCTTTGCTAATTAAACTAGTTTGTGTCATGTAGGCTGAATAAATGGGAAACGATTTAATTGATTTGTTTTACAGTGAAACATATTTCTTTTATTGCTTGATGATTTGTACAAAAAATAAGTAAGGTGTTCTGCAAACCCAAAGAGTGTAAAAGCTTTCTGTGTATGTGGTAAAGGTCAGTTTAAGATAACGAGCTTACCACCTTGTGTCGTACTTGCTTCAGAACCTGCTTCAGGCATCTTTGTACACCCTAAGAATGATTGAACTCCAGGACAACGGTGCCCTTTTTCACTTTTACACAAACTGTTCATGTTTTTATAAAGTATAAATCCATCCCTGCCCAACCGTCCTGAATTACTGTCACACATCAGCTGCTAATAGGAGCTTAAGTACTATCATTTTATCATAGTTATGACTCTGTTTCCAAAGAGAGCTGCACTGTGGGGGTTCAATCATGAGACGTTTTTCTGGTGAGTCACATCCTAATGATGCTTGAAAGCTTGCTTGTCAGCCCCCATGGCAGCCTCCAGAGATAGTGGAAGGGCAGAGTAGTGTGTGCTACATGAAGCACAGATGAGATGTAATGGAGGGCTTTTAGCTTCTGTCAATGCAGTTAGCCCAACTTTGAGGGACATAAACTATCTACAGCTTCTGTTGAGCTCTGTAGTTTTTTTTTCCTTTTTTTCCCCTAAAACTAGTTAACAGCTTTCAGGTGAGATTCCAGTTGACAAAAAGGGGTACTATCACAGCGGGCAATAGCTTTGAAAAGTATATTTAAACAGTTTGTCAAGCGTATTTTGCCAAACTACTGAGACTTAAAGGTCAAACTGACCCAAGAACAGCTTAAGAAAGATGATAATTCCAACTTTTCCTGATCCTAAGCCAATCCAACACCTACATGATGTGTTTGAAAAAGCCACTAACAGGCAAAGCTCGGAAAATATGCCTGCAAAGTGTTGGCAAGGGTGTCCATGTCCTGCAGGTCTCATCTGATTTGATGGAACGATCAATATTTGCAGGTGGTTTAAATGTTCAGTGACTGATGAATTAATTGAACAGTTTTCCTTTACCATGGGGAACAAGATGTCAAAAACATAATCTGCACTGAGCAGCACTAATTCCTTTTCTTCTCATATTGGAGGAAAAGTGTGAAACATAAACTTGTATCACAAGAGCAGATCGGTTATTAGTTTGTAAAACCTGAGAATATTTTTAAACACATGTTAAATGTTTTCCATAAGTAGTATTTAATATTGCTTAGTTGTTGGTTGTAGCCTTAGCTATGCATCCTTTTATGTCCATTTTAAAAAAAATCATCCTAAAGAGGCTCCTTTCCACTGTAGACTAAGATTGAGATACAGATACAGAAAAAGATAATCAGGCCAGCCAGTATTGGTTTAAACCCTACTTGTTAGTACCTACAATTTTCCAATTGATTATGCTGGTTTCTCATTACACAACAATTGTGTCTTCCTTCCACACACACTTTATTGTATTACTCAGTAGCTGTTCTTCTTTGTTCAGTCTTGTGTGTGTGTGTAACAAAGCCAATAAAGCTGTTGCATACATTTATAAACTTGGTATGTAAAACACCTGTGGTCATGTGATTGGTTATATAAAATGTTCTCCTCTCTATTGACTTAAGAAGTGATAAGAAATAAGTAAAATGTCTGAATGGTTAACACAAATACATTTCTATATAGTCTTTCCCAAAAATTGATGAAAATAACCTTGAATTACTCTAGAAAATTTAAGGTTTAAAATTATTAACACTGAGGTGCTGAAATCATACTAACTTTTCTTGACTCTGTTCTGTACATTTCTGTTCAGTCAGTTTTAGGGTGAAGTTGAGTCATTTTGCTTCCTCCACCTCTAAAACTGAATAAACATAGGTGTAAAGGCTTCTCCTCCTCAAGGTCTTTCTTATTTGACATTAGGACTTTTGAATAACTTTTGCGGTCGTAATGTTGGACACAAATTACTCTTAATGGTCCTTTAAACTCAATGTTACAATGTGAGAATTTGAAAGCAAGAGTCTGAACTGGTACTTTGAAATAACATTAATTATACAGAACTGAACATCTTTGAGAGTCATCTTTAAGATCTAAGAAGCTCCAGAAAAAGTATTTTATATTTTTCTAGTTTTTAAAGATTTTGGGCAACATTAACAATATTTGAACATTGATTGATTGATTGATTGATTGATTGATTGATTGATTGATTGATTGATTGATTGATTGATTGATTGATTGATTGGTTGATTGATTGGTTGATTGATTGATTAAAAAAAAGAGAAAACATCAAGTTATGTTATCTATTAAATAAACTAATAATAAAGGGGCTGGGGGTCAAAGTAACACATACTGGTACTCACAGGCCAAACTTTGGAGGTGAAAAAATATAAAAATCACCTTGAAATATTTCCCACAGGGACCAGAACTGGGATGGATGGGCTCTCTCTGGGTATTCCAGTTACCACCATCCAAGACATGATTTTTAGGTGAATCTGTGTCTCCCAAGCAATAGGTATGACTGGTTATTTGACTCTGTGTTGGCCCTATGATAGTCTAGCAACTGGTCATGGGTGTACCCTGCTTCTCACCTAGTAATCACTGATTGGCTCTAACTTTCCTGTGACCTACATTGGAATAAATGGGCTACATTGGAATGAATGGATCAAATTTCCTTAGTTTTTGTGTTGTGCATGATGTATACATTTAAAATTCTTAGCTGTAATGCTTTTGCATGTTCCTTTGCTCCTCATAGCTGTCAGTGTTCTTGTGACCATTGCATTAATTTGACCCCAGCAAAGGTTACGAGATTACGAGAACTTTATCTGATAATAACTTTTATTACTTTTATTTAATTTATGTTTTTAATGTGATTTTGCTGTTTTTATTTCTTT
>JBAMIG010000006.1:13611000-13633164 GCA_037177335.1 Kiunga ballochi | reverse complement strand
GAAGCATTACTTAGCTGTTATATAGGCCTAATGCTTATTCACCACAAATACATAATTAATAAACATTGTTTGAGAAAATGATGAAGGTTAATATTTAGATAATTAAAAATTTGTTAACACCAAATAATGCGTTAAGACGGGTTGAGAAGTTTACATTATCATCTGTTAATTAATGCATTAGGTTACATGCTAACTTATGCTAAGTAATACATAATGTTAGTTATTCATGGAGAATTTAACAGTTAATTACCAGTTGTTAATGCATTAAATAATGTTAATTAAGGGACCCAAAATTTGTGAACAAATGTATGCATTAAGAAGGGTTGAAAAGTTTCCAATTATTATCTGTTTATTAATGCATTAAGTAACATGCTAACTTATGCTAAGTAATACATAATGTTAGTTGTTCATGGAGAGTTTAACAGTTAAATAACATTTATTAACGCTTAAATAATGTTAATTAAGGGACCCTTATTGTAAAGTGTTACCGTGAGGGGGAATAAATCAGACATATTTTGTGGAACTGTTGTAGATAAATGAATGAATAATAACAACATGCTAAAAAAAATGGAGGTCTATGATGGACCTACCCAGGATGTACCCTCCCTCTCGCCTGCTAATCGCTGGAATAGCCTTCAGCCCCCACCACCCTGAATTAGATTAAACTGTATGGATAATAAATGAATGAATGAACATGGATGTAAGTAGATGTAATGGGAATCGAACAATTCTGTTTTTAAATAATGATGAGAATGGATCTTTAGTAAAAAAAACATTGGATTATTGTATGTTTTAAGTTATGAAGCTATGAATGGAGGGTGACTTCACTCTCTGTAAAGGATTCAATAATAATCTTTGTACTTTTTAATCATCCATTTATTCCTATAGTTCAATTCAGAGTCACAGGGAAGAGGAAGCAGGTTACAGCCTGGACGGGTCACCAGTGCACAGCAGAGGCAACATGCCCTCATTGCTTGGGAGACTTTGGAGTGATCAATTAACCTCACACGAATGCTTTCGGATAATCGAAGTCGGTGTACCTGAAAAGAACTGAGGCTCTAACCAGCCATCTTCCTGCTGGTCGCTACTTGTTGGTGGTTTGCATCACCATGCCGCTGTGCAGCCTTTTACATCATATCATCTCTAAATCAGTCCTCATTAAGTGTGTGGTAGCATTGTGTGACAGACTAACTGTTTCTGCTGCGCATATGCTTTATGTTGGATTTTTATCAGTATGAATGACAAAATTTTTGTTTCTATTGTTATAGTGCACACAACCATGAAGTCAGTACTGACATCACTAACATCTGAGAGGGAGAGGTTAAGGCATTGTCAGGACAATGAGTCGTGTCCTCCAACCTCACCACAAGTTGTTAATTTGAAGAACACACTGACAGCGGTATGTACAGCACAACATTCAAACATGGCAAAACTTTTAGTCAGTGCAAGTGGGATTGGTTTTCCACCGTTTGGACTACTTGTTCTGGTTGTGATGTCTTCCCACCTTAAGAAGACTACACTCAGCAGTCATGTTTTCTCTGGTTGCAGCCTCCACCTAGAAACTCTTCATTCCATTTTCTGTCCCTGGTTTTACACATTATTTGTCATAAAATCAGCAAAGAAGTCTTCTCGACATGGTGGTAGACAGTTTCTGGGTTAGCGAAAGCATTTTCTTTTCTCTTTGTGTTTTAATACCATGTGTGTTCTCAGCTTTTCCACCTGCATTACTCTGCAGTTACCTGTTCAGCCTCACATAAAGCCAGTAACAGAGTAACATGTTGGATGATCACAATAGAGTTTTAAAGGGATTCAGGATTTAAGGTTGATCTGGTTGGGTGTGTGTGCCATAAACAATGTTTACACCCGTTATTTTTCCAGGCTTTAGCCCAGAACTCTGAGCTGAGAGAGCGTCTGAACAAGATTCATGCTGAGTCCAACATCGCAGCGCCCACACTAATAAATCTCACTGCCCCTGTGCAGGTGGGTGCAGGAATGCAGTGACTTGGTTTTCCCCGCCCCAGCATGATGGTTATTACAGTACTATCTTGTTCTTTATTTTACAACCCACGCTGTCTAGAGTTTGCCACAGAAAGATTGAACTATCCTCCCCTTGCTTGAATCATGAGTTAAAAAAAAAACAGCATAAAAACATAATCTGATTCGCATTTTTATTTGGTGTACACATTTAACTACAACACAGCTCAGAAGCCCTCTAACTACCTGTCACACAGTTCCCTGCTCCTCTCCCTGGAAATATGTGGAACACACATTGCAAAATGAAAGCATTTCCTCTGGGATGAGCTCTGATTTGATTAATTGACTCCAGTAATGTGGGCAAAATTCTAGTTTGTAACCAGCTGCATGTTTTTTTTTTGTCTGTATTTTGTTTGCAAGCTTATAAACAGTATATCATGGTCTCTAAAGTAAACTAGATTTAAATATAGTTTTTATTTTTCATTTATACCCACTGTTCTGTATATTTTATAGCAATTCAAAAATGTATTGCTGAATATCTCCTGTCTGATTTGGGTCATTTTGTCATCTTTGCAACAAATATTCAGTTTCTGTACAAACAATATGTACATCCTTTTTGTGACATATTCTGACTGCCAATCCTAGCTGTTTAATTTATATTATAGCTCTGGATATTGTCTTTCCTAGAAGCAGGACTCTATAGATGACTCCCAGCCGCTCGTACACCAAGTATCCAATGAGAGCAGAGCTTCCATTACAGAGTCATTGTCTGAGTTTTTTGATGCTCAGGAAGTTCTGTTGTCTGCTAGCTCTTCAGAAAATGAGGTAAGTGAGTTTAATACTCAGCATGAGGTCGAAGTAGTTTTTTCTTACTTCCCATCAACCAGTAGCATGCAGTTTGTGATGCATTGTCAGAGCTCAATAATTAAATGATTAGTATCGAAGTCATTTTTTTAGTCTATGAATTTAATTACACGTCTGTTGCAGCTTTCTTTTGTCAAAAAGAACTGTGAGAATTATAGAGATGAATTAATAACAAGCGTTGGCATTCATTCAAGATGACTATTTTTGTTTCTGTATTAGGCCAGATGTTTTACAATTGTGACAATTCATCTGAGAAAAAAAAAACGTTTCATGCGCAGTAACATTACGAGGACCTACATTAAGTTTTGTTTTGTTTATTTTTACTTGTGTCATCAAACTAATCTGTGTGTGTTCCTTTATTCTTCCTGTCCATCTGTGTTCATGCTGCATGTCTGATGGCATGGCAGCTTGAGTGGAAGCAATGTGGAAATAGAAGTTAATTACTTTCATCTAAAAATACGCTGAACTAAGGTGCAATATTGTCACCAGGTGCGAGGAAACCCTTCATCTTCAACTCATTAAAATCAGGGCTGACATGACAGGATGTACAAAGAGACCTACCAATTCCTGTTTTGCCAGTAGTAATAAAAATGTGCCTGTTTTTTTCTAACTACTTTTTTTATTTTAGGTATCCGAGGATGACTCATACATCAGTGATATTAGTGACAACTTCTCCATGGATAACTTCAGTAATGAAAGTGTAAAACTGAATTCAGGTAAAATTATTTCAGTGGAGATTTATTAGTTCAGCTGCAGCTCTTCCTTTTTGTATTCTGGCTTAATTATATTGTGATCCTTTCATTTTCCTTACATCTAGATCTTTCCCATTATGTTTTACCCATAGATCTATCTATGTATCTTTTCGTAGGTTCTGTAGAAGAAGTTCCTGTCCTTTATCAACGTCGATCATGTTTGCCCTCACCCAGCCCCAGTAACAGCACTATCAGCCTGTGGAACATCCTTAGGAACAACATTGGCAAAGACCTGTCCAAGGTGGCAATGCCTGTGCACCTTAATGAGCCACTCAACACCCTTCAGAGACTGTGTGAAGAGCTGGAGTACAGTGAACTGTTAGACAAGGCTGCTAACACGCGGGACCCTTTTGAACGTATGGTGAGATGGCAAATCAAATGCTGAGATGTCTTTTTGTTTATATTGTGTTGACTGTGCTGATGCAGAGTTTAATCTGGTCTAATCAGCTGCTGAATGACATAAAGTAATTCATTTTACCTTTGTTTACCAGGAAGTCTCATTTGGGTAAAACCAAATATCTGTTGCAGGACAGACTTAGCCCAGGCAGTAATTACATAGATAAAGACATACTTTATTGTCATTGCACGTACATACTGTATATGATGAACATTTCTTTGTCTGTCTCATTAAAAAGCAGACCCACAAAAAAGCATAATAAATCATGAAGAGATACAAATATTACAGTTCAGTTGTGGGGTACAAAAGAATATAAAAGTACAAAATAATAACTGCAATGGCCATAATGCATATATAATACTGAGATCATTTGTTGATCCTTGATGTTGGATGAATGTTAACAGCTCTGAGTTAAAACTCTTCTGAAGTCACTGGGTTTTAGTCCAAACTGTTTTCAGCCAACCTGATGGAAGCCTGCTGTACAAGCAATGTCCAGGGTGCCATGGATCCTTTTAAATCCTGAAAGTACTGCTTATGGAGGTGGTGCTGAGAGGACATTACCGAGGGAAGGGAGGGAGAGGGGGAGGACAAGAACAACCCACTTTTGATAATATTCTACATGCTTTTGGTTTGAGGTGTCATACAGCTGGAGAACCAAATTGTACAACCTTGGATGAGGTCACTTTCAACAGTACTACAATAACGTTAGTCAGATGGTAGGCATGTTTTTTTTTTTTAGCTTTTTCAGAAACACTGGTACTTTTCA
Source organism: Kiunga ballochi (assembly GCA_037177335.1). Taxonomy (NCBI): domain Eukaryota; kingdom Metazoa; phylum Chordata; class Actinopteri; order Atheriniformes; family Pseudomugilidae; genus Kiunga; species Kiunga ballochi. The sequence continues at coordinate 13,628,411 of JBAMIG010000006.1, read as the reverse complement.
GCTTTTTAACCAGGTTGGTAATGTTGCGACTCAGGTCAGGTCTTATGATATTTAATGGTAAAGATATTTGGAAATGAAGACCCTCTCTATTAGCTTTACATCAGTGAATCTGTAGTCCATATAAATCTACAGCATATTAGATATTATCATATAAGCTCCCACAAAATGCATCATAAATAGATGGGTCACATTATTTCACATGACAGGGTCTTTTTGAGAAAGACAAACACATGCCACAGTCACCTACATAACTGTTTATTATCTCCCCAGCTTTTAGCTTTAGTGCAACTCATCTAGCTAACTTTAAGAAAACTGTATAGTACATTTTAGTGCATTTACAATACAAAACAGGATACATTTTAAATAACTACACAATCAGAATGCTAAGGTGGATTTAAGCAACAGCGTAAAAAATTTAAATAAAAACTTATGATTTTACTAAATTACAAGCTCATATAAGACCTGTTCATGTTTAATGCAAGAGAACCATGATCCATCTTACTGATATTCTGCAAACTAATGCATGATTCTTCTTATTTTTATTTTTATGTCTTATAGTTCTATTGGTTGACATTGAATTCATTCTTCTTGTTGGAATTTGCACATTTTTCTGAGCGATAACCTGTAGTATTAGAATTGACAAGGGGATCATAAATACATCACAGGAAAAAATCTTTAAAGAAAGTAAAAAAATAAACTCCATATGAATAAACATATCAGACACACAGCACACACAAAACACATACAGAGCAAATAGTTAAATGTAAACTTCAGTCTTTGGCTTATGATGAGGTTAAAATAGTTCTGGCGACCCATTGGCTCAACTGGTCTCTTAGTCTGGTTTTTCTGCTCAGTCAATCAGAACTGCTGGGATTTAAAATAAGGTTTGTCATTAAATATGAACCAATAATTTGAGGTACATTTAAAATAAATCAGATAGCTCTACTAGTTAAGTTGTCTGGTCGTCACTTATTCTGTTATGAATGTGTAATATCATATATGAACCATCTGGTTTTTTTCTTTGTCTCCTTTGCAGATGTACATAGCCACATTTGTGGTATCTGGTTATGCATCCAGCTTCTACAGAACAGGAGGAAAGCCTTTTAATCCTGTTTTAGGCGAGACTTACGAATGTGAGCGGCCAGACAAAGGCTTTCGGTTTGTTGCTGAGCAGGTAAACATGACTCTAGTCATTAATCACATTGTTCACTTTGACAGATAAGATTGAGCTCAACTGTTCATACTGAATTATTGATAAGGCACGGTTATTTGTTGCACCTGTGAAAAACATTCTAACTGAACTGCTGGCTTCCATCTGCAACATCAGGTCAGCCATCACCCTCCTATCTCAGCTTGTCATGCAGAATCTAAAAACTTTGTTTTCTGGCAAGGTATTGGATTTTTTTCTGTTCTTTGTCCATACCTTTTCTCATTGTCTGTAGATGTTACAGCTCTAGCTTCCAGAATCAATTCTAATTTGTGCAACTATTTTTATAGATGTGAGGTGTAAGAACAAATTCTGGGGAAAGTCAATGGAGATTGTCCCTGTCGGTACCACTCATGTAACTCTACCAGGGTGAGTTATTATCAATATCACTGAACAGACCCTCCTCCTATTTCAACACCACTGATAAAACTCATAAATGTGTCTCAATACAGTATTTCCACACTTGCATCCTGTTCTGTTGTGCTTTTTCTGCTAATAGTATAATTAAAATCTGCATTAAATCTGCACCAAACCTGTTGAATTTGGAATTCAAAATAAACAAATATGGGTTTTGACGGGGTTTTTATCTACATAGATAAATATTATAGAAAAATTACAACTTAATTTGTAGCTGAAATTTAAACAAAGTATGGATAACAGTTCTGGTGAATAATAGGACTTATTTAAACTTCTATTACATCATAAAACATATATAGTGTTTTTTCACTCACTCATACTGTATATACAGTACAGCACACCAAATCAATGTATGTTCAACTGCAATGTCCCAGAGTTTATGATTTGGAAGAAATTTGTTTTCAATTCTCACTCCAGATTCGGGGACCATTATGAATGGAACAAGGTAACATCCTGCATCCACAACATACTCAGTGGACAGCGCTGGATTGAGCATTATGGGGAGATTTGTGTAAAAAACTCCAGCAGTGATTTTTGTCAGTGCAAGATTACTTTTGTCAAGGTAAGGAAAACAAGCTAAATCATTCTGTTACAAGTTAGATTAATGAATTCTTTCCAATAAAACTACTGCACTTATAAGTGAAGAAATCAAACAGAATAATCCATTCTGCCTGCAGGCGGAGCTTACTAAGCCTTGTGATTATTGCTATTTATTTGTATGTATGCAGTAATTAATTTATTTTACCTATTTATTTACTTATTTTTTCCAAAGTCTGTCCTCAAGGGCATGCAGGTTCTGGCAGGTTTTCAGTGCATCTCTGCTTCAACACACATGACTTAAATTAAATGTGCGCAAAAGCACAACAACTCGTACTTTGAGTCAGATGTGTTGGAGCAGGGATTTATCAAAAACCTGCAGGATTGTGGCCCCACTGAAGCTGAACACCCCTGGTTTAATCCATGGAGTTAGAAGCCTTACAGGCCAAAGTCATATACAATTAATATTTGTTTCTGCTCTTCAAGCAATTTGTATTTTATGGAAGGAAAAACAAAAATTTAACAATGATAAAATCCAGCAGATGACCAATTTACTGTCATAAATTGAAAACATTTCTTAAACATATATTTTACAACTAGAATCTGTCGCAAAAAGTGTACAAAGTACCTCCAGACACTTTCTCCCATATATCAGGTCTGGTCTTGAGGCCAACATATCTCCCCAGCCACATTGGCCATCTTCAGAGGAAGACTCTGATATGTTCCTAAGCTAGCCAATAGCTCTAATATCTCTAGCGTATCCTGAATCTAGAACACCTCAACAGGGAGGTATCCAGGAGGTATCCTCACGCACCTGCCTGCGGGCCTCCACTATGAGGTCATTGCCTGTGCAGGCTCCATTCTCAGGCCACCTTCACTGTGGGGCTGGAAGAAAGTAAGACTTTTTAGAATAAGCTGCTCTCAACGCAGAGGAGCTGCTCATAAAATGGGCTTAGCTTCTCACCCTATCTCTGAGGGAGAGTCCTGCCATTTTCTTGTTCTTTACCTACTCTAATGACACAGGAACATAAATCAACTGGTAAACCAAGATCTTTGCTTTTGCATCAGCTTCCTCTTCCGCACAACAGACCAATGCAGAGTCTTCATCACTGCAGATGCCACCTGTTAATCTCAAGCTTCATCCTTCCCTCAGTAGTGAACAAGACCCAGAGATACTTAACATCCTCCACTATCCCCAACCCACCTTCAGCTTGGTGTCCAGCTGGAATGATCCATCCAATACATCCAGCACGATGAGGATGGTGTCAGGTCTGGAGGTGCTGATTTTCTTCACACTCGGTTGTGAATCATTCGAGTGAGAGCTGGAGATCACAAACTGGCGAAGCCAACAGAACCCCATCATGTGCAAAAAGTAGAAACACCAGATCCCCTCAACATTTCGGCTACACCTACAAGTTCTGTCCACAACTTTTATGGACAGAACCTGACAAAAAGCAGTATTGGTGGAGTTCAGCTTTCACTGGAATACCAGTTGTACAGAGACCAAGCAGTTTGTACAAGGGGGAGCAGCACTCCGTACACCCGAGCCTGTTTTATTCATATTGCCAAGCATGTGCCCACGTTGGAAGGTATCCCTGTGCAAAACATACAAGTTACATCAGTATTAATTTATATAACTTGTATCATAATACACTGAAAATGTTTTTCCTTTCACTGGTCTGCCCATTGTTTACATGGTTGCCTATCACCTGCCTACCAGCAAGAACCCCTACATGCTTTCAATTTTTGATGTTTGCACTGAGAGGAAGAGGTTAATTGCAATAGTTTGTGTTCCTTGTAAGACGTCCTGAAGCTCTGCAGGGTAGCAAGTCAAGACATGTCAGAAATCATTATGTATCTTCATCCCTTATTGAGCTCACCAGCTATGTAATACACACACTAGGGATTGGGGTTGTTTATGCAACAGCAGCATCTGCTGACAGCTAGAGGACATTATCATGGTCTGCACTGTCATCAAAACTAGTTTGCCATGACGCACAACTACTGTTTCTTTTACAGGCCAAATATTGGAACTCAAGTGTAAATGAGGTGGAGGGAACTATTACAGATAATAAAGGAAAGGTCATCCACAGACTCTTTGGAAAGTGGCATGATGCCGTTTTTTGTGGAGACCCGCCGTCAGCTACATGTATCTGGAGAGCAAGTAAGTCTTTTTTTCAGTAGGTAACCAAATCAACTCTTATGAGAAGTGTTAGATCAACTTAATATTATTTATCTATAGATGCAATGCCCGTGAACCATGAGCAGTACTATGGTTTTACAAAATTTGCAATGGAGCTGAATGAGCTGGACCCATCCCTAAAAGTGTTGCTATCACCTACAGACACCAGACTACGAGTGGACCAAAGGTAATAGAAAAAATGAAAATGATATCTGTGTGTGCGCCTAAGCTGAATTGTTCTCATCAGCTTCCCACGATAATCCCTTTCCCCACATATGTAACGTACAGTTATTGATTAAATCACAGTAAAATGTTATAACAGGAATATCAAACACACGTGCTGACAGCATAATTTGATATAATAAGTCACACAGTCTTGAAAGTCTTTGAAAATCTACCTAATGATCAATCAAAACAGTATGAAAACAGGCACAAAAATAGCTATGTTAAAAATAGCAAGTGCAGAGGTTTCATATGAATCAGTTTATTTTTAGCTCCTATTTAAAGGGTTTCAAACTCTGTGAAGTTAACATTTCTGCCCAGAGGCAGCACAGAACGATAACGACATTTTCAAATGCACTGAAGCTGTTAGATAATCATACAGTAATGACTCACAACCTAAAAGCACAAGGGAAGATTAAATATAGATATTAAACATTAATGTTTTACCATGTTTGCATTATGAATCTGTGTGTGTCTCACTGACAGGCTGCTAGAGGAGGGGAACTTGGAGGCAGCAGAAGAACAAAAGCAGAGGATCGAACAGCTGCAGAGAGACCGACGTAGAGTCCTGGAGGAGAACGGTGTCTTATATCAGCCGAAATTCTTCAGGTAGCCTAAATTAGCCTCAATTAAGAGAAATTAAGTCATTTTCAGGTCCACACACAATTATCCACCATGAAATGTTGGGATGGATGTGTACAGTTAATATGTGTTTACATGCACAGTAAAACTGCACAGACCATTTATTTTCATTTGATTTTTTTAAGCCAGACAAATTTTATCTTTCATAAAACTCCATCGATAAAAAAAAAGCTGTGAATTCTGGACAAGCTCCTAATTAGTTATTTAAAATATATAAAAACACTCAAGCTAAATGCATAAAACAAGAATAAAGATGGGAAGTTTTACTGACATGTAAAATTAAAATAACATTGAAGTAGAGAAATTAAAATATACTGAATATATAACATAATGAAACATACTATATAAAGCCTTGCATGCAGTGTTTACCTGCAGATGTAAAGATAGAGTGATATTTTGTCTGTTTTTTAAACAACCTTTGCAAATCTAAAGCTGCAGTTTTTAATCAACCTTCCACAATCATTATGCATGAGTGCGGCATAATACTGAAGTTACTTTTAAAATGAAAGAATTTTATGAAACAAATTATTTACAAAAAACACTCTTGCATGTTATTCTCAAGAAATTGTCTGCGTTTAGTTTTTTATGTGGAACAATATGATGATGGCTGTAACTGAAAAACAGTGATGGATGGACATGAGTGTTACAGCTATTAGTGCTCTACTCAGTCAGACATTTATAGCATTGACCGCACAGAAGATATTTCTTAATAAAAGGCAAATGACAGCCTGCTGGGAATACTCCAGGAGAAACATCTCATACCACAAGAACTGTAATAGTCCCCGGTGGGACGGTTTGACCCAAACTCAGACATTTAAACACGATGTTGGCAGCATCAGTCTTTGCCTTTTTTTTCTGCATCTTAAAGATCAGTCGGAGTAGACAGAAATGTGGATGCAGAGGAATATAAAACCACCCTGAGGGTAGTTTTTCCAGAGTTGTTATGACTCCAAAGGAAAAGTGTGGTTAGATTGATTCCTGAGAATACTTGAGGCTGAAATTTACTTGAAGCATACGCCTACATTAATGGGCTGTTTTGTTCTCTGGTAATTATCAGATTTAATGCATCTTCAGTTTTTTTTTTCTTGCTAATAAAATACATTTGTACAAACAAATCATGGATCCAAGGATAGATGGATGAATGATCATAAAAATACACCATTTAATATTAATCTCAAATACAATGATGTATAGAAAATTTTAAAGGGTCAAACTCTTAGAAAGGCAACATGTCACAGTAACAGTAGGCTGTGCTGCTGCCTCATCATCATCATTTATTCACTTGTGCCTCACTGTATTTGTTCTGTCATCTCTGCAGGAAATCAGAGGATGATACCTGGGTGAGCAACAACACATACTGGGAGCAGAGAAAGGACCCTGGCTTTGTCCACATGGATTTTCCTACACTGTGGTGACTCCTGAGCTTTTGCTCACACACATCTCAACCTGAACAGCCTCTACTGTGATCCAGGCTGGTTCTGGTGATGTCTTGAACTCGGTTTATCACCAACATTCAGCACTCATTTCCTGTAGTCCGGTTCTTCAAAGTTGTTGCCTTAATAGCAAGTGCTTATCTGTTGTATAAACATGGTCATGTTGGCATGTTAGAATGTAGATTTTGGCCATTTGTGCCCTTGTTTCCAGACCTATTGTGTTGTAATCATTACAGGAGAACCTTTTGGTATAAAGGATGATAAATCGATGTAACAGTTAATCCACACTAGCTTGAAATGTACTGAACAACTGGTCACTTTAACTGTCTTATTATGGACATTCTCTACCTCGGAGAAAAACGAGCCTTGATACGCCATTAACTGAGTGTACACATTTGATATTTATTCTGCTTTGTCTGCTGCCTTACTAGCTGTTCTCACATTGTTTAATTTATTTTGTTGCATTGTCTATAAATACTGTTTTGTAAGAATAAGCAAGAATTATTCAAATAATCTTTTTACAAGCTGAGTTGAGCTAAGCTGAGCTTCTCTTTCTGTCACAACAGTAATTACTGTTTTTTTTCGTTTTGCTATGATTGTGTAAATTATATGTAGCTATATAAGCAGCGATAGTAAATATCCATTTCCTTTAACTACATTATCTATTTCACCATCTGGACATGCGGCTTCATGACAAAAAGTGTCCAAAATATGCACCTGTAAGGTTAAATAAATTTTAATTCTTTCTTTTTGGGGGGTTTTCTTTTTATTTGTTTGTGAATCATTTTAATTTGAACACACCACGATCTCCACTTATCCTCGGCTGGTGACTTAATAGCAGGAAATTCTGGGATAAATGTATGTTGTACAATAACTACAGGAGTCCAGTATGTTAGCTTTATTTAAAAGACCAGGAAAAGTATTTGGTTAAAAGCAGTTTTTGAATTGATTATGCACTGATAGCCTCTAAACACAGGATGTGATGCAACAGTCCTTTATTGTGTATGAACACAAAAGTTATATTACTCTTGTTTATTTAATTTATTATTAATATCCCAATGTGTTTTATGCCAGAACACCCAATGGATTGTTTCACTGAGCTTTCTTTGAGTATTTTACCCATTTAGTCAACATTCAACTCAGTGAATTTTTATATTCATGACTTGTTGTCTGTTGCCTATGAGTCAGAGTTCAAGGATAGCTTGGCAATTACAGAGCCTTGAAAACAACTAAAGGTTATCATACAGAGTGTAAAATATATAGCTTAATAGCTCTATTATGCTGTAAGATTCCGCCCTGATAAACGGAGTTAAGATAAAAATACTATTTACGTTTTTCTCTTTCTATTATAAGAAGATTAAGAAGATTTAGCTGCGATGATTTTTAAAACATTCAAGGTCTAATTAAATTTTTTCGGGAACTGTGAATGTATAATAATAATAATGATAAAAATATATTCCAGTTGGTTTGTTTTTGTTTTTTTAAGCCTTTTTTTAGTGGAGTACTTGTTTGAATATTTTATTAAATGTTGCAAACTAAAACTAGCTCAGGTAAGTTTACACATTTCTATTAAGATTCTGAAACACTGAAAACTTTCATCAGACACCTGTGTGCTCTCAAAGAAATGTTTAATAGTGGTTTCACTCAAAATGACAGCAACACTGCACAGTCCTGTCAGATCTTATGATTAAATGATTGAGCAAAACCTGCTATCATTACAGTTTAATCTCAGATATATTGATCAGAATTAGTCATTTGTATTGATTATCATAATATGGATAACACTATTTAAGGAACTTGGGAACAATTTCACCTCAACAGCACCATTCAAATCAGTGCATATCAGCGAGCTACACGTCTAAATGAAGTCTTTTTCTGCTTAAATGTTTTCAGTCAGCTTTAAATACTACTTACATTAACTTGATGTGTAGTAGAAGAAGTAGTGGTAGTTTTTGGTGGTAGTAGTTTGTGGTGGTAGCAGTAGTACAGTAGTAGTTTGTGGTGGTAGCAGTAGCAGCCTGGAGGCAGTGGTGAATGGAACAAGCGCTCCCTGTGAGGGAGGCGGAACATCTGCGAGAGTCTTTGTCCAAAACAATCAGAAGTTTTTACAGTTGCTGTACTGAAAGGAAACACTCGTCTTCGAAGACATTTTCCTGTCTTATTTTCTCCTAAACCAAGGAATCCAGAGAAGCGGTAATACCTTTAGTATATGTGGTGCGTTTACAGTGCTAATTTTTATGAGGAAATTTCCTGTTTTGATTGTCACTGAGAGTCTTGCTAATTCAGCTAGCATACTGCGACTTTTTAACATTTATCATATGCGTATGATTGAGTTTATTGTGTTTACGCACTGTGGTAAAAGTTGATAGATAGTTTAACTAGATACGAAAGTAAAAGAGATATTGTGTTTATAATTAATAGTGAGTTTATGACTGTTTTTAATGTAAAACAAAGCCCATTTGTTCGGGTGCCGTCTTGTCGGTAAACACTGACACTCGAGTCTCGCGGAAACCTGCTTTCACTTTTATCCCCAGATCCGCATCCCGGTGGACGATGTTTGCCATAGCAACCAAAAATTTTGTAGCTGAGGTGGATAACAGAGGTCTACTGATCCCAGTGTGCAGCCTGAACGACACTATTGGTTTACTGACTGTGGTGGTGAAGCGCAGGCGTTTCTGGTTCTGGCAGAAGCCCAAATATCTTCCGACTGACTTCATCTTCAATGATATACTATCAGGAGACTCACCTATAAAGCCAGGTAAACATGTGATGTCTCTAACTAGTGATTGCTCTAATCTTTGTGAAACATCTGCGGTCTTATCTGGTGAAATCTTATCATTTATTCAAGCTGTGGCAGAGACAGACTTCATCAAATACAGTGGGACGTTTGGGGACAATATTCAGGGAAGTGTGGATGCTGGTTTTGTCAAAGCAAACATCAGCGCGGAGGGTAAAGACTCCTCTAAACTCCAATCATCCTTTGGTAGTTTGAAGAAGGAGGAGGTGGATGTGCAGAAGCTGCTTCAAGACTGCAAAGACAGGTTGGTTTCTTTCACTTGAATCCACTGTGCAAGATGACTGCATTGTAAATGTGACATTCAGTCAGTAAAAGAACTGAAAACAGCAGAGGTGATCTTTGTCCAACTATAAAATTACATACAAAACAGGAGGTCCAGTTGAACATTAACACTTCCAAGAAAAGTTGCAGTAGATTTCATAGAAAGCTGCCTTATCTCATGCATAAGTGCTTTAAAAGACTGCATTTTAGTATATTTACATGTAACTAACTTTAAGATGTTTGCAATTTCTTGTCTCAGGGTTTTGGACATGTCTCACTGTCTGATCCAGCAGACAAGGGAGAAGTACAAACGGGTATTTGGGATTGTGAAGGAGCGTATTGTCACCACGCAGCCATGTTCAGTCATAGAGGAGGTGCAGCAGGGTGGACAGTGTGGTGGGAGCCTGAGCTCCTGCGGCCCCAAAAGCCATAAGGTACTGTTGCAGACAAGTACTACTAATACTGAGACTTTTTCCTCGTAGTATTTGTACAATTATCTGCAGGATAGGTTGCTCTTAAAACAACAGAATCTTGTCAGTGCTTTGGTTTCTTTTGGTGTTATGTTCATCTCGCCATTGAAATGACCCCTGTAGTTTTTAGACAACCACAAAACCTGGATCCTCAAAGATCTTTCAGCTTGAGGATCCGGGTTTGCTGTTGCAAAGACATTTGGATGCCTTTTATATTTCTGGTTTTATTCCAAGTGTAAAAAATAGTCTTTTGTTGTCTCAAAATAGTTTACTCTTCCTCTTTATTCACCACGGTTCCTTTTCTGTGTTATAAATTTCCACTGTGATCTGTTGAATCACAGTTCTGATATTAAAACATTTACAAATTTGCAGCTTCACGTCATGTTCTTTAAAAGAAAATGGAGCCACGTATAAGAGTATATTTTCCATGCTGCAAAATAATATTATTTTAAAAGCTGCATATTTTTGTCAGAAACTGATGGCTGTTGTATTGATTCTCTTTCAGATTTCCCTGAAGGAAAATGGGAGCTTAAGTAAAGACAGTAACATTACCATGGAGATTCCTACTCAAACTACAATAGCATATGGTCTTCTAGAGCTGGAGATCAAACAGGATGGACGATTTAGTGAGTGATAATTTTCTAAACGTATAAAATCCTTTACATTGTTGATTACTGATTCGTTTGATTTTAAAACTTGCGTGTTTTCCAAAGCACTGTGCTTGATGTCAGACACTAAAGGTAGCTTTGAAGTGGACAGTGCTGCTAAAAAAGAACTCGTAGGTCTCTCGGGAAGTTCTCTGCATACCTTTGAAATTGGCCTTCTTCAACAAGGTAAATTACAATGTTCTCCTTAGGTTTTTTTTTTTTTTTTAATCACCACAGAGAAAAACATTGAAGTTCTCCAGCAAATTACAGAGCTTATATGTTGGTGTTTGTCACACCAGAGAGAATTCAGGAGTTTTAGGTCTTGTGTTACTGATCAGAAGGGTGTGACTCTTTAACCTACACGATGAGATTACTTTCACAGTATAAAACATTGTCATAGTTAAACCATTTTCTTTTACATTTCTGTTTCCTAAACAGACACTGAACTGTACTATGCCACATATAAATGAATGAATAATCATTTTTCTGTACAGTGAAATTGTTGGTTTGAAGGAGAATCTGTGCAAGATGGGAAAAAATACACACATTTATTTAGCAGCTAAGCTTAGTGTGTGCTATATGTATGATGGATGGGACCCAGCTATGGTTTTTAAAATAGCTTTTGCCTGCACCGTGTGTGTGATATGGCTGTGGAGGTGACAAAATGTGCTGCATGTTTGTTGCATTTTTCCAACCTCAGAGCTGGAACACCTGAAGGATCATTTCCAGCTGCTCTCAGCTCTTCCTGCATCTGTCAGATCCTCTCTGCTGCAGAAACTTACAGAACTTATGTTGGACCCAGCAGCAATCAGTGCACTTCAAGAAGTAGTAAGTGGGACACATTGCCTTGCAAGGTAGAATGTAATTACACAGAATATAAAAGGGCATGTGTGTCTCTCCCTCTCTCTGTCAGCTGGAACAGAAGTATCTGGAACCTGGTGTTGGTGATATTAGACTGACAGAATCTGAAAAAAACATCCAAGAAATTCTCGACATGTTGGTGTCATGTCCGACGGGCCAGCCCACATCTGCCCTCACAGCTCTCCACCTCATTGTCAGTGCTTTGGACGGTGAGAAACATTGTATTCTCTGCAGCTCTTTGCAGCTGTACTTCCTTGAACAGAGGTCTGAAAGTAATCTGCGTGCAAACTGTCCCGTAAAGCTCATTTCCACATCCTGTTTCATTATTTTTTGCTTTTCAGAGATGACACAAGATTGTCTGGAAGTCTTGAGAATCTGCAGCAACCCCACAGCATTACAGACACTGGATCAACTGGTTAGAGATGACCATCTTTGAAATGTAGCATGTTTCCCTTTTCATAATTGCATTAATTCAGCTACCTTTTTTTTTCCTCACGTTTCTAGGTGCAGTGTCTATCAGGAAATGGGGAGGTGGCCCTGAGCAGCGCAGAACTGACAGAGGACACCTACACAAACACAAAACAGCTGTTTTCTTTCTCTAATGTGTCTCTGAGGAAAGATGGAAATGTGGTGCGGACTGAAATTAAGCATCCATCAGGAAATCTTCCTGTGGTTCTGTGCATTGTGATCCGAAGTCTTGCCTCATTGGTCCACTGTTGTTGAACTGAAGACAAAATGCAACCTAAACATGAAACGCAGAAAAGGATGAATGAGATTTTACAAATCAAACTGTTTTGTACTTTTTTAGAAGCAGCAGGTGAATGAAAAGATAAGACGACATGGGATGTTGACTTTTCTTTTGCAACGAGTTTTGGATTTTCTTCAGGACTAAATGTGACTTCATTACCACTCGTAATATATTTGATTCTATCAAAATGATTTTTTTTACAAGTGTTAATTAGTAACAAATCTTTTGGAAATGTCATTTTAAAGAAAACTGACCATAAAAAGGAATAATGTCTTTGCTGATGCCTGAAAATAAACATGTAGCTATTTTTGTGATGTGTAGTCAAACTTACCAGTTAATGTCTTAAACTGTTTGGATTTTATTTAAAACAGTAAACATGTGATAAATCTTTTTTTTCTGAGCTACATGGGATATTTAACGTCAGTTTTTTTCATATTGATTTATTGCCAATTTATTAGTGCAGGACAGGATTTTCAATAGAAAGCTAGTTTCAGGCTTATTTGATCCTAATTGTACTTATTAACTGGAATATGAGCAATATGTTGAGTTTCCAAGCACCTTATGCTTAATATTGACATTTATCCACATCAGGGTTGATCAGGTTTTGTTTTTCAGATCCATCATCTTGCAACTTTTGTCCCACACAGCTGAATCAAATGATTGCTCGTTAGCAGGCCTCTGATCCAGGTGTGTGGGAGAACGTGATGTTTCTGCATGGTAAATTACAAGGACTGGATTTGAACCTGGTCCAGTTATTTCCATTATACTAAACCGAAATAAAGCCAAGAACCACATCTCTTGATTTTTCTCTCAAATCGAGTCTCACCGCATTTGTTGGTTCTGAGAGGAAAATGCAAACCCAAAGCAGATCATTAGAAAAGACATTTATTTAATCTGAAAATACATTTTCTCTGAACATTTGTAAAATATACCTTTCATAAGTAAATAAACCACAAACCACATTTAAAACTGTTATTTTTAGTAATCTCACATCAAAAGGGATGGCTCGCTGAGACGCAGTACCCTGTACGAGTTCTGTGGAAGGTTTTTGCTTCAAATACAAATGCGGCACCAAATTAACAAACAGTCAAACACTGGCATATTTCATATGTCTGACGATTAATCCGCATTAATATACTTTGTGCTTAAGTGAGTGAAATACTGGGTTAACACTGCAAAGTCACCTTTGGGAAACAAAATCTTAACACGTGACATTTCTATGCAAGTGTTGTAAAGATGGCATGAGATGAAGTACTAGACTGAATGTAAACTGTTAACACTGAGGTATCAAAATGACAAAGCCCTCTCTTTGCAGAATAAATAAAATGTAACTTTGACATACAGATGTGAAATTAATAGTCAACTTGGCCAAACATGGTCTGTTTTAAAAATAATTAAAACACAAGAACCAGCAATTTCTTTCCCAAACCATTTGAATAGAAAACATTTAAAAAAAAGTCTGTGCCAATAAATAAGAACACTTCCTGTGTGTTGCATAGTTTGCTCAAAAGAAATCTGGCAATTCAGATTTAAGGTGACTGATGCGGGTTTGTTGGAAACCAAATCACACAGGCTTGCTGCCCCACACTTTGTTAATGCAGAACAGGTCCGTCATCCAGCAGAGGATGAAACATCAGTAGACCCAGCTGACTGGAAGCCACTGTGGTTCCACAAATAATCGCTCTACAACATCCTGTAGCTCTTCAAAGGCCTGATCCAGATTATCATTAACAATTGTTAAGTCAAAGTAGTGGCTGTATGCCCGGCGGATCCTGGCACTCTCATCCACGGTCTTCTTTAAATCAGTCTCCTATCCCAGAAAAGAAAATCTGATTATTATGATGATGCACGCGGGACTAGTGACTACCGGTATTAAAATTCTTGTCGATAAGTATGTAAAAAAAAAACAAATCATCTTACTGTAAGCAGTTTGGTAGTAAGGCCAGCTTCAACCACAGCTTTGTGCATATCTCTTAGTGTATCCAGTTCAGGAGCAGCAATAAATACCACAAATGGCATGAACTCAGCAGTCTTTAACACTTTCAGGGCCTGGATGTAAAATTTAATGTCAAAAGATAAAACAAACAAAAAAAAAAAAACCACAGCTTCCTGAATAAAAATGTTTCTGACTGACCTGAGGGTTGACATCTAGGATGCACGTACGGCCGGTATCCACCACTTCATGAATAGAGTCGATCTTGGTACCGTAAAGGTTGCCATCGTACTCGCCGTGCTCCAGATATCTGCTTTCCTTGATGTCCTTCTCCATCGCTTCCCGTGTCACAAAGCAGTAGTTCTGGCCATCTTTCTCCTCTTCTCTAGGACGGCGTGATGTAACTAGAGACAAGAAGAAAAATGACGCATCAGAGATGAAATCACATGAACCCTGGAGATAAACCGAGTGCATTGTTTGTCTCTTTCGCGCTCTCACAGGGGATGGTGGTTCCATATCTCAGAGGATTCATGACAATGAGTCTGTTCTTTAGGCTCCGCCTCCCAACTCCCTGGGCTCCTATCAGTACCAGCGTTTTCCTCTGGAAAGGTGGCATCCTGGCTACTTCATCATAGATCTGCAGTTCGTAACGGTCAAACTCTGTTCAAGATAACGCACAGGCCAAAATCAGAAGATTTAAAATGATAAATAAAATCTTAAAAGTCTCTGATGATGCAAACCTGCATTCTTTGAAGTGAGGTACATCATTTTTTTCTTCTTTTTCTTTGTTGTTACAGTCCCACAGAGCATTCCTGACACGCAAAGTTAAAAAAAGAGAGACAGTTATGCTAAACGCGAGTCATTTCTGACTATCATTACAGCTGAAAAAAGAATGACCAGGAAGATGAGAAAGATTTGTATTGACCTGTGCCAACGGTGTCCCATTCCCTTCTTACAAAAGCTTTTCTCTTCTCTTCCAAAAACTGACTTGGTATGAGGCCCGTTGCTCCACCAACAACTTTGCATGCCTTTGTGGAAACCAGACCACCAGTGTAAATAGTTTGCAAGCAGAAAGAAAACTACACCGACTTAATCTCCTGGAAGCATCTTCAACCCCATCAGCACCTTCCTGTAGGTCATTAACTGTTAATGTTCCCATCTTGCACCAACTAACCTGCCACCAGTTTGGATCCTCCTTGTTGACAACAAGAAGTATGTCTCCTTTAGTGAAGGCCAGGCCTGCCTCTTTACAGGGGATCAAGTTGTCTGTTGCTGGGTTGTAGTTGAAGTGTGGCTTCAGATAAACCTATAGGGGTCAGTTTTAACAAAAAAGTACAGTTAAATTATGCAGTACACATAAAACAACAACTTGAAATTTCTCTTTTTATACAAAACCTTTCTATACAACATGAACGAAGTGTGTTTATGTTCTCAGAGTCCGTTTCATGCATGATCTCTTCAGTCAGAGCAAAGAAAACTGTATATTTCCTACAACAAATAACTTACATTCAACACATTTTTCAGTTAAAAATTCCCTCAAAGATAAAATGTGAGTCCCAAATGACACTTTTCATCCAAGACAAGACTTTTTTTTTTTAAAGCTTTATTGTCGCTGTCATGTCTTACTGTGGGTTTTTTTGGTTAAAGACTCCTGTAGACCCCTTTAAAAGCACCTATAGGCTGGTCAGCAAAATAAATATCTGAAATTACAGTATCAATATTGCAGAGCAACTTGTACATTTAAGTGAAAAGCAAAATAAAACCTTTCAGAAAGACATCAGCATGCTTCATATTTCAGGCATTGAAGAGATGCAGCTGGAGAACAGAGTGCTTCTTTTATGTCCTCTAACACAATAATCCTTTAAAGCAAAACTACATAGCTTTCTGATCTCGAAGCTCCGGGCTTTGGACTCGTTTCGATGGCGGATCATTTATTATGTGTATTCCTGAAGCCATTGTTGCCCTACAGGTAACACATGTTTTGTCCAGCAGAGAGCATCATGTGACAGCTGCATATCAACACACCACATTTTTATTCTACAGTTATTCAGCAGATGCCTTTATCCATTTTTATTTTAAAGCTAAAGACAAAGTGATTCAGGCTTTTGAGAAAGTGAAAGAGCAAGAAATAAGAACAGAGTCCACATCAGAGACTTTTACTGGCTGGGGAGAAGATTAAAGATGTATGTCTGCCTGATAGTGGAAAACTGACAGTGATTTTTCTCCTAACCCTGCAACACATCACAATAATAAAAAGCTATTAGATTTTCAACCAAACTTTATGTTAAGCTACACTCCTGCCACCTAGAATTAACCTGCACTGATCCTCTCTCTTTGTAAATGGTTCAGTCTGTTTTACAAGTTATTCTTGTTACCTTTTACCGCTTACTTTTATTGTGCCAAATCCTGCGGGCATGTTTCGTTCTACCATGTGCAAAAATAAATTGGGTTTCACTATAACTGTTAATTAATATTGGTGATTCCCTTAAAAAACTGATTAAACAGGCTGAGTTCATTTACCTTCTACCTTGCAGGACTTCAATGTGACTATTGCACACGCATACATTGGGAAGATATGCAGCTGCACCAAAGGATATTTTGTTTAGCTGTAATCTTTATTACAAGACTGCAAAGTGTGCAAAGCCTTGTGAAGATTAGGTCTTTTTAACCTTCACTTGTACAGGTATTCATACAGAGAGTCTCATTGGAAACAGACCTGTTTTCACCAACGTGTAAGTCTGTGTTTTTTTCTACAATGAACTGACCCGCTCATTTAATTTTTAACAGGCTTTGTCCGCAGCTGGCCAGGCTTTCACACGCAACAGGTCCGTGTCTTTAAATGCCACATGTGCCGTGGCACCTCTTATTCTCACCACCTTTATTATTATTATTTTTCATTAAAACCGCTCATTCAACCTGCAACATCAGTGCTTTTCCTCGCTGACTACGCCCAACTTTAATGTCCAACTTTAATGTCCAACAGGTCCGTGTCTTTAAATGCCACATGTGCCGTGGCACCTCTTATTCTCACCACCTTTATTATTATTATTTTTC
>JBAMIG010000006.1:13558258-13602058 GCA_037177335.1 Kiunga ballochi | reverse complement strand
CCCCCCCCCCCCCCCCCCCCCCCCCCCCCCCCCCCCCCCCCCCCCCCCCCCCCCCTCAAAGTAAACTCATAATGGATTTTTAGCTGTTTCTTGGAATAACTCTTAAGTGATCAATCCACAGTAATATTTACATCTCCTGTGTGTGCAGGGTTACGAAACAGTGAAAACTCTATTTTTTTATACCTCTAACCTACATGGAGTTGACGTAAATCGGTGAGGTTCGCCAAACGGAGGAGCACAAGTCCAAATGATGCAAAATTGCACAGGGAAGAGCGGTAAATCAGACAAACCCATAAACTTCCAATTCCAGTTGATAGAGGGCACAAAAGGCTTTCATCCCCTAAATGGTAAGACAACTCTAATGGCAACTATTTTCTCTGAAGAGCACTCAACCTGAATTTGACAGTAGATTGCTGCTGTTGTCATCAATGACAGTCACATGAGAACTTTGGCACAGTTCTTACAGAAAAAGAGACTAAAAACTTTTAGTCTCACACCATACGCTGGATGTTAAAATGTATACCACACTGGCTTGTTTCATCCACACAGCTGCTACGTGTCGTGGTACTCTCATTTTATCATTTACCTCAGAAATAAAGCATGTGTGGTGTGGGACTGGTCAATATTACATGTCTAATTTATATACTTGAGGCTCATCTGCCTCCAGGTTCCTTTCTGACAAATGAGAGCCAGGTGGATGCATCACAGGGTCCTTTCACTGTTTTTGTCTAATACAAATCATAAAGTTTCCCACCAAGAGAAAACAAGAGACAGCAGCCAAGTCTCAACCTCCTGCCGGGCCGCGACTGATAACAGATTAACTAAAATGCTAAATACCTTTTAACAGTGGGTATGCTGGAATTTCATCAGCCGAGAGGACAGGTGGGCTTTTAATGGAGGACCAAAGCTGAGTGGCTTGTTTGGGGATTGTAGACAATGAATTCCCAGCTCATTGCATACAAGGGAAGTAATGAACAGCTACTCATTAGCTGTTCAGTATACACACATCATTCCAGACTATGGTGCAAACTATTACAGAGTGAAAATAATGCAACTTGTGCAGCTTTATTGTTTGTTTGGAAACATTGTAATGAAACAAGGATTTCCAGGAAACATGTTGTTTTCACATAGTAATAAATCCTGATATTCTGGGGCATAAACTTACTAATATTCCTTTTCCTCATAATCTACTCCACCATAGAGAGTTGTACCATTGTGGCTCCTGGTGGCCTCTCAACAGTGGGTAACACGTTTTGCAGACAATGACTACATTAGCTGGAAAGGAACATAACTAAAACCTGGTACAATATTGTTTAGTTTCTAAATATTATTATATCAGATATATGACATATATAATAATATGATAATTAACTAAAATGTACATAGTAAAATGTGACAGCATTTATTATCAAAGTTTCTCTTAACAGGATCAACTTATATAAATTCACTATTATCTTTGTCCATCTTACATATGAACATTAAAAGGCACCGTGTAAGTTCACATAGCACAATCTCAAGATACAAACATCCAGGTCCTGTCAGGCTCTGCACAAGCCTCTCCTGCATCATTGCTTTTTCACATTTAGCTAATGTTCTGACAGAAAGTCAATGAAGTATAATGGTCACTTGCTAAGAACTTATGGGGTAAAAGTGTGTGTTTGTGTATTATGCCCACTGAGACTTGTGTATCTTTGTGTACTTCAGAATTTACACTTTTTTGTTGTAGTTCTCCATCCTTAATTTCATATGTTAACTTATAATTATTTCACAGGATAATGTGAGATAGTTCTCCTTTGTAACAGAGGAGGGGTTCTGGAAATGTGCGGCCAAACACTGAACAGCTGCAGACTGTAAACATACTCATTTTCTCAAGTGCTGACCGACTCACACTTGTTACCTACATTACCTAGTCTTTGGTACATGTGAGTGCTAGAGGTCAATGCATGTCACAAATAAGATTTATTTCTTAACATGTCTTCTTCTGTGTGTGAATAGGCTGAAACATTAACTGGAACAGTTTGTCTTGGTGAACCACTTTTCATGAGGACGCTCTAAAACCTCAAACAGCTTTGTGAATAGATTCTGTGTGCTTTAACAGTAACTATAGTTAATGTAATAAATACTAATCTTCATCTTTTTAGGAAGTACTTTGTTTGAAGATATAATTTTAAACAGAACCCTTTTGAGAAAGATCTTGGTTATCTTAAAATGTCACTGTTTGTGTCTGCTGAGGGGTTAAAAGCTTAAAAAAGGTTCTCGCTTATCAAGCTGAGGCTGCATGCACAAGCAGGGACACAGCTGCAATCCTGACAGCGGGGTTGTTTTCTATCAGAAAACTGTTCCTTTTATTTCCTGGCAGAAGGAAAATGCATTGATAAGAAATCTTATGTTGCATACCCATGGTGTTGCAGTAAAGGATAAGAAAAACAAAACCTGCACTAACAAAACTATTACCACTTAAAACATATGAGAGTGGCTGAATAATAATTCAATGCAACCATAAAACCATGATTAAAAAAATTCAGAATCACATTTTTTTACACACATATTCTTTGCGATGTTAAGGTTAAATAGTATGAACAATAAATGTTCATATTTATAAACTTTATGACTCAGTAGGATGTGTGGCTTTTTTAAGCTGTAAAAGGGATGGATCTGTTTAAAATGTCTCTTTTTGGTTCACAAACCCATATTTAATTGCTGCTCATGGAGGTAGTAAAGAAAGTAGAAATTGTTCTACAGGACTGGTTAGTCTGGGCACAGCTTAAAATGATTTGTCACTTTGTGTGGTCAATATCCAGTATGAAATCTTCTGGGAGCAGCTCAGCAGGAATTCTCTTCAGCTGTTCATCATAAGCACGTAGAGTCCAGAGTTTTTCAAGTTCATACACTTCCCTTGTCTCTGGCAGCATAAAGTGAACAACCATATTACCTAAGGAAAAGAGAAATTAATTATTGTAGCTACAATAACAAACACCAGTACACATAGCTGTATAGCCATGAGTTGTATATACTGCATCTTTTAAAATGTACTTACCAAAGTCAATACACATCCAGTCTTCTGCATCCTTTCCTTCAATCTTAACATTTCGATCCTCATTTTTCTTCAGAAACTTGTACTGGAAAAAAGCATCCTTAGTACATGCTTTTAAAACAAATGTAGGCTAAATAAAATATTGACTATTATATACATAAAAGGTTTGTTACCACTTTGACAGCATAAAGAGCCATCGCACTGAGATGCCTTGGTGATGCACCACTGACGACAATAAGGTGCTCTGTGTATTTGATATGGTCTGGTACTTTAATCACACAGAGATCCACAGCGTTTTCCTGACGCAGAAGAGACACCAGAACGTCGAGAGTGAAAGCCTCTGAAGATCCTGGAAAAATTGGAAGCAAATTGTCTAAAAGAAAAATATCAAAGCAATTCTGTGTGATGTGGAGAGGCCAACAACAAACTAAAAAGAAAATTGGTTGAGTCAGTTTTCATGACTACTTGACAGTTTGAGTAAAAAAAGATATCCAGACAAAAAAAAAAAAAAATTATTAGACCAATTTAATGATAATAAATATTGCCTCTGAGGGAACTGGCACAGTCAGGGCCTCCTTCCTGGATTTCTCTAGTGCCTTTAATACCACCCAGCCTCTTGTGCTTCAGGACAAGCGGACCCATGCCTGCTGTTCTGGATATCCAGCTACCTCGTACACGGACCACAGTTTACCAAGCAGAAGGTAGTCATTTCTGCATCTGCAGCATAAGGAAACCCTCCCTCCCTCCCTCCCTACCTACCTACACTGGGTGTAAAAGAATTTCGTTATAGGTTACTCAGATGCTATAAATCCGATTTTAGAGAAGTCTACATTCATTTGAAGCGCAGCTTTTTAGAAACAAAGACAAAAAAAAGCAGTGGACCGAGGAATGACTTACTCGGACTGAGGGAGTCGGTGTGTCCGTTGTTCTTGTTTATTTTATCTGCTTCTTCATCTTCTTCTTCAAACATACCTGTGCTCTTTGAATGACTACTTCCATAATTGTCAGAGTAATACTTTTTGGTGTCAAAGCGACATCTGTGCGGAGCTGCCACATGGCGTTGTTTACACGAGGCTACTTTTATTGCAAGCCTTTGACATCGAACTGTACTTAACAAATTTACACCTTTGAAAAGACCCATTGGTTCTAATAAATTACTACCTCTACACCACATCGATAACAGTTTCTTGGAGCAATGGAAAACATTCATAATTTTAACGTCAATACTCTTAGCATGTAACGTTGTCCTTGTCGCCCAAAGGCAACAATCAGGAAGTAGGTATTATTTTGGATTTTGATTGGTTCGTATCTCTTCTTTGTTGGTTTCTGTCTTCTGGAAAAAAAAAGGCGATAGACATCATCTACTGGCGATAAATGGTATTGATCTCAGGGTTTGCTATGTTTTCTGTGTTTCACAAGGCAGGATTATAAAAAGGCCCGTAAAACTTTATCTTTATCGATTTTACTGTTTATATCTGTAAACTCACGGGTTGTCATTTTAAAGCTATAGTGATGAAAGTTTGAGTATGACCCATTGCAGAACATATAATCATGACAGTATTATAACATTAATCTAATGCAGGAGGAAAATAATTATTTTAATTTATAGATAATTAGTTTTCACCTACATCTTATCTATTTTTTATTCTTAATTTTTTTGTATGTATTAAATACAATATGCATCTAGAATGAATTGTATGATTTATCCAAATGTTGATATGAACTAACTGTATTTTTCTTTAACTTATGTGATAATCTTTGATCACATAAGCTTATGTACTTTTACTGTTTAGTGATGAATGTGAAGACGGGCAAGGATTTTGTTAATAGGTTTGCTCCATTATTATTATTACTTTTTTTTTTTTTCACTGTGACTGTTTTTTAAAAAAAATCAATTAAACTTAAAACATATCACAGGGTACTTTGTGATTTTCTCCTCTAGAAACAATTTGGTTTGACCCTTTTCCAAATTTGTTTTAAAAGAAAAAGAAAAAAATGATCAGAGATGCAGTAATTTTATCTGCAATCTATATGGCAGCTAAAATAACTAATTTCAAACGTAATAAGTAAAAACATCAATTAATTGAGAGGAACGCATGTATATTGTAAATTTGTAGAAACAGAAAAGCTTAAATAACCTCAAGATAATCATTGCACAAATTTCCGCTCATGGTTTCAACTATGTCTGCAGTTTAATCTGCACTTAATCAGAGATAACAATTTATCACAGTTGGAACAATAAGACTAAATAGATCAAGTAAAATTAATTCGGATTTTATTTTTGTAGCAAAATACTCAACAGAAAAATCTAAAAACATATTGTTTCACAAAAGCTAACACATCTGACCTGAGCAGCATTTACATTTATATAAAAATGTATACATTAAAAAATTGCAATATATACTCATAAAAATATATTCCATTTGTGGTACAATCTTACTTGCCAACACAAGTACTCAGTTTACAAATTCAACTATGTAATCATAAACATAGTTTTCTCAGTTTAATGGAAAGATGTGTATACAGTAGTTTCTCCTCGTTTGAAGAATTTTAGTCATCTGCACAATCAGAGTCCATAACTACATTCAGTCTCAAGCCCACAGGAATATGATCTGTAAGGCCAGCCAGGTGTGTTATAAAGGTCACCTCTTCAATTTCCTGGATAGAAATATAAAAGTCATTAAACCTGACTATTAGGGTTTTAAAATGTACAAGGATTGTTTTATGTAAAAGCAGTATATTTCATGATATTGTAACCTGAATGTACATAGATATAGAAAAATTTGCAAAATGAACAAAGAAAGATAAAACATAATTATAAACGTACCGTTCGGCACAGCTTTGAAATTGAGCTTTCACGGTAGAGGATGTAATCAATTCTACGTCCAATCCAAGGCTGGCCAGTCTCTGGATAAACGAGGGGAGAGTCTTTTTTGGGAACAGGAGGGGAGATATAATGCCTCCTCAGGTCATCTCTTTCCAAAGTTCTGTAAAGACACAAGGAAAACAGCACAGGGTGTCATCCCACTGCAATTATTACATCAAAGCTTTGACCCCAACATGAAAAACTGTGATGAAACCAGAATACCTTTGTAGATTATCTGGAGTGTTTATCTCATCATCATATAAAGTTGGCTGCTCAAGAAGAGTACCTACAGAAGCAAAACACAGTAATAACTACTATATATAACTATTTTATATATGTATACATTGTATATAAATATGTTATACATAGTATTCAAAATATGTTTAAATGTTTAATTAAACTAACCAATGACCCAGGACTTTTCCTTTCCAGGACCAGCTCTGCAAGGGTCTTTATAATCTTCAAAAATATGGTGATTCTGCTCCAGATGGTCATCTGCTCAATTACAACCACATGTAGATAAAGAAAAATGCAAAAACACTGAAAAAAAACAGGTAATCGTACAAAAGACACACCAGGTGAGCAGTTATCAAAGTTGAAATCCCCACAGAGCACATCAAAAACAACTTCCTCATTAGGCTGTTTGTTAGCGGCCTGAAAATCCACAATCCACTTGGTAACCATATTCAACTGCTCGCAGCGAATAGCTCCTTCACCTGGTTAGAGAGCACAGAGAAGGTATCATAAGCCTGACTTTTTTCTACTCATAACAAAAAGTTGAAAGTTTACTTTGACCAAAAACAAATAAAACGTTTTACTTGCCCTCTGGTGCATGAAGATGAGTGCAGTTAAAATATCCAACCACTCTCTTCATTCTCTTATTCTGCCCGATTAACACCTGAGGAAAGAGGTTTTTATTCCATCGACGAGTGTTTATTCAGAGTTAAGGTAAAAAAATATTAAAGTAATTAATCAACTTATTTCTTAAGTTTCAGCTACATAATTGTAAAAACTACTTGGTATTTAATTAATGATTTTAGAGATCCCTTCAAACAATGCGTTACAGAGTAATTTCTGTCTGAGATGTTTTTCCCAGGAAGAAGCTTAATCACCTTGTTAGACATTCTTAGTATAAGTTATGCGTCATCCCTCACAGATTAATCAAGAGCCAGGGGTTTAATTATTCTGAAAAAAGGACTCTTACTCAATACATTATCTATACCCAACCCAGCCTTACAACTCTAATTCTGGTTAAAACTTACCCTGTCAAAACTGAACAATATAGATGTCTAAATTAGGTCTTAAAAGTAGTCACCTTAGCACAGAGGAGGCCTTTGGCAGCCAGTGCATCTTCTCCACGACTATTTGAAAAGCACTTGTACTGGACCTCTAGCACAGGAAATCTGCTAGCAA
The DNA here is from genome assembly GCA_037177335.1 of Kiunga ballochi. NCBI lineage: Eukaryota > Metazoa > Chordata > Actinopteri > Atheriniformes > Pseudomugilidae > Kiunga > Kiunga ballochi. The sequence goes on along the minus strand of JBAMIG010000006.1, from coordinate 13,594,745 downwards.
GGAACAGGCCGCTGTTGAAAAACTTAAAAGAGGAACACCTGCAGGGTGGCTGACAGGCGTATACGCCAACATCATACAGTATGTGTCCAAACACTGGCTTTAATATATTGGTGAGTTTTTGAGCAGCTCTCTTATCAAACACCTCTTCCAGGCACAGTATATCAACATTGGCTGGAAACAATGATGACACTTCCCAGGGTACGTCACCCTGCTGCCCGAGACCCTGAGAGAGCAAAGCCCGGGGGGCACGCCGGTGGCTCGGTCGGCCCTGCTGGTTGGAATTCTGATTGGAATTGAAGCAGGGAGATGGTTGCTCAAACGATGGCTCTTCTGTGTCATCATAAGGCACACGGACCACCCTGAACTGTCTTTGGGTTGATTCCACATAGTGGTTTAGAGGTGGTTGTGACTGTCCTGTAGCCCCATATGCATTTGAGCTGGCTGTGGGGAGAATACTGTTTGAGGGGCTGAGAGTGCCACAACTGCTGGGGGAGTCGATTAAGATCCGGATATGTGGTCGACACACACCCTGAACAATCCGTTGCCCGATGGCAGATGCCCTGTACTGAGTGTGGCCCAGGTTGTTGAATCGAGCCAGACTTTCAGGCAACAAACATAGGTTGGCTGTGGCAAAACCAAATGATGCCTTTCCTGCTAGCTCAAAGCCACTGTGAATCTCCATTTCTGGTGAGGGTGGTGATTCTCTGTGGTAGTAAAATGGCCTGCGGCATGCCTGAAGGGGTGCCCAGAGGATGAAGCCCAGAAAAGCCACAGGAGATGTGAAAAGAAAAAGTATGAAGAAGAGAATGGAGCCAAAGAAAACCTTGAGGGGATGAAGGTAGCATTCCTGTTCTTCCCGCTGGATTTGCTCCTGGGTGGTGGACTTGCATAAAGCAATGACGCGATCAAGACACCAGAAGCAAGGCAGGATAAGCGCCCATCCCACAGCATGGACACATGCAACAAACTCATTAGGAAAGGGAGATTCTTGTACGACCATGTCTCTCCACTGTCTTTAAAAGAATATTACAATAAACAACATCCAGACATCTGGTTCAGGATACATTCCTGAAATCAGTCTCTCCTTAACAAGCTCTCCCCAGTCACTAAAACAGAAGAAAGACAAGTGTCAAACTATTACCACTGTCAACCAGCTTACAGACTGCATGCCTGTACATGCAATAGAAAGCACGAAGAAACAAGTGTTTCTGATGTGAATGTAATACTGTGAGGCTCACAGGGAACACCAGACCAGCTTAAACCTTGCTTATGCAATTTGCCATGATCACTTTTAAGAGGCAAATAGAAAAAAACATGGGGTAATCCAGCTGTCACCATCTGTACAGTGTTGCTAAATAGGACTACAAAGCAAAGTCTGCCTAACTACCACACCTTTGTATGTATTTTGTATTTATATGTAAAAGACACACGGTAGAACAGGTTGGGTGACTTGTCTGTTAAACAAATATCTTCCAAAACCTGTATTATTACAAGTCTGTCTTTAAAAAATGACCTTATAACTCACTTTTAATATATTAATAATTGTATTATAGAATAGCTTCGATCCAAAGAGTGTTATTGCAATTTCTTTGGGCTAAACCAGATACAAACAGTTTGCATACTGCTTATAACACGGGTTTTATTGGGCAATCTAGATACCAATGTCTCAATGGATTTCTCATTTAGGTTTAGCATTCAACGGTTTACTACTAAAGCAGTTTTTAGCTTTTATTTTTGCCTCAACTATTGGTTGACAAACAGGCTACTCGTTAAAAAAGCAAGCAAACAGTAAAAGGTACAACCAGAGATCTTTCTTTAACATAAACGGGTCCCATGAACAGTTTGTCACTGTGTCGAAACTGGGAGCTGTCCAAGTCAACGATACTCTAACAGGTTGAGAATTGCACCACAGGTGTTTCCATCGATCTTAAACAGAAACTCTGAAGGTATAAGTTTAACTTTAACCTTTCAAAAATAAGTTTATATTTACATATCGGTGATCAATTAGAACCACAAAGAACTTTTTTAATATAAAGTGAGGTTCATGAATGGTCATGTTTATTACACGCTTTATAAAGTCTGTCAACAAGTCAGTTACAACTGAAATTGGTCACCTGTCATTTTGCTCAGCTAGCTTAAAATATTTAGCTAAAGTGGAAGCCCCATATGGTCTTACCTTAGCGCGAAAACTGGGACAGTCTGCCTGATGAACCTATTCGATGAGCAACCTGTTTGTGTACTTATTTCATGACATTTAATAATCTGGTTGTCATTTGCTACGAGGAAAGCAACCGTCTTTGAATTAGAAACAGATAATCTAGACCAACAAAAGTAGTCCTTTGGAATATAAACCCTCCCTGCTCTCCGCCGCTCGTGGCATTATTAAGCCACACCCCAATGGCGTTGCCATGGTGTCCGGTCCGTCTGACACGTGATCTTACCTGAGCAGACCTGCAGAAAAGTCACTTCCACTTGACTGTTCCTAAGTTAGTTTTTTTTCTGTGTTAGTTAGCTTGTTTTTTATTTTCTACTCGTAGTTCAATAAACAGTTTTATATGTTTACTTTTAGTTTTTATGATTGATTAAAGCTTAGCTTTTATTTTTTGTTGACCTAACCAGTAGGTTTTATCATAATAAAAGCCCACTCGATTGAAACATTGCTTACAAAAGAAAACTACAATCAATCAAGTATAGTTTTAATTTACTTTTTATCCTCCTGCACCCAGTAAGACTATATAAACACACGTCAGACTAGTAAATATGTGTTGAAATATAAATTAAATAAGTCTATCATATTTTAACATTTGGCTGCTGGGATGGGCTCCAGCCCCCCCGCGACCCCGTTAGGGATACAGGTAGTTAATGGATGGATGGATTTTAACATTTTATCATGAAGAGGGTCCTCAATTCTTTTTCATACAAACATTTTTCCACATTAAAATAATAATCTGATTCTATCTAGTAACTAAGCTCCATTATAGTTTCTAAATCTAATTGTTTCATATCTTTCCAGCACAATGCTTATCTCAGATTTAAAAGTTCATTCATTTTCTATACAACTCTATCTAATTCAGGGTCGCATGGAAGAATGTTTACTTCAAGTTCCTAAAGTTTTTAAAAGTAGAACAGGAAGTTATCAGGTCTCTTTGTTATGTCACCTCCCGCTTTGGTTTGGGGAAGTATAAACTCTCTCTGCCTTAAAAATGTCATAGGCCTATTAAAACTTTCCATTTGGATGAAGTCAATAGTTGGGACTGACTTTGGTGACTCTTAGTAATCTCTTTAGTTCTACAAGCTTTGACTCCTGGGTACCATTATGTACCATCTAAACCTTATTGTGAGTTGACACTCTACCTATAAAGCTGAATTAAATATAATTAAACTGACTTTTCAGCCAAGGGGACTTGCTGAACTTTCTGATTATGTTGGATGTAGTTAGCTACACCAATTCTGCATACACATTTTTTCTGTTATTGATTTATGTTTTATAGACTATGAGGTTAAAAAAAAAAGATAACTTCTAATGAACATCCAAGCCAAGGGTAAACAAGATGCAGCATCTTATTAAGTTCTGCTTAGTGACTCATGCATTTGAAAGAGATGGTTTGAAACACCCAAAACCTTGCAGGAATGCAGCTCTGGGATCAATTTGCATTTCCCCGATTTGGGCATGTTAGGTTAATTTGTCATTGTAAATTGTCCATAGGAGTTTCTGTGAGTGTAAATGGTCTCCATGTTTTGGCCCTGTGATGGACCGGCAATCTGTTCAGGGTGTACCCTGCCTTTTGCCCACTAGTGACTGAGATGGGCTCCAGCCAATAATATTTCTCTTACTAACCCAACTTGCTGTCACCACAAAGCATTCATAGATAAACTGCAACAAAAATGTCCTGTTTTTATAAAAAAGCAACAATATCACACAAAATTCCTCAAATGTTTTAATTTATTAGCATTGTTTTCCAAGATGTTTTCAGCTTCCTGTGTTTTTAGATGCAGGACTATCTACCAGATAAGCAGTGGCTTTTTGTCGTTTGCTGCCATGCTGCAGAGACAATCAAGCACAAGTAGCAGGTCCTTCTGAAGTTTGCTAGGCGCACAGGTTATTATCACTTCCCTCACAAAGTCTGGATTACTGTAATCAGCCCATTGGGGACTGTTTTCAGTAAGTCTTTCCTTCAGGATCCCAAAGGTGTTTATAATGAATTCAGAGAAACGAGGGTGAAGGTCTGGCTTGTAACCAAGTTGGCTCAGCTTGTTCATGAGGTCTGCATACCTCTGAGTGAGATGAAGTTGATAGCCATTATCAACCTTTCCTGTCAGTGGGTGTGTGCTAACCTAAAAGAGAGGACGGGTTTACATTTCCTTTTAAGTCCGTCAATGGAAATTTTACAGTTTATCTTGATCTGATGAAAGTATTAAAATACTTTTTGTACATAGTTTTGCTTGGACTTCCATATGAAAATGTAATAAATGATTAAAGATTTTCTTCAACTTGCCTCAATGATCTTCTCTGGTATGCTGAACACTGTGAAACCATAGAGCCTCTCACATGCCTGGAAGACATGGGACAGAATTCTTCTATCTAGCTGATATGCAATCTCTCCAAGCAGCCTTTGGGAATCTGCAAATGAATTAAATAAATCAATGCAAAAAAAAAGTACAAGCAACTCTATTATTGCTCTGAAACTGTTGCGACGGTGACACCTTTAATGCAAAGAGGGCTCTCAGTGGGGTGCTTTTGAAGTTCTGCTTTCTCGTCTGTCTCTTTGTATGCAGAGCTTTGGAGGAAAGACTGGAAGTTGATAGGAGATGAAGTTCGGGGCCCATTCTTGGATATGGTTGGCTGCAAGTCTCTCATGAATATTTGCCCGTTAGAAGTGTTTTGCATCTGAGAGGGCGACTTTATGCCTGAGACCGTACAAATACAAAGTTCTTATCAATCATCATAACAGGGAAGTAGAAAATGTTCTGACACAGAGACAGATGACAGGATGGGAATGAGGCCTGACTAGGTCCTGCTTGTTCTACTGCATTTTACAAACCAATAAAAACACACAGATTAACAGGAGAACAGTGGGTCACATTGTCATCCAGTTTTCAGTATTGCATAGTTTCAAACTACTTTTTTTCTTTGGTAAAGCTTAGCAAACATTAAAAATTAAGTCAGTATTTTGATAGAACTAGATTTCAAGAGAACGCTTTCCCTGGTTACAATATATATAAAGTCAGCAATAACTTTGTGGTAATAAAATACAATGATAAAATAATCAGTCTGTTGCTAGGAAACTGCTGAGACATTTTCTACGTGCATAATTTCCTTTATCAAATATAAATTTATTTTATCATACTTACTCTTCACCTTGTGTTATAATTACCGTATTCTTTTATCTAATAAGCACACGGTCGAAAATTCTTTACTAGTTATCAATAAAGCATTTCTTTTCTACAGTAGCTGAACCATGGCTGCCACCTAGTGGTAGACAGAAGCACCATACCTGTGAATTCACCTAAAGTGTGATTGTTGAAGCTCTGCAGCCTGGCTTTTAGCTCCATGTTTTCCTCCAGCAGACTTAACATCGACTTCAGATGATCATTTTCCTGCATGAGCTGTTGATTTTTGGCCTGCAAGGCTGAATCGGAGTACCCCAAGTCCATGATGACACTCCCAAGATACACAGCTGAGCCTAAGTTCCTGTAAAAATAGCTACATACTAAGAGCAATCAAAATTAAATGAAAACACGTTTCTAACGGTGGAATGTTGTTTTTTAATTCTTCTAATCCATACAAAGAACAGAAATCAGGTTTAAAAAATCATTACAACTTGATTTAATCAAATTGCTACCTGTAGAAATATACATTGAGAGAAAACAGAACACAAGGTCTATTTATAAGTAACACTTTTAAGCTTCATCAATGGAGGCATTCAACAGTTGCCATAGAGATTGAGCTGTTGTCATTTCGTGCACTGTATTTTCTTTTAGCCCTTTTCAATCAAGCTGGCATTATGTTAGATTCAGACTCCACTTGTAACTTAGGGAATAGAGGCTTAATGAAAACTATGCCAGTTTAGTTACCCTAAATGAAGGCTTAGCCATCCCAGATAAGTCCTACATGCTTCACTATGTTGACCTTTTAAATTCATGCTAATGTGTCACATCTACAACTTTCAGGAAAAAAAAAAACACAAATCCACCACTCCAGTTGGGATTTTTTTCTTCCTCAGATTTTTATGCTGCTTAATGAATCAGAATTATATAAAATACAATCTTACAAAGCAAAATAGATTTTTATACAACAGATTACACGCATAAAACTTCCACAATCAATAAATCTGTGACTTTAGAGTGCTTCCTCAAACTACTATTAAAAAAGTGCAGTCACACTGGAAAGCAAAAGCAACCTTTACCATATAACAAATTCACACTACAAATTAAACAGAGGTTCTGATTATGAAAACTCAGTATAAACAAACAATTTTCTCTCTGAATCTGCATCCGTTGTTCTTTCCGCTCAGCCTCCTCTTGCTCTTCCAATGAGAGCCAGAATGTAGAGGAGGATGTTGATGACGTCCAAGTACAGGTTCAGGGCAGCAAACACATATTCCTCAGGATTTAGCGCCAGTTCCTTGTTGCCAAGCAGCAGCTGCGTGTCCACAGCCAAGAACTACAAATACACAATGAAACGGGTTAAACATTTCATGCAAGGTTGCACAAAGTAACATGGGGAAATGTATCAACATCTGCTTTTAAAAGGCATCTGTCTCATTGTAAAAAGGAAGAAGATAGATGTGCATCTAACTGATTCCTAATGTTTTTGTCTCCTTGTTTTATCAATTCAATAACACAGATCTCTGCAGAAATAAACATAGTATCAAGTCCATCTGATTTTTAAACACAGTAAAAGAAAAGACTAGAAGGTTTTGTTGTTTTAGTGACTTAGTTACAACATAACTAATGCAATATGACAAGAAATTACAGAGGATGTGGAGTGACCACTGAAACCAGTGTGCATTTTGACTGAGTTCAAGAACGCAGTGCTACATGGATGAAAAATGTTATAATAAACAGAGAAATCCTGGAACTGAAGGGTAATCCAGAGTGATCTGATCAAACATGAAGAAGTAGTTTTTTTCCTTTAAACTCAAAAGTCACGACTTGCTCCACAATATTGTTAATCTAAATTGTATGTTTCATGCATAATACCAGTCACCAAGTTGCAATAAAGCCAGAAAACATGAAAATCAAAGTCAATATAAAATTGAAAACGGTCTAACTGGGTCCCTATAATGCATGTCAGGGTCTGAAAACAAACTGAGCATCATTGTCAGACTTGTTGGTACCTTCCTGGATCATAGCATCTGGTTTAACTAATGGATTTCTTGCCAAAAGTACAAATGTTATTGTACTTACAGCTTTTTGTGGTACTGTTTGTAAAAGGACTTACACAGCTGAAGAGTAACGCTCCCAGTCCAGCGTACACAATTTCCAAAATCTTATTTTGGACGAAGATACAGAGGAAGCCGAAGACAATCAGGACAATCAAACATACAAACAGCACGCCATAACAGGAAGTGAAATCATATTTGGTCTGAGGAAAGAAGACAAGTGGTTAAAATGCCACATGAGCAACTGAGTGTGATTGGTGTCTGTAATTTCCATGCAGGAAGCAAGAACCAAGAAATACAGACCTGAAGAGAGAAGATGACCACTGTGAAGCACACAAACGCTGTGATTCCGAATGCCATGAGCACAGAATCAGTCTCATGGAAGCTGGCGATCATTCCCAGCATGTAGGACATGCTAAGTGTCAGGATGGACTGAAAACAGACACATTAAGGACATCAGCAATACAGCATGCATTTGCATGGAGTGCAATTTTATAATAAAAAGAAGTGTCCTATTACTTTATTGACTCAGAACATCGATAAATAATAAGGTATACCTCATGGGATGTTTATATTTTCCAGTGTAACAGAGGATAAAAGCTAAATAAATTGGCAAAACTTACAGAAATTGTTTTGGGGTGGGGGGTAGGGAAGGGTGTTCAAGAAAATTGATTGCTGGGTTCAACATGTTGATCTGATGATTGCTACTGTATTGTAAACAAAACAAAAAACTTAAAAAAATATAATAATAAAAAAAAAAACTTACAGACATTTCACTGAATGTCCTGTGCTGTGAAATTTCCCCACCCTTGTTTCCTCTTGTGAAAAATTCAGTCTTACCAAAGCAACCAGGTTCCAGGGGTGTTTCCGGCGAACGCTTCCACAGCAGCTGATCGTGAAAAGCGATACAAAGAATACAGCGTAGGACACAAAGTAGGTCCATGTGTTCACCAAGACAAATGCCTTGATTTGGTCCACAAAGGTGAAAACAGCCACAAGGGCAAAAGTTACCATCAGTTGGGCAGTTAACAGCAGGAATACCTGGAGAGGGAGAGAAAAACAAATAGTTTGGTAGCAAACACAGATAATGCTAAAGTGTCCTCTGATTCTCACATTGTGTCAAAATACAAGAATTTTACCTTTGAAGATTATTAAACACAAAATGTTAGAAGCAAAGAGCCTATGAAATATAAGACAATACCCACGTAACTGATGGAAAATTGTACCTAAATAATATCAATACAGGATTTGTTGTTATCTTTATTGTGTCTTGTTACCTTTCGGATAAAGGCTCGTCTTATAGCCTTGTCATCTAATCCAAAATCAAAGTCTTGATTGGCATGGAAGGGTGGCGGAGCATCCTCGTAGTCGTAAGCAGTACCTGAAGTGTTAAACAATCATCAATACTGATTTAGTCAACATATTAATGTAGGTGAGTTCCTAACTTAAAAACCCACAGTGTCAGAAGTACCAACCATTATAGGTGTCATTAAAGCCCGGGGCTGGTGGGGAATAAGGGGGGCAAACTGGGTTGACATATCCCATACTTCCTCCTTTGGGGTCCAATGTTGTGCCAAAAGCTCCCGGTGGAACCGGCGCAAAGGCCGTCGGTGGAGGGAAGGGAACAAAGCTGGGTGGGTTGGGAGCCCCGTACATCTCCGAACCTAGTGGGTTTGTGTCAAATCCCACAGGAAACGCTGGATTTCCAGGAAGAGGGGGTTGAGTGGCTCCCACCTCCACAGAAGTGTACTCGGTCTTTTCGGTGGTCATCTCTACTTCTGATCCGGACAGTCCGACTGGACTTTTGGAATGATTCTGGAAATATGATAAAGAGGAAGACATACGAAACGTAATAATACCATGATAAAAACGGGGACATCCCCAGAGCAAGACTATTGATGTGACCACGTGACGGCGATAACCGGAAGATATCAAACACGACAAACGTGAATACTAGAAAGAAATACGAAGACATAATACTGTTCGTCTGCACCTTTATCAGTAACCTAACAACGCACATAAGTTTAAAATACAGTTTAGATATAATAATTGACTAAATAATAAGCATTTCCATATCTCCTTAGTTTTGCCGAGACTCGCGAGGCTTATTTAGGCCACAAATGTTCACTTCTTGTTTAAAACGAAATGACTCACAATGTGTTGTTTATTTTATTATTACATATTAAACTGTCGTCTATTATAATAATATTGATATTTTAATAATCAACGGTAAAATAATTTATTTTCCGGTTTCCTTCTAATTATCTTTCGCGAGAAAAAAAATCCTAGCCTACGGCTAGCCAACAGAAAGATAGCAAATAAAAAAAACAAGATAGAAAGAGATTTATCTAGTTTTAAACTACTTACATAAGTCCAAGCAAAGTGGTAAATGGAACCTGTCTTCCTTTGCAATTATCCGAGGACCCTTTCCACGGGCTTTTTATTATCGAGGCACTCAAAGTGCCTGTAAACTACCCATCTACAAAAACTACCCTGCTGCTTCCGATGATGCCATGGACGGTGCAGCGTTCACGTAACACAACATGAACGGGAGAAACGGGAATCAGACATACAACATCAGGCTACTTTGAAAATAATCTATCGTTTTTCTATTTGTATTAATTTAATTACTCTGCCTGTAAAAAATATACCACATTCAAATTATGTAGATGTACATAGCTACATACAATAGCTACATACAATACTTAGACTACACAAATGCATTGTCTACATATAAATGAAAAAACATGCATATTCGAAGAAGAGAGGGTAGAAGTAAAATAACGTATTACCCCCTTGCCATTCGTTATTAATTATACAAGGTGACTTTTTCAAGCATATTTTTCGGATTGCGTTAGACTTCAGTTTGTTTTTAGACACATTAATAAAATTAAAACTATTGCATTGATCATAATTCGATGACAGCGAACGCCTCACTGTGTGATGCGTTTACTGTAAACTTTCATATAGAATTAGCTTTGCCTCGCATGCGTCAGTGAAATCGAAAGCAAAATTTCCAATACTCGATTTCTGACTCTTTGAACACAGCTCAGAGTACTAAATGAATAATGACAAGGAGAAATAACTCTATATAACCAGCAGGTGTCAGAAGGCGACATGAAAAAGTAATTGGTTGAAAAGAATTTGTAATTTGTCAAATCAAATAGAGTTTACAAATCAGCCTTATAGGCCAGTTATCTTTGCCACCTGCTACACATAGTTTTTAGTTTTTGATTTTCCAGTTGGGTTTATGCATCAGAGACTTTGTACCAGAATTATTAGAAATACTTAGATGTGAAAGTCAGGGACCATTATACCGAGGTACGAGCAATGAAGGGACAACAATCTTAATGCATAACTTAGCAGCTTTAGTACAGTACCATATCATCATCCAACTTGAAATTTGTGAGTAACACCATCTCTTGAGAGCACATGGACAAAAAAAAAGACAAAATAAATTCAAATTTTATTTCCCAAATCACAATATTTGGAGTCATGCATTACAAGATGAAAAGGCGATGATCTGGCTACAACCATATGATGTGAAAAGACAAAAAAATTATGAGAAATATTAAAAGACTGCAGTATACATAAGCACTGTCCTTTATCAAACTGGTCAAGTATAAAAAGCTACATTTAGGAGTTACAAATCTTAGAGACAACAACATTAAAACTACAGAAAGTAGAAAAACTTAACTTCTTTCAACTTTTCACTCATTTGTTCTTTGTACAGACTGCAGCACGTTGTTAAGCTATGCTTAAATATCCATCACATGCTCTTGAACATGAGAAATGCAGCAGCACATGGCTGATGTTCTACAGCAGGCTTCATAGTTCCATGTGGAAAAACAATAAAGGGTTTATTGCTGTAAGGCTCCAGAATAAATACATAAATAGTATAAATTAAAAGGCACACTATGAAACACTATCAAAATGAGGATTCACATTCAGCAGTGCTACTTCCCTTTTGCTCAGTTTCCTTGAGGTGTAATGCAAAGGGAAGAAAAGGTGAGTGCTTCTACTAGCTTCAGCTATCGTTTTTCATATGTACCATCAGGAAAACACAGTTTAAATGGAACTTCTTCAGGGTGTCTAATCTAGTTCACGTCAAATCCAGTTCCAACAAAATACTGACTTCCCTTTTAACTTTTGCATAGCTTTACCAAGAAAAATAATGGTCCGAAACTATGAAATACTGACAACTGGATGATAATGTGACCCACTGTTCTCATGTACATCTTAAAGTGTTTTTGTTAGTTTTTAAAATGTGGTGGAAAAAACCTGATCATAAGACATGAAAGCATACAAATCCCACTGTGCAATGGTTCACATGAAGTCTAATGAGTGTATTTTAGTTAACAAGAAATATTTTAATGTTGAATAAATATTAAATATTCATATACATCCAATACTGATGTCACTTGAATAAAATTTACAGTTATTTATCATCTGTCTCCACATTTTCTTCAGCCTCTTTGGTAGAAGGTTTTGCAAAATTAAACTTGAGATGACAAATTTCACCGTGCCATTCCTAATTTCACCTTTTTCATTGGAGGAGGAGGCTTCCTCCTTCGTTTTCTTTCCAACTTTAAAAGTAGTCTTCCTGGTTTTTACTGCATGCGATCAGCCTGGAGCTGCTGGGGCTGGTACTGACTGAAGGCTGCAGCAGCGGCAGCAGCTCCTGGGGTGGCAGCAGTGGCGAGAGGCTGCTGGACAGTGTATCCGTACCCTGCAGTAGTCATGTAGCTTGTTGGTGCTGGTGAGGCCGCATATGGATACTGCTCATAAGCAGCAGCAGCGGCAGCAGCCGTGGCAGCAGCAGCAGAGTACTGGGCATAAGCTGCTCCAGTATAGTCAAGGTATGGGGAGGTTGCAGCAGCTGCTGTTGCTGTAGCAGCAGATGGCTGTACATGAGGGATCACCACGCTAGGTTGGACAAAGGCTTGAGGATAGACATAGTGGGCTGGGATCCTGTAGGACACAAAAACACACCAGTTCAGAGCAGAGCTACACTTGGTGGAATTTCCAACGGTGCAACTAAACTCTGGAAAACTGAAAAGCAGGTGCCAAATCCAGTCCTCAGAGCACAGCAAATCCATTCATTAACACAAAACCCTACCTAGAAACAACCAGTTAAAAGCAATAAAATCAAAGAAACACAAGCATAGCTTTTTAATTAAAAAACAAAAAAAGGCACCTGAATCTAAAAACACTTGAAGGCATTAAAAGAAGACACAGCCAAGCTCTGCACCACTGAAAACCAAGGAAAACCATATTTGACAAAATGCGAGCTTATCACAAAACACCACAACATATCAACACAAGAGGTGGACATTATTCTGTCCACACCAACAGCACACATATTGGCATGCCCACACATGTTAATATGTCCCTAAAAAACACACAAAAAAAGGCTTTCTGAGTCAAAATGCTGCCAGTGTAGCTTTTAAACAAATGGCTGCATCTTTTCACGTGCTTAGATGTACGAGAGTCTCCAGATCTCCTGAAGAAATACATGAAACTTAACTAAGACAAAGAAAAAAAAACATGTAAGAACAAGGATGTCAATTTTAAGTGTAATGGGAGCAAAGGACCTGGGTATAAGTGGACAAATACAGACCGGTGTATCTGGGTTAACTTGTCCCTTCTTCAAACTTGTGTTGAAGTCACCCTCAATAAATATACTGAGGAGCAGGTGTGAATTATATCTGTCCACATATAAGTGTCTCTACCCCTCCCCTCCTACAGACATACACGCGCCAACTTGACTGACAAGGGAGGCTGGAGGCATGCTATTTTCGCTCCTCTTGTCATCTCCAAAGGACAAACTGATCCTCTCCTTTCGTAACACATGGCAGACTGCTGGTCGGCTACAGCGGCCACCTTTGCTGCGCTACTGTTTCATCCACTTTCGTGAATATTTTATGATCAGACTGGAGGTGTTCCAGCTGATTAAACATTGCGGCCGGGACAACAGGAGATAAATCTCTTACCTATGGCTGCATAATGAACATAGAGTTTTGAATTACAAAAGTTAAACGTAGTTTTTTTTTTTTTTTTTACTTGACAAGTTCAACTATGATATCCTTCATCCTTTCCTTTGGCTCCACTTTTTTGAGTAATGATGTGTTTGAATGCTAAAAGAACTCATGTCTTCATAAAGTCTTTTAAAAGGAGGGGATGAACATTTTGCCATCCTGAAAGTTATAAGCTAAATAAAGGTGCTTTGTAAATCACCAGGACACATGGGTAATCCCCAGCACGTAACCAAAAGCCTTCACAGGCGCATGGCCTGGCCCACCTGTTGTCCACAGTCGAGCGGCCCTGTGTGTGCCATACATTATTAACAGCACTGCTGAGTGACTCCCATTTTCCATCTGAATTTGAGAGGCTGTGCAGATCTCTGTAGCCAACAGCTGCTGTCTAAGATCCCTATCTCCTGCCTAAGACAGCCTAAAGTATAGCACCATTTCAGTTTGGATTGTTTCACAGAAAAAAGAAAAAACAATGACTTTGCAGCTCCGTGTAACTTTATCTCATACGCTTCCATTAGGAGGGTTATTATTTGCTATTTTCTACATGCAGATTTTAAATACATTTTTGTTTGTCATAGTATCAAGTAAAATAACTGGAGCAACAAGAAAACTTCAAAAGCTTGAAGAAAAAAAAGGTTTTATCAGAAAGTTTTAAGCTGCAAGTAAAGAAAATAGGTTAATAACTTTACAAACACAGCATTATGGGTAAGGAATCAGGGGAAAAAACCCTCTTGCATGCAACCCAGAGTTTGTTTTGTTGCAGGGGATCGATATTGAAATCAATACACTGTGAGTGATCATCAGTCGCCCCTTTGACAACAAAACACTTCATGTTAACCAGAAACTGGAAGAAAAAACAACAAAACAAATAAAAACCACAGGCTAAAGCACAATCATTAAAAAAGGTAAAAGACTGAACACTCCATTGCAGAGTTATAACTCCCTATCAATACTGAAAGTCTGCACAAAATCCCTCTTCTGCACACCCCACCTCCCCCACTGCAAGTAGAAATAGGCACACAGTTAAGCTGAACACCACATCATACTGAAAACAAGGCACACACCAATCTATGAACTATAGAAAACGGGAAATAAAATCAAATAAAAACAAAAAACCAAAAAAGGCTCCATGCATCTAGTCACCATTTCAGCTCGTTTGTGTATGTCAGAGTATACAGGTAAGACTTTAGTGCTCTGCCCAATGCAGACTCAGCTATTCCACAAATCATCATGTCCCTTCATCAGCTATTTTAACCGTTACCGAGCCTGTCAGATCAGAAAGAGATAGACAGCATGAAGTCAAGTCCCGTAGTGGCTGGGGACAAATGCGTACTTCCTTTACAATCCAACCCCCCCAAGCAGAGGAAAATACATAAAAACACTCATATGCCTTCATTCAAGGTGAAACTATTAAACAGATTACACATGATGATAATAAACAAGTGGTTTTCCATTTAATACAGACAGATTTTGTCACTCAAACAGAGGTTTTTACACCTTAACATACCCATAAGGTCTTTGGATGAATGCAGGGTGGATCTGAGGCACACCAAATGCAAATCCTAGAATTAAGACAGACAGGTGTTAGTTTTGTTCCAAATCTTCAGGATTTACTATAATAAAGTTCAGACGCGAGGACGAATACGTATTTATGCTTCAAAGAGAAGGATAGTAAGAAACCAAACATTGGAGATATTTATATAACCATGTCCTCTGGTCAGGCAGAAGTGTCACCTGGCTGGATGACTCTGGGTTTGGCCCCCAGGTAGGCCAGGTTCACATTGGCTTTCCTGCCATCTATAATGGGGTTTGGGTCCTTACAGGCTCTGTCAGCGGAAGCCCGATCAGCCATGGTCACCTAAAAACAACACATTTTCCATTCAACCAGTTATGTCACAGATTATTCTTGACCATAAAAGATCATATTGAATCACAATTAAATACTCCTCCCTGACCAAAGTAAAAACACAATCTTTCCCCAGTAGTAATAAATTAATCTGGTATTGAACTACAATCTACCAATCTCTAACCAGTATGGAAACAGGAAACAGGCTACAGTATCACTGCCAACACTGATCAATTAATCCACGCCTGTGCGCGTGCACTACAAGTTTTCCAAAGCCCAAACCACATGCCAATAACCTGAAACTTACAAATCCATAACCTCTGGATTTCCCCGTCTGTCGATCTGTTATAACAACAGCTTCTTCGATGTCTCCAAACACCTCGAAATACTTTCTCAGACTTGCGTCCGTTGTGTGATAAGGAAGGCCTCCCACAAAGATCTTGGTGAACGTGGTGTCTTTCTGTGCCGAGTGCATCATTTGTGGAAAGTTCTCAGTTCGGATAAAAGAAAGAAAGTTTGCGGAAAGTTTAGTTTGCGGCGCTAACACGCAGCCCCCTGGTAGTATAACTAAGTGTGGGACTGGAGGAGGAGGAGGACACCTGTTAGTTTGTTGTGAAGGTTTCCCAGTTGTCACTGTGTTTCAGAAACTTAACTCCACCCAGATCCAGGCCGCACACTGCCCACTGGCGCACAGCTGCTACACAGCGGCAAAAGCGCACAATGGAGACTGGAAGCACAATTTTTGCTCTTTTAAAGACCCCCCCCAACACACACAGACACACAAACTCTTTCTTTCTCTTTCTTTTTCTTTCTTTCATCCCATAGGCCTATTTTATTTTAGGGATTTCTCTCCACATTATGTGCAATCAGACCAAACAAAAGTGTAGCTTTAGGTTATGTGACAAAGATTTTTTTCTCTCTGCCAAAAATGTTTGTATAGGCCAGTTTGTTTCCTTATTGTACCTAGAGGAGGAAGCTGTACACTTACATCTGTACAATCTAATCCTAATAATATATATAATGTAGGCTATGTATGTATGATCTGCTTTATAATCATCTGTATATTATATCTGTAGGCTATAGCTGTGTTCATGGCACATGGATCGCCATGGGGCTGGAGCAAATTCCAGCTGTCACTGGGCGAGAAGCGGGGTACATCCTGGACAGGTCACCAGTCGCCATAATTGCAGGGCCAACACAGATAGACACACAACCATACACACTCACACTCACTCATTTGGGCAATCATCTCCAATCAGCCTATCCCCAAAAGTGCATATTATACGACTGTGGGAGGAAGCTGCATTAGAGCACAAAATCCGCGCTAACCCTGATGGATTATCAGCAGAGTGGCGCAGCGGAAGCGTGCTGGGCCCATAACCCAGAGGTCGATGGATCGAAACCATCCTCTGCTATGTAATTCCCAGTTTTACAGCTTGGAATGAAAAAAGTTCATCTATCTATCGAACTCCACAAAGAAAGGTTCCCGGTTGGAGCCCCGCCAGCAACCTTCTTGCTGTGAGATATATTTCAATGTAGACAGTTAGTCAGCCTTTCTGACATCATATAATACAGAGTTTCAATAAAGTCTCATAATTTAAAAAAAAGTGATGTCTAAAATAAGTGATGACATACTTTATTCAAATTTTAAAATAACATTTTGTTGGTGTATTTCAGATTCCCCTTTAAATAAGGAGCTTCTGTTTAAGAGAACCATAAAAAAATCTTGTTCCTGCAGTAAATGCACAACATGTTTTATGGTAAGCTACAGGAAAGATTATGGATGACATTCTCCATTATGTCCTTAAGTTGTGTACAAGAAAGAGTTGTGCTTTCTGTTATGGGACAATGGATGGAAATTAGCACCTTTAATAAAGTTGGTATATTTACAACCTTTTTGTCTGTTCATTAATATACACTGTCCCATTTAAATTAATAAATAAAAGGAGGGAAAAAAGGACTCAGAGGCAACGTTGGATAATGGGAGGAACATACGACCAAGAGCATCAGAGAAAACGGATATGGAGGTGTGTCAAACGGGACAAAAAGACTTAAATATCTGGTCCTCCTTTTGTCAAACCAACCAAAGAATAAACCATTTGTTTGGTTTGCTTTAAGAACACCCTGTAAAACAATGTTATTTATAAAGGGGAGAAATAAACAACCAAAGGGATTAAAAAAAAAACTTTTTGTGTTTGGTTTATTCAAAGCACTAAGATTGAAAACCCTCCTAATTCTCATGCTGTTTACCTTGTAGCTAACAATCCAAAACCAGAGGCCTCTTGCAAAAAACACATTTTAAAATATTTACTAAGCCATAAAATGGCGATTTGCAAACATTAACTGAAAAAAACTATTAAATTATCTGAATATCTAAATCTGATATAAGACCTGACTAATTAAACACTGAACTTCACACACAAAGTCAACTTGAGTGGTTTGAATAAAGAGTCAACACATTATTTGATTGTAAATGTTCTATTCTAGAACATTTTGTACCAATTAAACATACGATATAAATACAATTCTGTACATTATAATAGCGTAAATACTATGTTCAAATACATTTCTATTTACAACTCCTTATTAGGGAGAGCAGCTTTGTTCTCTTTTTAAAGTAACATCTTGGGTTTCTTGGATTTTCGGTTATCTCTACACATCTCCACATTTCACCATAAAAATGAAGTTTTTAGGAAAACTAGTCTTCTTAGCTAATCTAAATATGCACTAATTTCTGTAATTTGATACAAACAGCCATTCATCCAATCCGAAAAATGCCTTTTGACATGTTTCACATCAGTCAGCTCACATTTAGAAGCAGATGGGCAGTCAGTTAAAAGATATTCAGTCGGTCAGCAAGGCAGGTCGACCTGAATATCTCTTAGCTTCATCATACAAATACACGTTGCAGGTGTGTTGTTGTTTTTTTTAAACTCAGTGCACACTTCATCGAGTTGTCTGGGGTTTATGTGCCTTTTGTCTTCTGCAAGTAGGGTAATAAGGCATCGGTATATCCAAGCTTCGGACAAAGACTTGCTGCTTTGTCCAGCAGATCTAAGTGACAACACAGTTCTGCAGTTACAAATATTTTATCAGTCCAATACGGAAGACGGTCGGTGAACTCTCCAAGAATCCTTTCCAGTGCAAGCTTTCAAACAGCAACAGACTGATGCTGGATGGGGACTACTTCCTCCACAGTGTTACAGTACATCAACAATATCATTTCTAACCGCGTAGGCTACCCTGAAAGCAGCTCTCAGGGTTTGCAGACTTGTCCTACTTTCAGGGCATGTGGCATTACTCCTTGAGATATGGCACTAAGCTTTACTTGGATACCTGTTTATAGCGAATACCTCCATATATGCACATTAGAAAAATAACATATTGATCATAACAGCAGATATGGAACCGTAGTTCTTTGGTTAGCCCTGATATAGAGTTTTGATGTAAATATCAATGTTTACTGACAGTAGTACATTCTTAATCTTCATATCCCAGATCACTCCGTTATGAGCCTCAGAGAAGGGGATGCATTGTCATAAAAAATATTATATATACTGTTCAATGTAAGAAAAAGTATGTGGGTAATATTCCACTTCCCGTTATAAAAATATGAGCACGTAGAAAACTGTGCATAGTGATTTTTTTTCTTTTCAGTTACAGGACCTTCATCAACTGCACATGTAAAATATGCACAACCTACACCAGCACAACCCATTAGCTCAGAGACTGGAGTGGTCAGAAATGAGCTTTATAATCAGGCACAGAGGTGCTCTTGGGTTTCTGTTATTCCTCAGGAAAAAAGTCCTTCTTTGGGTCCTATCTGATCAGAGTTT
Source organism: Kiunga ballochi (assembly GCA_037177335.1). Classification (NCBI taxonomy): domain Eukaryota; kingdom Metazoa; phylum Chordata; class Actinopteri; order Atheriniformes; family Pseudomugilidae; genus Kiunga; species Kiunga ballochi. The sequence continues at coordinate 13,575,643 of JBAMIG010000006.1, read as the reverse complement.
GGGGTTCTGTGTCCATGGAGGGTGGTCCTCTGGTAAGTCGAGATGGTTTCACAAACACACCATGGCCAGGGGGGCAGCGGAAGTAGACTCTGCCCTGGACAGTCCCATTGTGCTTACCTACAGAAAAGCATAACTATTAAGCTCGCCTGGGAGTTGGCATTTTAAAATTTTTCAATTGCACATACATATGTATTTATTATTATTATTATTCATTTAATGTGTTTAAGTTTATTTTAGCATTTACCTCTAACAAAACTGCCTCCCAGACTCCCTTGTCAATAAGTCCTGACTGTGTTCATACCTAAATCTAGTTGTACTTCTGTAAATAAAGTATAAGCTGTGACTGTTGTTTTTTTTGTAGTAGTGTGAATAATGTCATTGTTTTTGTATGCAATACATCAATTAGTTGCTGAGAGCTACACTACAATAACACAACTAATATTTCTTTTTCTTTGTCACATTTCATATTAATCTTTAAAACCTCAGTCCATACCTGCTGATGAAGACACCCCGACACAAATCAACATTAGCATTCATTTAAATGTTTTTCTAACAGTCTTGGTTTCCAAACTTAGGCTGTATGAAATCTGCTAAATGCGCCACGTTTTGGACACAGTATGATTTAGGTGTTCATTTCTCTGAAAAAAAGCCTAAGAGCTCAGCAAACTTCTACACATTTAATGGCTATCATGTCAGGTAAGACACTTATGCAGCAAGTATTTCAATTTTAAAATAAATGTAAATAAACTGTATTCACATACTCTTTAATAATGTTTTCCCTATAGCACTATATTAGTATATTTCCTGCCCTACTGGCTCCATCTTTTGCACAATCAATCCGCCTAAATAAAAAGATATTTAAAGCACAAACATATCCACAAATGCACCACAGGTCAAGGTCCCACATAGCTTCATGTGTGATGTCTACCAGCAACATTTAAACATTTAAATATCTCAGATATTTGTACCTCTGTTCAGTTTTCTTTTCCCCATAAACAAGCAGTAGAAATGGAATGATTTAATGATATAAAATGAAAACCTTAAATCCAGTCAATATTGTTTTTGCACAATAATTACTTTAGTCTTGCTTGTGTAATTACTTACCTACAGCCATATCCAGCTTGACACCTATCCAGATCCCCTTTGCAAACTCCACCCCTCCTACATAGTGGACTGTTCCTCTCCTTTTCCCCACCCACACCAGTTCCCCAGGTGCCATCCAGTCAGGAAGCTGAGCCACAGGGGTGCTTTCATCCCCACTGGAGTCTCCTGAGGGTTCAGCACTACTGGGGTTTGGACTGGGACAGGGACTTCCGTGGGGCAGATCTCCCTGAGCTGGTTCCTGGATAGGTGGTTCTCCTCCTGCTCTTGGAGCGGAGGCAGAGGATGGGGCTGTTGATAAAGGCTTGATCACACACGATGATGCTGGAGGATGGGCTGATGGAGAGGGAAGTATAAAAGATGAAGATGGTGCTGGGGTTTTGTCGGGTGCAGAGTTTGGGGCGTTGACTGAAGTGCAACTGTTAGGCCAGGACACGGCTATGCTAAGAGGGTCTGCATAATCAGGACCTCTGCATATTGCATCTTGAAGATTAGATGTCTTTCTAGAGACATTATAGAGAAGCTGATTGTCAGCGTCACATGTTTCTACATTATCTGCTTTTTTCTGTAGGTTTGGAAGAATATCCACCCCCTCCTGCTTCCACTCTTCTGTAAAACGTGCCATATCATCCTCTCTAATACTGTCACCAGCCCCTTTAAAGTCTGTGAACTCCAGGCTAGTACTAAGAACAAAGTTATGAGGCAGTGGAAATGAGTGCTGCTTGTCTGTATAATTTGGGATAGTCACAGGTGAAGAGGAGGAAGCAACATGCAGGTCATGAGCTCCACCAGATGAAAGAGGTGGCTGTTGGCTGTCACTCCCTGCAGAAATACTTTTGGTTTGTGTGCAGCTTCTTCCAGCAGGACATCCTAGAGTATCAGTGGAATCTCTAGAGGTGCAGTTTAGATGATCAGAGCTCTCACTGGCACTGAAAGGCATGTCAGACAGCGTGGTGTTGGAGGCACTGTGTGAAAAATAGCCACTAGTGCAGCTGCTGGCTGTTGGGCTTCGGGACACCTCTTTTTCTAAGACTCCACCTCCACAGCGGCTTCCCTTCAAATCAGAACCAAGCCCATCCTGGCTCTCCAGAGTGGCGTTGTAGACCTCAAAGTTTGCAAAGTCCTCTGGGATGTAAGGCTGGAAACCACTTTGGTTCTGCAGACTTTGATTTAGAGTCAGAGTGATGTCCACGTCAGTCTCTTCATCATCAGAGTCCTGCTGATCACAACAAAGCAGCAGAACAAAGGACATCCCAAAAAACAATGTTAGTTATGTCCTATTTATTGTATGTATAACCAAATTCCCTTTAAGTCTTTTACATTTATGAGAAGAATGAAAACAGTAAAAAAGACTAAATGTAATGATGGAGCATGGACATAACATGAATTTCATGGTATATTTTCCTGTTTAGTATGAACTTTGTTTGAAATATTTTTTGGTGTTTTAATATTTTACTCATAATGCATATAAAATGAAAGTGCAGCTATATATGCTTCTCCTTTTCAGCCATCTCTGGAGCCGTTGCTAAAGCTCCCACTCCTGTGAGCATTACTTAAAAAGATGATGATTTTACACACCAGTGTAAAATGTGTGTTTCTGCAGCAAACAGTGATTTCCTGTCTTTTTGAAGGCTTATAACACGAAAAGTGTAAGCCTGTTGGCCCAGACAGTATAATCTGGAAGAAGAAAAATTTCACAACATTTTGATTGAAGAATGTTGAAGTTTAAACCTGAAAACAGGTTTAAAAAGAAAACAGTTTCTGGCCATTTTTATAACAGTTTCTGGCCAGAAACAGGTGGCAATGTTGTTGTTTTTTTTTATTGTTTCTATGTGACATGACCTCATAGTAATAAGTAGACAACAAAAAATGGTTTAATCTCAGGAACTCAGCTTCCCAGAAAGCGTGACTCATGGTTCACAGATCAATTCCTATGTGGTAGCAGTGGATCAGAGATTAGTTGAACAAGTCTTTGTGTTTTTCCTAATGTCCATCATAGTGCATAAATGTGAGAGCAGCAGCACGAGCAGTTAATATGCCAGCAATTGTACATACAGTATGTGTAACACTCCTATGGATGCGTGAGTCACACTTACAGCAGTGTATGGCAGTGTGTGGTTGACCTGTCTGCTGGTGGGAGAGGAAGTGGAGGTGGAGATGGAGAGTGGAGTGGAAGGCTTGCAGTGTCCCTCGCTGCCTGCCCTGGGCCTGAGCCAGGTGCAGGGAGAGGGGAGCAGTGCAGGGCTGTCCACACATGAGCGCATGCTCTGCAGATGGGTCAGAACAACAGCACACTCTTCACACTCACACACAGCATGCATGAGCTGGCTAGGTCACATAAATAGTTAGTGCCATGCAGTTTTATAGATCATAAAAAAGCTTGAAGTGTTTTAAATATGAGGAACAAAAACTTTTAATTTAAGTAAAAGCACTTTTCCTCACACCTGTGTAAGGAAACATATGTATATACTTTATATATCTTTCAACCTGCACCTATTTTAGTTCACTCCAAGAAAACAAAGTACATGGTTAGTTAAAATGATCAGAGCAGCCAACTAGGAGACCTGAGACAGCAGGTCATGCTCATGTGACAGGTATTGCAATGTCAACATGTTAACATACATTAGATGTTATAAAGCTACTTTTTAAATGTTAATACATTTATTATGTTTAGTCAATTTAATATGATATGGAAGAGGTTAAAAATATAAAAATCAGGATTGATAGTGGAGAAGTGGAAGATGGTTTAATGACTGTGAGAACAAAATAGCAAAAACCAAGATGTGGACATTTTCCACTTAGGAGCTTGCAGTTGTCCTTACCCCTTGTCCCAGTAGTGGTCGGGCCTCCAGGATTTTCTTTGCCTTGTTTTCTTCTTTGACAGGAAGCAAAGACTTGAGGAATTTCGGTGGCTGTGGTGAGAGGACTTTGAAGGGGCTGGCGCTGAAAAAGGTAGGACTGTCTGGAACCAAACCTATATGGAAATATAGGGAATATATAATAATAACCCAGCAGAATTATCCTCAAATAAAAGACAGTAAAGATGAGATGTAGCTTCTATAAATGGAGTCCTTTTTACCTGGGTTGTCCTTGTTTTTGATGGGTGTGGCACAAAGCGTGCCATCTTGGAGGCTGCAGCAGGTGTTGTCCACATGATCACAGTGGTCCTAAACAACAACATTAGCTTCAGATAAAAATATAACTACAGAACTAAATTACATTTCATAGACCTTCAACGTAATCTAAATGAAATAAAAACAGCATCTTCTCCTTTGCTCTTGGTATTGTTAATTGTGTAACATCTTAGAAAAACGAGGGTCAAAACTAATCGAGCTCAAATTCAGTCACACGTTTAAAAAATCATGGCGCTAATTTACCTTGCACTCTTCATCCTCACAACCAGTCAAATCTGTCTTACAGCATGAAGACTAGGAAGAGAGAAGCATAACTTTAGCAGCTTTAGAAACTTTACAGACAAATAATAATGTTTATATGTGTCGTTTCCCAATACAGTGAGAGAGATGTTAATTACATGGTGTACATTTGGTGTGCTGATACTCCTTCTTAAGTGTCTCCCCTTTGCAGAGAGCGCTTCCTTCACTGTCACAGCCTGCACAGAAAGAAGGACACAGTTTAGCCAAGGCGGGTTGGGAGTCAGATTGTTGTCTCTATTGTCAGTGACTTTGGTTTTCTCTGTGACACACGTTTTTTATGTGCATGTGGGATAAACCTGAGAGAGATGGAGGAACAGCAAATACTTCCAATGACAAACAAAAGGGCCACACCTGGGTTTGCTTTTAAGAACTGCTTAGATCCAGGTACCCGAAGGCCATTGAAATGTTTTTGATGATCTCCTGTTAACAGTTGATGCAGGGAACTCTGCAGAGCTTCTACTTTTAGACATGTCTGTTTCCTTTGGTACAATGGATCACAGCATCCTACTGGAGACATTTGTAGGCGTAAATGATTCAGAGTGTAATTTGTTTTGGACTTTTCTTTCTAATAGGAGTTTCTCTGTGATTTTAGGACAGTACTCCTCCTCTGTGACACCTCTGAGTTATGGTATGCTCTTGGGATCAATCTGTTCTTTTTGCTTTGTATATACTTCCTCTTAGTTTCCTTTTTAAAAAGCAAAGTGCTCGTTCACTGTTTTGTAGGCAACATCCAGATTTAGTGCCATCATGAAGGCCAGTTTCTTCCTGCGCAGGACTCTTGCAAACATCAAACATGATCCTTCTCAAGGATGACTTTGAAAGAGCAATCCATGCATTTATAACATCTGCATTACTGTAATTCTCTGCATGTTGGGTTGGACCAGAACTCACCACAACCCTTACAATGCATTCAAAATGCTGCAGTCCGCCTCCTGACCAGAACAAGACACAAATCCATCACCCCTGCATTGAACATTTGGGTGACATTTTGGGTTTAATTGATTGTTTTGGAGTGTTTAAACTCCTTTGGCCTGCTTTATATTAGTAGGCTGCTGCTGCCCTACACACCATCCAGAGCTCTGAGGCCATCCAATCAGCTCCTATTAGCTGTTCTTAAAGCCACAATTAAAACCAGATAGGATTTTTTGTGAAATCTGATCTTTATGACAGTCCATTCACAGTTCCAATTAAATGCAACTTGTATGTAAGTCACTGACCGACCGTAGGCCCCGTATTTTCAAGGAGGAGTTCAAAAAAGAGGAAAGCCAGGAGTGGTGGAAGAGTGCTGTGAGCGCTTTTACAGATAAGGAATTCATAAATAGTTTTAGAATTACGAGCAGAACCTTTATGCATATCTGTGACGTGTAGATTGGGTTAATGTGGCCGTTCAGACTGAAGTCGCATGACAAAATATCATTGGATTTAGGAACAGAGATTGCATTGCTATGAGGCACATTTGAAAAATTCAGATGTGTGTCATTCAGAGTTTTATGAAAAGATCATATACAGGTCGCATGAGAGCAAAAAAAAAATCAGATTGAGGTCACTTCAGCCTGCAGTCTGAGTATAAAAGTACACTCCATTGTCATTCTCAGAGGAATGTAGTGCTTTTAGCAACGACATTATCTCTGTTTTTTTCCGGTCGGTCCAGCAATACAATTCACTCAAATTTAAAATAAATAAATAAAGAATTCTGATTATCAAGAGGATCTCTGTATATACATATGTACCTGAAGATCTTCTTGACAGAGCAAATTTGCTCAGCACAGTATAGCAGCCAGACCACCATTCTGGCCGCTGGGACAAGACACGTTAAAAAAAAAAAAAAAAAAAAAAAAGCAACGACATTATGACTCAGGTGCTCGCCTTATGACCAAAAATGGAAGGTGTGACAACGCTTGCACGTGTTAATATTAGCCCGTGTTAATATAATGCCCTTTATACAGTGATATACCCCAGTTGAAAGGAGGTTATGGATCAGCTGACTTGTCAGCCAATGAAGCCTGGAGCTATGATAAGCTGCTCATTGGCAGAGCCGAACCCAAATATAGTGTCTATTTCACTGTGACGCAACAACTGCAACGCTGTAAACATGTTTATTGGCGTCTCACCTGTCGTAATCTTTCTAGACTCAGGATATTCTCCACTTCCAGAACTCCCCGTGTATATTTCTCTATGTAGGTTTCTCCATCCTGGGTCTCCTCGCTGTCACCACGAGCAGCCATTAGGGCCAAGGTTTCCCTCTCCTCCGGCTCCTCTGAGGCCTGGAAAGACAGACGAGAAGAAAAGGCTGATAAAGACGGATTGTAAGCTCAACTTTAGCAACACATCAGCAAAAACAGCATTTTGCATTTGTATCATGATGCATTTAAACATTTCATCTTAGAGGCAGAGCTGTACCTTTGGTATGTTGGAAACAATCTCATAAATCACACCACAGGAGTGAAGCGTATTCTTCAGGGACATTCTTCTCTTGAGACTCTGAGTGAAGCTCTGTATGATACAAACCCAGAACATTGTGGATCAGTACCACACAACCCCCTGTGGTTAACCTCATTTTGCTGCGGTTTGCTCCAGTCTTACCTGCTTGTTATAGATGTTGACACCAATCCTTTTGCGGAGCACCAGCTCCATGGAGGCAGGGTGACTGAGCTGCACTGTGGCCTTAATAATCAGGTAGATGCGCTCATTAGGTGAAGTGACCCGGTTGAGGTGTACAGAATCGTGAATGGAAGAGTCCCAGGAGCACACTGCCAGCACCTGGTGAATGAGAGGAGCAGAGTCTACTTATGCAGGTCAGGGAAGACAATGGCTGCCCCATCAAACCCACTGCTCAACATGAAAGACTAAGTAATTAAAATAGGTTTTCTTTTAAATGGTTTTACATGTGCATGCAGCAACCTATGAAATTCTGACTGCAATGACACAACTAAGCATCTGATTGCATGAAAACATTATGTGTTTGCGATTGTGTGAACAAATATAAACTGGCCGATGGGATATTTTTTAGCATGAGTTTTGATGACAAGAGTTAGCTACAAGACAAAAGTTTAAATATTCTGTTTTGTTTTGTTTTTTGCATAAAGAGGCCAATATTTTGATCTGAATCAGTTTTTACTGAAGCACAATCTAACTACACAAAGAATTCATGAACAAATGCACAATCAGCCTCATTTTGCCTAACAAGCAGAAACTCAGACTGAGGGTAGTAACAAGTTACAAACTTTACAATCTACTTTACATAAAAGACTGACTTGTTATTACACTGGTAATACTATTAACTTTATTGATACCTCAATGATTGCCTGTTCTCTTCATCATGCTGGTTTTACGTTTACTCCAAACAGTACATCGTGAATCATTTAATTAATGCCGTGGATTATCTGGAATATCTTTTGCAAACTTGAGATTTTTTGCTGTAGTAAATTTTGTCTTTGTGGTGACCGGCTGAGTCTTTTCCAATGTGATTCTAACAGGCGGCCCACTCTTATCCACAGACCCATCTAATCAACTATTTATTTATTTATACATATTTTCATTTGTAATGTGCTTTCTAAGATCCTGTGCTCATTGTTGCAACAAAGAACAAATTGATCCCTTCTGAATCACCCCCAAAACTGAATGCAACATAAATAAAAAATGATAAAAAAGGTTGCTAATAGACAGATAAACCCAAGAATTTTTTTTTATCTTTGGTAGAGGTCATTATAACTCAGAGTCAAATGTTTTTTTTTCTAATTCTATTTACCATACTTGCTTTTTCTTCTCGTTTGTTTCTTTTCCCACCAGAGGGCAGTAATCTTAGTGCTCACCTCCTCATCACTGTGCCTGATGATGGGCAGATAGAAGAACTGGCTTCCATGCTCTTTGGGCAGGATAGAGTTAACCCCTGCTGCGTGAGGCCCTGTCAGCTGTTCGTTTACCGTCAGATTATCAGCTGGTGGCATGAAAGACAGTTAATATTTGGAAAGCAAAACAGGAACCAGTGAGGAGCAGCATGCGTGTGCCTTACCATTTAAGTCCAGGAAAAGAACAGGAATGTGAGCCTCTATCCCTGCAGGTGGAGCCCTGCATGCAGATCGTTGTAGGTAATGATGAATACAGCATGAGAGCCAAAAATAAAGTAAATAGTTTTTGTATGCGTTTCTTACCAGTCTGCAGGAGCTCCAGGGATGCCACTGCCAGGTGCAGGCACAAGAACTGCATTTCTCTCTTCAGTAAGGCCAACCCACTGCTCCACCAGCCGAGCTTCACGCTCAATGTCTTCCTCTGACTTTTCTGGACACAATAACAAAATAAGTCAATGCTGCTGGAATTCGTTTTCTATGTTCCTTAAACTGTACAGAGTCTAGAACTCACCAAGTTTGTTGATGATTTTTTTTATTTGTTCATCGAGATACTCCCGACGTTTGATCAGTGCATCTGACCAGCGCTCTCTAACACAGTTAAGATCCTCTTCCTGGAAGCAGACAGAGAGCAGAATCACTGCCAGGTAGCTCAGCTTCAGATGATCTGTTGCAGGGTGCAGGCAAACATCACCAAGTACTGCTTGAGTGTTCACAGATGTGATCAGCATAACTGCTCCTTAAAGTAGATATTACAAGCGTACTAAACGTAAGCTAAGTAGAGCTGTAATATTTGTTCCAAAACTTGAGATGTTAAAAGTAAAACAAATGGAAAAAAACTGCAGAAAGCTTTCATTTCTGCAGTTTGGGCTGAAAAAAAACATAAAAAGCACATATGAATGAAATTCTCTTTCTACTCTTGAGTAACTCACATCATTTATGCACACTTGCATGCACACACATGCTCCAAAGCTAACCTAATGACTTACCTGAACAGGTAGCAGATTATTTCACCGTGAGAAAAAAAAAAAGTTGCCTCTGCAGCTACAGCTGCACTCAAAAACCCTGAAGCAAACAAACTGATACCAGCACACTTTCACTACTTGTCGACCATGCAGCCATGCAATGTCCTTGCAGTTAAGTGAAGGTTTTCAGTGGTGACAAGCAAACAAGAGCATTAGTGTTTGCACTTCAGTGAAAAGGCAACAGAAAGTGTAACAAGACCACGGCTGTGATGCTTTGCTGGCTGGGAGATCAGTGATGGGTGGAACTGTGTTTCTAAATGATAGCTGGCATATGAATGGTTGGTATAATTGGTAATTACTGCATCAGAAATCCCTCATATGTGCAGCTGCTGTTTAATAAAGCACATTTTTAGTCAACAGAGGGACACGGTCCTGCCTCACATGCCTTCAGCAAAATGCCTTATCACAAAACACGTGATCAGCTGGTTTCCTTCATGCTGCAGAATGAATAAAAGCAAGAGCAGCAGCAGGAGGGGATTCAGTGGGTACCTGATAACTATCCATATCGTCTTCCACCTCTCTCTGGCAAGAAAGAAGACACTCGGTCAAAAGTGAAGATACCAGTTAATACCCTGGTATTGCAGCTCAGAGCAAGCAATGCAGTGTCTCAGTCACATTTTTTGGGATGTGCATGTTGAAAAGAAATATTTTAACTAACAGCTGTGCATCTTCACAATCCAACTTTCTTCTTTTAATTCTTTAGAGGAAAAAAGGATTCACAAAAAAATAGCTGCAATTTAATGCAAGACACATTAGTACAGGCTAACATAGCATTACACAAACTACAGTTGTAACACTAATGACTTTATACAATACTCAGCTTCTTTAGTTTGACTGCCAGTCACCCATAAGGAACAAAACCTAAGGAACTGGGGGGCTCAGCATCATATTGTATATCTTTTGCACAAACAAAGGCATATAATCCCTGCAATAAAAATCTGCTTTGAACCAAATGCATATTATTTACCTGTTAATGCCAATATATTAAAGCTACAATCCAAGTAACATGTGTTATGCAAGACATGCATTTCACCAACCTGGTAGCTATCCAGTGGCCTCTGTAGTTTAGGAGAGCGAACTGTCACACAGCCAATGGAGACAGACAGCACAGCTTCCACCAGCAGAGGCAAAGTGCCCGAGTTCTGGACTGGCTTCACACACACCTGCAACCTCCTGGAGTGACCCTGCTCTCATTAATAAAAATGACATAATCATTAGTGACTGCTGTTGATCAGCCAGTCTGAACCCCTCAGTCTTTTTCCCCTGTGTATCTGACCTGTCGAAGCTGGAACACTCCGCCTGTGCTTATGTCTTTTCCAGGTTGGAGCTCCACAGGCGCGTACTCTCCCTGCTCATTCAGCTCCTGGATGGAGATCCAAAGCTCGATCCTGCGAGAGACCTCACTCCACCTTAAAAGCGCCACAGCCAGTGTAAGTAAGGTGGGGAATGTCACCATCAGCCCGTGTCCGAACGTGCAAACGTCAGACCTGTCCCGGAGCGTCTGGGTCTTGGCCTCCAGAGCATCTAACTCCCACAGTGAAGGTCTGTTTCCAGCACAGCGGTGACCCCAGACCTCAATGGCCAGCGCTCCATCTGATATAAACTCTAAAAAATCATCTGTAACATTCACAATGTAGTCCTAGACCAGAAAACAAAACAGAATGAAGGAAGAATAAAAAAGAGCTATAATATATTGTAATGTGTCTTTAGTAAGTTCTACAGTATATATATAAAACACTTAAATCCTTTTTGGTTACCTTGCAGTGATCAAACTGGACCGTAAACTGAGCATCTGGACTTCGAGGTGAAGGTTTATCTGGGCTGACCAGAGGAGGAGCAACAGCGGGCTCACAGTGCTCCCAGAACATGTACTGACAGAAGACGAAATTGGACAGGTTCAGCGGCAGTCCAGTGGCCTCCCTGATCCTCACCTACAGCAGCAAACAGGAAAAAGAGTATTTACAATGTTCATTTCAGAGATAAAACCTCGGAAAGGCTGTCCTTACCCTGCAGGTGAGCTTCTTGGCCATGTGGACAATCTCTCCATTTGTGTCCATGACCTCAAAGCAACTGCTCTCACTAGAGTTCTCTGATGAGTCGTCTCCCCCCGATAGACGCTCAGGCACAGCTCCGTTAACTCGAAACAGCTCAACATGCAACCTGCCTGCTACCTGCTCACAGAAGCAGAATAATGAAGTCTTCACTATAAGAAAAAAGTCCTAAATATTAAGTGGAAAAATTCCTCCTAATTGATGTGCATCACCTCTCCCTGCTGGCTAATGATGGGGACAGCATACTGCAGTTTGACATCATGGAAAAGGCACTCTAGGAAAATATTGGCCACTCCTATCAGGTTGTGGTTCTCATGCGCCTCATAGAACGGATCAGAGTGTTTATCATTTGATTTGTTACACTGAAAAAGAAAACCAACAAAAAAACATAACAACAAAGGAGCAGACTTAAACATCATTAGTTGTTTTTGTTTCTCTTTGTTTTTTAATCTCACCGCTTCTTCTGCGCCTTCTTTCCAGTCTCTGTAGTGATCTCTCATGTCTACTAGTTTGTTCTCCAGCTTCTCAATGGTCCACACCTGGGTCCCCTTCCTTTTCCGCCGGACCCGAATGGCAGGCTCGCTCACGATAGCTCCACGCTACAAAAAAATGGTTTAGGTTCATTTCCATCCAGTGTGGGTTTGAGGCTTGAACCTTAGAAATAAGTCTGACCTTGCGATTGGCACTGAGGTTGGCTGCAGGAATCTGAAGCGTGACCTGATAGTCAGTGAGCTTGCTCATCTCCTCTGCCAAAAAGTTGGCTTCTCGCACCAACGTATTGGCTTTGACAACCTGCTCTCTGAGTCGAGACAGACTCTGACGGAAAAGCTCATCCCTGTCTCGCCCACAGAGGCACAAAAAAGACGTAAGATGTGTTTTTATTCTTAACTTTGAAGATCTGTAATCCTGTATGTACATTCATTCTGCAATGATTCAAATATCTACTAAAGATGTGTGCTTATGTCTGATTTTAATAACAGTTTGTGCCTCTAAGTCATGGCTTTACTGGCAGAGCTGAAGACTAAAAACACCAAACATGAGCATCACTTGCATGGGCAACTTTACTAACCGCTCCTCTGTCCACAGACGCAGCTTGCCGTGTGGTGTGTGTGTTGGGAAAGCAAGGCGTTCGCTGCTGCTGCGGTGATGCTGCGGTGTTTTCTCAGGAGACAGCTGTTGCCGTAGTGACTCAAGCTCTCGTTCATACATCAGTCTCTGCTCCTCCAGAGCCATCCGTTTCTCCTCCAGGTACTGCTTCTCCAACACCTGGACCACATTCTGCATGGGGTCTGTATATGTAGGCAAAAAGACTTTTTAGGACTAAATAGAAAGCTTTCTAATGCAACGTACCAGGAAATGAGTCAAGTCACCTTTATAAAGAGTGCTACACTATAAAAATGAATGAATAAAACTTGCTTCTGATGGAAAAAGAGGCAACTAAAACCTGAAAGCAAGGCTAGAATTCATTTGCAACAAAAAATTAAATACAGAGGAAGGTTGCAGAATTGAGATTATCCTTATTTTACCATTGTTTCCAAGAGTCTTCATCATCACCTCCATCTGGGCAAACTCATAGCTGTAGTCTTGCTCAGAGGAGGCCTCACTGGCCGTCTCCACGTCAACTTCAACAAAGCTCTCTCTGGGAGAAGCTCTCTCTAGCTCCTTCAAGCGATCCCGCCGCTTTCGTTTAGGCAGATTTATCCTACAAAGTAAAACACCTCATCAGCCCCTTTCCATAAATGTTTGCCAGCTTGAATGGGACAACACAAACCAAAAGGCTCATACCTGAAGAAGTGATTGTTTCCCCACAAGATTCGGTCTCCATGCCACAAGTGCACTAACGAATCGATCATTGTACCATTCACACATGTCCTGTAGGAAGCATAAAGATGGAGGCAGACATCTGTGACATCACAGCGTTGGAGCAAGCATCATGAGATTCTTGAGCACTGAGGTCATGTGAAACTCTGAGGTCCAGTCATCCATGAAAGACACATTTAAGCAGACACATAGCAGATATGAGGGGTATAAATGCTCACCTGGCATTTCTTATGGGCATCAAGGTGACATCTCCATCCGGACAGAGCTCCAGGAAACAGTGTTCTGGCTGGATACCGATCCCAAAGAGCTGGATGTCCTGAGAAGTGTCTGCACCAACACGCGTGTGTTCCTACATGCATGTGAAAGACAGATTTAGCTAAGCTATAAGGGCCAACCAAAATACACTAACACTTAGATCTTTTACCAGTTTGTAAAAAAAATATATTGATCCAAGATCTTCTCGATTTCAGGAAAATCTTAAAACTAAAGCAAACCTGATCCAGAAAGAAAAAGCCTCAATGCAGAGGCGTTAAGCAAACATGGCAGTTTCTAATGGGCATTATAACTCATTCACATTACCATAGTCATTCCTCACAGAGGCCAGACAAAGGCCTGTTGTTCTGCATCTTGTGCAGTCTGTTTACCCACATGCCTCTGCTCTGACAGGTCCAAGGAGGCAGCTCGTTGTTTCAGACTTGCTTTTACTAGACTTTCGCTCTCATATCTATTTAGCTGCAACCTTCATCCACTGATTCACTTGGCCTTAATGAATGGATACTTTAATAAACACAAAATATACAATAATGCATGTAAACTATAAACTGGCTTTCTTTTACAAAGTCAAAAGCACTTATGTGACTCAAGTTGTGATAAATTGTTTCTGACTTTGGCAGTTGCTATGGACACAAGACGCAACATTTTATTATCTCAATAATTAAAAGAAGTGGGATGATTTACACCAGTGTTTCTGTTTTGATAGTCATTGTTTACAGATTTTCAGGCACTCTTTTAATGCCGCATCACCTTTTCATAGTGTGGATTGCTTCCCCTCAGTATTGAAGTAGCATCACTCTCTTAATTTCATTATTGTATGTGTTTTCAAGGCGTTCTGTAAAATAACCACCAGTACTAAAGGTGTTGTACTTAGAACAAGCATAAAAAAACATAATGACATTGTAAAAACTGGATTACCTTCAGGTAGTAAACCAGTAGTTCGTTTAGCGCAGGATCTGCATTCAGGTTGACCAGGAAACACTTGTCTTCACCCACTTTAATCCCAGAAGTTTCCAAAGAGATGCCCATGCTTTCCAGCTGCTTCTGGCGCTCCTGTAAACGCAGATAATTACAGTGTAGCTGCGCGTTTAAACACACTGAATTAGAGCTCAGTCTTGGTGATTCGCGCGCATACAGTGGCAATCTCCTCGGTCTTCCTTAGCTTCTCCTCCCAGGTCACCGTCATCTCCTGAATGAGTTTCTCTGATTCTTGCAGTTTCTCCTGCAGTTCAGGGGCCTTCATAGACTGATGGGAAACAATGCAGACAGCAATCAGTCATTCTGGCATAAACATATTCACAATCTGTTTTGGTCTGCCTCTCTGCTCACCTCAGCCTGAGAAAGCTGAACTTTAAGTTTCTCCACCTCTTCCCTGAGCTCTCTGATGATCCGAGCATTAGGGTCTTCATTCACCACAGCGTGGTTGATGATCCTCTTTGCCCTGTCAGCATAACGTAGTGTGGACAGTGTCTCCTCATAGTTATCAGCAGCTGGACTCACTGTAGCTATCATGGCTGTTTTACTGTTTCCGCCAAGGTTATCCTGGAGCCGAGGGAACATTTTGCAAAGGTGCAGAACTTTTAGTTACCTTAGGAGAGGTTGTTTTAACAACCAAAAGGCTTTGATAAAAGATTTAGTGTGTGGGTCAAACCTTCAACAACCAGGTTAGGACTGAATCTCTGTAAGGCACAAACTTTGCCTTTCCCTTTCCTGCAGACTGATCAGCCAGAGCAGAAATCACTAAGCCTAACGTAGTGAGAGACCTAAAACAGCAAAGACAATGCGTTCAGCTTCGCTGGGTAACATGTTGAATCATCAGACTTCATGTACATTTCATATAGCTAAAGAAAATACCCACTTGTTTATGTTACTTCCTTCTTTGAGGCGCTCCCCTGCAGCTCCGGTCTTGGATACTCGCTCACTTCCCGCCAGGTCAACCAGACTCATTTTGCTCACTTTCTCCCCTGAATTCTGTTTTCATGCACAATTAGACCAAATACCGGCGAGTTTAAAGGAAAAACGTCAATATGCAAATGCAAAGGATTGAAAAGCAACCAAACTTACCCCAGACTGCAGATCATACAGCGTTTGTGTGACAATGATACTGAAGACAGCGTGTGATCGACTGCTCTCCTCATTCATATTAGTGGCTGCGACGGTGCGAGATTTGTTCCCCTCTGACATCAGCACTTCAATGTCCTAATTAAAAGATTAAACAGCCAAGTTATTTATAGATGATATAAAGTGTAGTTTTGTTACAAACTACATGACTGAAAATACCCATTTCAGTTTATGTGTCATCTCATCTCAACCTTCCATAAATGATAACACAACTAAACTTTTCTTTACTAAAATCCCATTTAAATCCAATGTTGTTTTACTAGCTACAGGTCTGTGATGGATGCAACCATAGCAGGTTTGTGCCTTTTAGATTTGGCAGATATATGATACATAAAGTTTCTCTTTGCACAACTTTCTGGTAGAAACTTTATTTAAAATCCTGTTGTGCACCATATTATACGGGTTTCCTGCCCCCCTGAACACCAAAACACATTACAATAATGTTGACGTATCACATAGGAATAGTAAACATAGCAAAAATTCTGATAAAGGGTCAAATAAGGGCTTCAGATATAAAACAAATGTGACATCTCCAACCCTGAATTGGACTAAGTGGTATAAAATACTAATACAATGAATATAAATTCAATATTTAAATAAATTTCAAACAATAAATCCAACTTTTTTTTCTTTACATTTAGATATATCTGTATAAAAACAAAACAGACAATTACAAAATAATTTTTTTCCTCTGAGATTAGTAAAGTGTTTTCATTTCATCACATTCCCCAAATTAAACTCTTTGTATTATCTGAGAGCCCAATTTCTTTGGGCTTATAACAAAAGTCTTTGCACTAATGTTATATATGAATAATAGTTAAACTCGCCGGATGCCTTTCTATTGAAAACTAAAAAGGAAAATTAAGCAACACTGTGGTTCCATATTTATGTCAGGTGAGATTATTGCAAAAAAAAAGCCTCCAGCTCTGTCCTCAGCAGAAGGGACCACAGGGGGGCTCTAAGCCTCCTGTGTGGGGGGCAGTTGCCCACCCTGAACTCTCTCTAAAATCACAACTGTTTTTAAAGCTCAGAAAGGGATTGTAATTAATAAATTACACGAAGGAGGTATTCAAGTAAAACTGTTTTTAATTTTATTCAGCTGTGTTGAGAAAGTCAACGGGAAACCTGCGGTACTAAAGTCAGTCGGAGCAGAGCACAGAGGAACAGGGTGGAGATGTTTAAACGTCATAAAGGAAGGACCTGCCAAGGCTTGGCATGTAATCTACATGTAACCTCACCACTGCAGCCAAACCAAGAATATGTGTCATAGTGTTTTCTGCACCAGGGAGGATTTTAAGCCACAAGGTTAATCCGTTATAAATCAGTAGTTCGTACACTACAGCATATAAAGGCACGTCATTTCTATGTGCATGTGAAATATGTGGCACTTTAGTAGGTCACAAAGTGGATTCAGCTTCACCTGTGTGACAATGTAATGAAATGTAGGGGAGAGACGCACCTCAAAGCTGGTCACAGCCAGCTGTGAAAGACCGTCCACATACGGACCTAGAACTTTGTGTTCCCGAACCTTCAGAGACTGCCGGCTCCTTAAAAACAGAGAACGTAAACAATCATTTATGAAAGACAGACAGACAGACAGACAGACAGACGGATAGATAGACAGACAGACAGACAATCAGACAGACAGACAGACAGACAGACAGACAGACAGACAGACAGACAGACAGACAGACAGACAGACAGACAGATAGAT
>JBAMIG010000006.1:13533084-13557993 GCA_037177335.1 Kiunga ballochi | reverse complement strand
ATAGATAGATAGATAGATAGATAGATAGATAGATAGATAGATAGATAGATAGATAGATAGATAGATAGATAGAATTTACTTTCAAGCTGCCTTTGGTAACATTTTCTTTTTAGTTAGAAGATACAATAACTGTGTAAAATGAATGACGTGATAAACACAACAATGGATAAAGCATTGTGCAGGTAATGAACAATAAGTTCTGCTGTTACACTTATAAATCAGCACATATTGAAATTGTATCGTATTACATGACCGTTTACATCAGCAGCAGCATTGTTGGGACAATTTCTATGCTGCTGCTGCTGTTTTACTGTCTTTTATTAATATTATTTTAGTTGACATTAAAACACAAAATGTCCCTTCACTTGATAAATGGAATATTATTAATATTGTGTGGGAAGTTTTTAGACATTGATGTGTGTATATTAGAATTCAGAACTATGTGTTTGCTTTAGCCAAAAAACAATACCTTAAAACTCAAACCAATTATTGGACAAAGCCAAAATCAAACATTTTCTCAATGTTTTCTTCCAATAAATGGTATCAATAAATGTTTTATAAAGAAAATCAACAGGAACCAGTTTTTTGTGTGTACAATTGAATATTCTACCATCTACATCAGTAAAGAAGAGATCATGGTTGGTTAGATACCAGTTAAGTGTGACAGGCCTCAATATTTCATGTCTATACCATAGCTAATATTTACCTCCCCAATCAGGATGAAGAATGTAACACTTGCTATGCACATAAGAGGAAGCTGCCAGCAAAATGACTCTGGCTGCATCTTCAGAAATCTGCAGCACACAAAGCTGCACTGTAGACCCTCTCTGTGCTTCAACTCACAGGCGGCTGTGACTGCTCTCCTGCTTTCAGCTTCACTAACAGATGTCCCTGAAACATACCCATTCACAGTCTGTCTGTCAATCTCAACCCACATCACACCAAAAACGAAAAGAATGCAGCAGAGTTGGAGGACGATGCTGGCTGCTTTTCGGCAGGAAATGACTAGGTTGACCTTCCTACACACATAATTCTGTCGGCATTCGATCTTTTTGTCGTCTAGACACAACCGTGCTACATACTAAGACAAACAGGTGCCCATGCTGCGAGTTGGAGCTTGCCTTTACGAAGCTAAACCATCATCTGTACTGTCACCTTGGATCCACAGCAGTACAAAGCATTAGCTCATAGAGTTCAATGAGCTAATGCATGTCACATCCTGAAGGCCGCACATCTGACTCACCCTTTGGGATCCAGCAGGTCACGGACCTTCTCGTTGTAGATCTCCATGTAGGACACTTCCACTTTGAAAGTAAGTGCCTCGTTGGCCTCTTTTTGGACCCTCTCAAATAGCGAGCAGCACAGGCGAGGGATTAAACCTGGCTGCTCACCGTTTCCCATCATGGAAAAGGACTTGCCTGAACCTGGAGCACAAACGTGTAACAACTTAAAAAAGTGAGCTATAGAGTGCAGAGCTTCATTAAGGATGAATTACTACTCCAATCAGCTTTTTTTTAAAAAAGTCTGAGCCCATCTGGATCATTTGGCAGAAACTCTGCGTGATGCAATATGGAGTCATACTGGAAACCTTATGGGACTTGGATGCTTTGTACTGAATACTAACAGCATGCCAAAAAGACTGTTTTTAAGGCATCATTGGTTGGTCTATTGTTAAGAGTTAACTCAGTAACTACAAGTTTTACAGGTCATGAACCAAAATATTGCATACTCACATTATTTTGGTAAAAAGCACTGTACTTCCTGCACACCACTCAATACAACTGTGTGTTTGTGAACAGTAAAGAAGAATCATATACATTATCCTAGTCTGAAAATGTAAGAAATGCATAGATCCCACATCAAACAAATTCTTCTTGAAAACACCAACTGCTTCTCACAACACAAACATATTTGGAAATCTCACTGTCAATGAGAATGCCTCTCTCTTATTTACAATCATTAGCATTATCTAAAAGTCCTGAAGACCAAGTAGAGTGTAGTGCTGAGTCGGAAATCGATTCTGTGCAAGGTTTTGTACAAGTTGCCTGCGTGGAGGCATTATGGAAACATCAGCATCAGGTTGGTGGGCTATCATCTGCAGCAGGGAAAAGTGCCTGCTTTGCTTACAAAGCCAATTCCTCGCATATGAGACATTTAGGAAACATTAAAGTGTAAATTTTCATTGTTTGCGAGACATTTGGGAAATCTAGCTTATGCTCTCACAATCATAATCACTGAAATAGTAAAGCAAAACGAATGATTTGTTATCAATGTCACATTGGCAAATGGATTTACAACAAAATAAAATTTAAAAACAGAAAAAACAAAACAGATTTCATGTAGATTTTCCTGTTACCTGTTTGTCCATAGGCAAATATGCAGGCATTGTATCCTTGGAATGCATTCTCAAGTATTCCCTCTCCAAGGCACTTGAAGACGACCTCTTGACCTTTCAGAGAAAGAATCAGTCACCATGGAGATTATGGTAAACAGAGGACCAACTCAGTTGCATACGAGTATCCTCTATTATCTGGTGCACATAATGGGATGCAAAATTAGTACAGAGAAGTGTATTGAAACGATCCCCAAAATAATGAGTAAGATCTATAAAAAGTGCCAGATTCCTGTCTGGTCGTGTGGAAAATATAAAGACTGTGTCGAGAAATCTCTTGCATTGCTAACGAACGTGCCCCAAATGAATGAGACAGCTGTTTAATGAGCTAAAAAAAAGCCTTGGCTCGGGCTCTAGAGGCAGCAACCCTTCACTAAACTGACTGCCTTGTCAGTTCAGCACAAAGCACATGGAAAAAGTACACTTCTGTAGCAAAGTATGATGCAGAAAACATACAAAATAATGCAGATACTCTTAATCAGAATTATAGAAACATCATCTTTCTGTTGACACAAAAAAATGTACACTGCTCGAGGACTCTAAAAGCATGCTATTAAATGCAGATAAGCACACAAAGTGCTGACTGTACAAACCTACATTAGAATTAATTCATTTTAGGGCAATAAAGCCTGCATTTCCCTACAATTATATAAAGGCAAAATAAAAAATATAAGGTAGAACAAAAAGAATTAGATTGGAAGAAATTAATGAGTCAAAATTAAATATTTATTTCAAAACATTAAAAAATTAATAATTAAAAAACTAATAATGGTAAATTAATTAAACAAATTGATTAAATTAATAAAATAAATTGGGAAAAAAAAGTCCAGAAGAGGTTTGTGTGGGTATGGGTATGACGAGGTTAAGACAATGCAAAAACAACTTCTGTAAGCTGTTCAATCTAAATGCAAATGATCACATAAGTGTGCTCTGTTTTGCATCATGCAAACTAAGCTTCTCTTTAAAAAGATACTTTAGTCTCCCTTAAAGCGACACCAGAAAGCGTGTTGGGTCTTTACCTGACACATGGCGTTTGGAAAAGACAGATCCGGCTTAGCTGTAAAGACTCACCAGCATATTTGGGAACATTGGCTTCATCCATGGACCAGAAGCAGTGATCAAAAGCAAACACCTGCAGAGTGGAAAGCACATTGTGCATAGACACGCATTGTCACACTCGTCTGAGTACATACAGCACAACATGGGATCTGATCTTTTGTAAAAAAAAAAAAAAGTGTTTACTTCTGAGGTAAAGAGGGGATTATTGTGTGGGACCTGCTGTACAGTAAATCAGAACGTCTGAGCGAGTAAGCTGAAGCATGAGCGTTTGTTTGAGCTAACGCTTACTAACACAGCACCATGGCTGTCTGTTTAAATCCACTGTGAGCAGCCCGGCATCCTGTCATAGTAGCTGGAGTTAAATGAATTCATAAATCAGGGTCAGTGCTTCCTAAGAAAAATTCCAGCTCCCAGTGACCCTCATCTCCAAGGAAACGGGGCCGTAGCTGCTCCCGTTGGTGCCAGCTAGCTCTTGGCCTTTATCACCAGGTCTCGCAGCACAGACTTCAACAGCAGAAAGCCCTTGTATCCTCCAGGCACCTGCATGAACTCTGTCTGGAGGGATCACACACAGAGAGGACACTCTCTGGGAAAGAGCAATGGCCTCATTTAGCAAGGAGCGCAAGTCTTCAGACAAAAACAGCTCCTGTTAGCTAATGTGTTGCATTCATGTGAACCCTTAAGCATCTGACATTTTCCTTCCATTTTTTTTAGAAACAGTTAACCATCTTGTTTTTTTTTATCTATTGCACTTTACTTTACTAACTTTACCTTCATTAAAACTTCATCCCACTAATATAAAATTGAATATTTAAATAAAGCGTTAAAAATGTTAGCCAGGATTTTGACCAGAATGTAAAGCAGCACTTTAAACACTGCCTGCATTTATTAGGTCTCCTGTTTGCTAAACACCTGAAATGTTTTCTGGCTGATTTTGTCTAATATTTTCTGTCTTAAAAGACACAGGTTTTATTTTCAATGCTCATCTTTTTTTTACATTCCTGCCATGCTAACACTGCAGCACACATACTTTTGTTGTTTTATGCACTTACGCTACTCTACAAAAATACTTTCCACACCACAAATACCATCAAATGATTGAGGTCCCTTTTAATAATAATAACGACTAATGAGCAGCGAACCAGTGGTTGCACAGTCAGCATGGGAAGCCCTGAGATCACTGAATGCAATGAAAGCAAGACCTCCTCTTGTGACTTCAGATGGGTGAGTGGGTGCCATTCTTGGGAACAAAAGTGCCATCATTCTCAATTAGGGCTGGTTTGGAAACTAATGCTTTGGTCTGTCTCTGTCCAGTCCGAGGGTGTGATTGCACAACAAATTGTTTCTGAGTGGACAATTATTATTAATCAGCAGTACAAATAATGATGAAGCTGAGAAGCACAAAGCCCTTTTTGTTACTTCTAAGATGGAGCCAAGTTGAATGTGACTGCATTTAATGTAACGAGAACAAGGAAAGCACGTAAAGAGCGTCAACCACATTTATGCCGATATCCGGATAAATACTTTTAAAAATTCTTTCCTTCAAGATGGCTCCCAAAATTAAATTGGAGTCCAAGTTAGACAAGGACCCCCTTCTCAAAGATAAGGAAATATAATCACAAAAATTAATAGAGACGTTTAAAGTTTCTGACAAACAGGCAGATAAAAACAGCCTACATGGCAGAGGTGATACTTTAACTAAGCAGACAGACACGTGCTTGTCTATCTCAGGGTTATGGCAGAGCAGCTCAGGTTCATATGCCCCAGAGACCATGCTCGCCTGCAGCCCAGACCAACGCTCCCCCGGTCCTGTCAGGGGGCCGGGTGCACTGAGCACAAAGCCTGTCCCTGGTGTGTGAAACATCTCTGAGCTAGTCACCACTGTGTTGTCAAGAGGGGAAGTGGGGGTGCACTCCAACAATGCAGCTTTGAATGTGCACACACACAGCCCCAATGTGCATGCTCATCCCTCTCTCTATTGTAGAGCCTTTGTGGGTGTTCACGAGATCTTACAGCGCTGACACATTCACACGGACATCTATCCCGCTCCTGCTGACCAACCAAACTACCAAAACACTTTCAATCATGCTCCTAGAAACAATGTCAAAACAGTGGATGGACCTGTTCGGGGTGCCTGCCAGCTCTACTGGCAACAATGCTGCTTATTCTGCACCGTACTCAGATAAGGGCTGGCTGAGTTACTAGAAAAAGAAATAGATGAAACACACATACCTTAGGTTGTTTCCTGCTGGGGTAGAAAGCCAGGCCATCATAGAGGGTACCCACAGGTGAAACAGAGATGGAGAAAACAGAGGAAATAACTTGGTTATCATTGACAGAACAGGTTCTCAGCACTGATACCTTATTTTGAAGCTGGAATAAAATAAATCTCAATAACCAACAAAGATGCTCATTTGTTTTATAAAATTCCACACTTTAAACTCCTCTTCTTCATTCACTTCTTTATTCACACATTCATCCGCGCACATGGCATTTCCTGGTGGTGGGTGCTGCTCTGATTGGGTTCATAATTGGACCAGTGGAGCGTGATGAAGGGAAGAGATTTAGGATTCAATGTCCCACTGACTCTGTTGAATAAATAGCTCTTATTCCTGTGGACTTAACACTGAGGCCGGTCTGGGGAAGCTGCACTCAGCATGACCAGCTGCCGGAACCAAGAACAAAAGGGTAGTATATACGCTTCTAAGTTATGTGAGCTTGTTCTCTTAACTATAGAAGAACCGTAACTTAAAAACTAAACACAACACATTCCCTCTTCTGTACGGGGTTGCATCCTGCAACACATACCAATACCCTGCATCCCCAGTGTTTCTACATCTGCCACAGTAATGTCCTTCAACAGTAAGCAGATCCTTCCTGCAGAAACGTCCTGACACTAAGAAAGAGGTGGGCATCACCTTCACAGAGTAACTAATACACTGCAGGGTCCTTCGAGAGGAAGAAACAGTGCACCAGAGGGCGTCACACAAATCTGAGCTGAGTCACCAGCAACCTGAGAGCGGCGTGACCATGCCCACACTCACTCAAAAGAGCTTTAAAATGATATTTTAATACAAGTTTTTCTGAAAACAAAACATGACAAGCATAGTGGAGTCGACACTACTTTCAGCCTGATGAGAAGGGCAGAGAGAATCTGTGTGTGGAAAGAAGTGAAGAAGGATATCGTGCAAATTCATACCCTGGATGTAAACATGAGCAATAATAATAAATAATCCCAGACTGGTTTGTTCTTACATTCTAGGATGGGATGTGCAGGAGGAGACATGGATCCAAAGCAAATGATCTACAGACAGGCTGCGGAGGTGAACAGGCTACGGACCAGGTGCCTGTTTCATAAATAGATACACAAATGATCTGTCACTAAGCTATAATATAACAGCATGATGTCTGCTTCATTAGCAGAACCTAAACCATCACAGAACTGATCCCAGCATTATGTTGCTGTTAGTCATTGTGTAATCTACTGTACGTGCAGTTAGCGCAGCAGCTCCTGGTATGCTGGGAATGTTGCATATGACAATAGGAGGAACTGTTTCCAAGCAGCTATATTTAGAGAACTATTACTCCCTAATACAATGTCTGTTTATTTCCAAAAACCGACTTCCTGCCAATTTTGTTACCAAAAAGCAATTTTATCTTGCACTGTGTACAACAACCTAGAAACCCCCCCACCCCTAATATGTAAAAATACATTAGGCTTCAGTTCTCCCAGAAATAATCTCTAATCGCCCCAGAAATCTGGACCCCTCTTATCTCTTTTTTTTTCAGCAAACATCTAAGCTACAGACTGTTGTCTATTCATTTATCTGTGAATCGTTTATTACTGTGATGTAAGGCAGAAAAAAAGACATTTCTACCTACATTGCTTCATTTAACAAATGCTCCCAGAAGGCAGCGGGATTACTCATGTGCACTTCAAGCATCAAGTCCACAGGGTGCTGGGGAAATAGTCAACATGCATGTCAAATGACATCTTTAGACCTTATTAAATACATGGCTGTGGTTGCACAGTAAAAATGCAAGACACCAATGTATGGCAGAGAAGTGCCAGATGGCATCAGACTCTCACACCCTCCTCTGAGGCAGACACACTTGCACTCTGTAGTCTCAGCACAGGATAACTGCATGTAAAATTCCCTCTGGGTACCTGTTCAGTTCACCTTCCCATCTTTCATCAAGGGCATGGTTGAGCTCTCATGCTTTCAACCAATTGATACTAATGAATGATTTGGACTTGCCTAGGGGATGAAAATTGGCCTCTCGCATCATTTTATTTAATCCTATATATTTGTGTTTGGTCACGAAGATGAAAGTGGGAAACAAATTTTGCCTCTAAAAATCCCCTTTAGAGCCAGACTGGTGTATATTCTTTGTAGACAGGCGGAGCTAGTGGCAAGACACATGACAGACGTGACATCTATCTATGCCTTGCAGCTCAAAACAATGGTATGAAGTTAAATTATAGCAGGGGAAACCCCCCTATGTGGTTACAGACATGGATTAAGGCCACTGGGTTATCATGCCACCAAAAATTGCACTCTTCAAGTCCAGTAGTCCACATTCCAGATTAATGTAGTTTTATCCACTAACTGAAGTCTCTATCTGGTGATAAAAATTACACTGCACAGCCAGCATCTTACTGATGTATTAGATAGAGCAAACATTAATTTTTTTTCATCACTTTAATCCACCATCACTAAGCACAAGCTGGCTGCACAAAAATGATTTTAAGGCAATGATACAAATCCCAATGTGTGCACATGCCTCCCCCTCTTTTTATCATGCAACCGCACCGATTTTCTCCAGTGTGTACACTTACACACATGCAACATTTCTAAGCGGCACTCCCCATCACGTATCCGGATTGTTCCTGTAGCTACGCCTTCTCAAACTTTTCAATTTTCATTCACGCAAACATATGACTTATTCCAGCTAAGCTGTCGACAGGCCGCTAGACAAAGAAAATCCAACAAGCTCCACATCCCAAAATGCAACATTGAGGCAGGCATCTCTGCATGTGTGCAAGTGTCCAGTTACAGAGCACCATGCTCTCTCAGGCTGCAGGCTAACATTTCAAACAGCCTTCCAGTATGTTTAGAACAGAACACTTTGGCTCCGCCCACTCAAGGCAGAGGTCATGAGCAGACATACAGTGCAAGGGGGATGAGCTCTCTACATGACCGATTACAGTTACTGCATTTCAACATGTATGGAGTTGACAAGTCTTTTACTTTTATGAGTTTATGCAACCCAAAACTAAACATGACAAGTGGCTGGAGTCAGAGATATACATGGATTTGGAAATATTTCTGCCTAACACTGAAGGACTTCAGCTGACTGATGACAAAAACACGCTAACTCCTTCCTAAACAAGCTTTGGTATGTCTTAAAGGCTCCTGATAGAAAGTTCCCAAAAGTTTCTTTGCTTTCCACACTAAATATGTTGCATATTTAGCAACACCACAACCTGATACTTTGAGCCATTAACCTCTTTTAAGCATCCACAGTCAAGCAACCACTTGGTCTGTTTGAATGCGTTTTCAGCCTATACACGATCAATGCCTTTATGAAGTGTAAAATGGAAGGAGTAGTGTCTCAGGTGGTAAGCAGGTTGACCAAAGGATAGTGGCGGGAATCTTTCTCCTCCACTTACTTTCAGTGTTTGCATTGCTGGTGTATGAATGTGGTTGCATTAGCTGTTGTGTTTGTGTTCCACTCCTGCATGTAGTCTAATATCACCAAGTGCTAATGAGGGGTGAATAAATGGATCCAATGTAAACATTAGATAAATCCAAGCCATTACTAATATTTTTTGCTGAAGAAAAATTAAGATAACATGTATCATGAATGAAAAACTTTTCACAGTCACCTAAATAATGCTAATAATAATAATAATAATAATAATAATAATGGTAATAATAATTATAATAATAGTAATAAAAATAATAATAATACATAAATAATACAATAATTTTTTAAACCCTTTTGGGATCAATATAAATATCTCTTTGGAAGAATACGGCTATTAAAATCACAATAAAAATACAAAAAGTGAAACAGAATAAATTAGCACATCGGGAACGTTGTAATAAAGTCATTGAAACAGCTTTCAGAAGAAATGACCCATCCGTACGATTACAGACCACTGAGCTGAGTCACCATAACTTCAAATAAACACAAACTATTCCTCTACAGAGTAATTAAGCAGAAAGCTCTTCTATCACTAGTCTCTGCAAATGTGGTGTTTTCATGGATCATCTCCTGAGCGCTCACATTAGTTCCCGATGAGGCTGAGGGACATTGCTCAATAGCTCATCAACTTAACCAAAGGACCTTTCTGTATCTTGAGACTGCTGTTGCAAAGCAGCAGTGACAAACACAGCTTCATGAGTCACAGCTTCAATGAGAAAGCCAAATTCACAAAGCAGCCTTAATGAAGAATATTGCCATAAGCAGCACACATGATGCTCATTCCAACTTCAGCATGGGGCCTCAGCGTTTCCAAAACAAACATTGACAACACAGCATATGATGCAGGAAGGCTCTAATTTTAATCCTCTCTGGCATTTCTGACACTCCAGCAACAAGTTGGGTCAGTATGCTGCTGGGAAAGCGTGTAGGCACTGAAATAAGGAAAATGATGCAGATCAAATATTCTGCAGTCTTAAATCTGATAAGTGTAAAAGAGAACAAATAAGTTGGAGGAGGTAAGGACATCAAACTGGAAGGAAGTTGCTAGGACACACCTCCTCCTGTGACTCAAAATATTTCACTTATCAAAATATATCTGGCAATACTGATAGCAGCAATGTTTAATGACACAGCCGTACACTTTAATGGAATATTTCAGACAAACTGAAAAGAAAAAAAGCCACAAAACTAAAAAGTAAAACTAAAGAAATACAACATGGCAGTTTCCAAACTTCAAAAAGCCCTCATCTGAGAGAATCATGCAAGAAAATGATCATTGGGGCAAAAAAAAAAAAAGTCTGTGAGCAGATTTTTACATATGCTGCTGCCCTCAATACAAGCCACATCTGAGATTAATGAGGCACAGGCTTAACAAAGAGGAAGGCCGCCATCTTTTCCCAATTCCAGATTGAGACCTAAACAATGTTCCGCCCTTTAAATAAACAGCGATCAGCTCTCGAGGGAATGCAAACGTTTCATATGTGCTCTCACAGCACTACCTCCAGAAAACAAGCTGAAGGGATGTATTTTAGGCCCAATGAACAAATTCATACTTTGTACTTTATTCTCATCCAAGTTTTATAAAGTTCTTAAGTTCATCTTTTTTTCTTTCATTTAGTCAAAAAACAAATAGAACAAAAAGTGTTAAATAAATAGTAGATCAATCTTCAGGGACGCAGCTTTTAAACATGATTTCACAGCGATCTTTGTTCAGGATAAGTAAGGATGGACTAGGATAAGCAGTATCCTAATGGCAAATGTCTTAATTGTAGCCCTTCCCTTTACACCAACCCGATTACAATACACAAGTCCACAAAATAACACAGACCAATGGAGATAAACCCTATTGAGCCTTCGTAACCAGAAGTGATAAGATGAGATTAGAGTGGAAATTACAAGCCTGGCTAAGACCATCATCAGATAAAGCCACTTCCACTGACCATCTCCAAGAGCCTGGAGACTGCAAGATCCAGCAGGATCCTTTAACCAGACAAAATCAGCCAGGATATATTTTTAGCTTTCGCTCTGAGGTTTGACTGCAGAAATGAGATTCACATAAAGAAGCTTTTCCAACACCTTGTTTTTAGTTGTTGTCCTGTGACAGACATGCTGGGGCTTGATGGAAGTCATATAGCCCCATTGTATGAGGACCAGGGTATTTCCTTGTCAGGTTGCTCCACCACTCATCCCATATGCAGCCGACAGCCTCAGGTATTTTCCCTCCTCATCACCCCCCGCTCCCTTTACACCACCCACACACACCTTAATTGTGTCTAAAAGTCACAGGAGTGTAGGCAAGCACGTGAAAACAAAACTACTTTCCCAGACTCCCGTTTCAAATCTACCATTAGGGCCAGCTCACCACGCAGACGAAAGATGAAACTTTGGAAATGTAAGCTCTTGGCCCGAAGTCACAATCTATGTTTCATTCACCCTTCGATTAGATTACTGTTCGTTTCTCAGGGACAAAAGGAAAAGGGGGGTGTGGGGGGTCACGGGAGTAGCCATAACGTTCTGCAGTGCAAAGAAGGAGGTTTAGCCATCAAAGGAAAACCCTTATATCACTTCAAATTCTTTACATGACTCAGAGGTTTTAGAGGTGCAGTAAAGTCTGATGGAAAGAATAATGTCTGATCAAATTAGCTTTACAAAACTTCATTTCAGCCTTTCACTGAAATGATAAGGCGTCTGTTTCCACCCCAAGAGGGCTACACAGAGAAATATCTGTTAAATCAGTTCCCTCGCAGAGGCAGCGCCACAACACTCCCACGAGAGAGAGACACAGTTCCCACGGTTCAGGCTAATACCCACTAAATCGGACACATTTCCAACACACAGTAACAGGTGTCTTCAAAACATGGTAAAGTCTCAGTGACGGGCGATGCTCGTATTCTGCGGCTCCACAAGCAGCAAGAGGGAAAATTATATGGTTAGAGAAAACCAAGGTGGCCTAAATGCAGACCCAAAACACACACACACACACAAGTACTAAAATTATATGACTGGGCTGCATCACATAGGAAAAAATAATACACAAATAAGGGAAACAAAAATTAAAACTGCTTATTGTTATAAACAATAATCCACAATCTGAACTACCCAAACACATAGCATGTGTCAGGATGGAAAATACCAGTAAGTCTTGCTGAATCCTGCAAAAAACATTGTATATCACTGAGTCTACAAAAAGAATTTCCAGGTAGTGATATGAAATCTAAATTAGATATGGAGGCTTCCACTGAGCATTGCCGAATGATGTTTGTGTTTGGTATCAACATGGCAACGGATGAGAGTGGAACAGTCCAGTGACGGACAGAGACATTAGTGATGATGCAGGCGCACATCCCAGTAAGTTCACACCTGGGACCTCTGGTTCACAGCATTTTTCTGCTGCCGTGCATTCTGTTGCACATATGGTCTGTAGGCTTTCGGTGTGATTTCTTTAATTGCTGGGAACGCAGCCATTGCACAGCTATTTCTCTTCTGATAATTGCCTTAAATACAGGTTAGTGTGAGGAGCCAAGGTGCTGGCAGAAGGAGCTCATTAGCATTTAATGCTGACTGTTAGTTACATAGTTACATGTAAAAGGTTGCAAATTAACAAGAATAGATGTGACTCATGAGAAAAGCTCTGACTGCAGATGAACCAGCCTTCAACAGCCAATCATTGTGGATATTTCCTGTTTATTTAATATGATCACCGTAAAAGTTCTCTTTTTTTAATATTTAAAAGTATTTTGATGGTTTTGTTTGTTTTAAACAAGAGTTCTGTTAACTTTCAGTACATCTTTGGGTAATCGGGTCAGGTGCGTAATCATCTGAGAACCAAACAGCAGAAAAGCACGAAAAAACCATGCGCAAAATGATAGAACAGCCTTTCCCTGTAATGGGTGAACTATAACATCTCTGACCCCTGCTAACAAGCATGACATTCACAAGCATGCAGTCATCAGTAGCCTACATGCAGGGTCTTTCCCTCATTAATCTAAAAGCAAGCCAGCCTAACCTGCAGGGTTTCTCCTTTTGCAGGAGATCTTTCTCACATTGAGCCACATCATCTCCTGATAGAATGTGAAGTACTGGTGGTGTTTTGAAGAACAACAACAATGTGCTTCAACGCCACTTTGAATGCATCACAGCATAAATTAGCTCTAGCTCTGGAGATTTACAGTAATACCCAGAGGCTCGACATTAATCTGCTCAGTCCGATAGACGTTCTCATGCCAAAAGAGTCTCAAACGTCTCTCCAGGCCTTGATTTTTAGACCCTTTTATCAGCTTTTACGACATTTTCTTTGGTGTTTCCATTTCTTCCCATGAACTGACTCGTAATTCTCCACAATGGCAAAGTTAAACAATGCTGAAAGTTTCACTCAATCTGTCTATTTGAAGATGATCACAGTAATTTCCAGGTCTCTCGAATTGGTTCAAATTCTTCACAGTGTGCTGGGTAACTCCTGCACTGCCGTTTATGTGCAGCGTTTTCTTGGCTGCATTGCTCCAGGTCGATGTCTTGTTGAGATCTAAACCTTCGTCCCAGCCTGAGATTCCTGGAAAATGTTGTCACTCAGCATTTCACTGCACCCATCTTCATCTCATCTATCCCTGTGAGTCACCAGCAGAAAAGTATTCCCACAGCATGATCCTGCAGCACCCTCCTACAGTGGAATGGGTCATGGCTTGACTGGTAGAGTGCTGCTTTTAAATCTATGGAAGAATTTGATCATATTGGCAAGCTGGTCTTTTTAACCCTGAGTGTGCATCTGGGAGCAGTCAGATCCAGGATGCTTGTTTATCATTCCAACTTTTTCCCCTTGTTTCTGAATTTCTCTGCCTTTTTTTTTTACACTTAATTCTCTAGATTTTATCCTGATTGTGAGACTTTATACAGATGGGAGTACGCTTTTCTTGGTTGTATCCAATGGACCAATGACCTTACTCAAGCATAAAGCATGTTTACAGTTGCACCCCGAGGGCCACTGAGATACAGCAGAGCCCCACCATTATTTCATCATTTATCACATAAAAAACAAAAACCCACACATGATAAATTGTTTTGTTTCATCATTTTGAAACACTGCATGTAGTCTGATGACTGCTGCTCAGAGAAAACCTGAAAGGACATGGAAACTTTCAGAGTACACCATAAAACAGGTAAGAGTACTGACATTCAGGAAAACTTTATATGAAGTATATAATATCATGTTGTAATAATCAGATAAGTCACATTGTAGGACTCCTGCATTTATTTACTGGGATTAAAGGCAAATTTCGTTACAGGTTTCCATAGCAACTTCAGCCATTTTCACACTTGTGATTCAGGTTTAAGTGCGCCGTCATGTTTTTAGGACTAATTTTAGGTTTGTGGTGAAAGATAGTTATTTGAAAATCTTGAGCGTTGTTGTTGCTTTATTACACCAGATTGCACTCTCATTACAGTGGGAGTGCAGTGTGTGTTTTTCTGCTTTCACTGACAGACATTTCACCCTGGCCTCTGCTCTGCAAGGACTTCTGCTGTGATGCACTCAAACGAGCATGCAAGATGCCAGCTCCCGACTGCAATAAGGTGTGCCATTTTAACTTTAAGCAATGCAAACTCCTGTCAGTGTCTTGGCTTTGTTTACCTGCTTTCTCCTTTTGCATTAGAGGGTGGAGGGTGTAGAACTGTTTGGTTGTCCTCCATATCCACGACACACTTTGTATTCAGTTCAATCTCTGCAGAAAGAAGTTTGTGGGGAAAGTAAAGCAGAAAGCGTGGGTGTGAGGAGTCCAAACTGTGTTCAAACTAAACCCAAACTAAACCCAAGAATGACTCGGGTCTCATAACTCAAGGCAGGAATGGCTAAGAGACAAAAACTTTAGGATAATTTGGCATGAATCCATGAAAAAGCAGAATTCGTCGGTATGAAACTTACCCCTGCGGTTCATGGGCCGAACTCTCACTGCAACTTTTACCTTGGTATCCGACATTTTTCTCCACTTTTTACTCCCACCCTGTCTGTCTGTGCGCCGAGCTATCAATGTATAGTCTGCAAATACCCGACAAGAAGCCAGAAAAAAAAAGGGGGGGGGGGGGGCAGCGGTTGCGCATTAAAAACACCCCATAAGAGTCCAGATCTCAAAGTGCACATAAGGGAATAAGTTCATTTTTCCTCTTTTAAATCCATCTGGGTTGACTTCTTGTGCAAATCGAGTTCTCGGTCCCAGCTCCAGACAGCATCCCCACCGCCATCTTCCACTGGGAGCACGACTACTCTCCCCTGGCAGACTGGAGAAGCTGCGCCGTGCAGAGGACTGGCTTGACGCACCGCCCCGCTGCTCTGGAGGAGAAGCAAGCAGAGGAGATAAAAGTGGCTCCGCGTGACAAGCTGATTTACATGCGCCAACAATAAGCACGATTATGACAGCATCCATTATGAGGATGGTGAGTTTACCAGAAACATGAAGGCCGACTTGGTGGAGAAAGACATACACATGTATAAGTATTATAGGAAAAACAAAGAAATAGAATTAATATTTTCTGCCCTTTTCTTGTGAATTTCTTTTTCAATCCAGCACTATATCAACTATTTTAAAAAGTGTGTTGGAATAAATCTTGCATGTATTCTCGGGTCACCTTGGATCAGCTGATGGACTTCAGTATCACCAGAGTAGGCAGCAGATACAGTATAATTATAACCCAAAATAGAGGCTAAACAATAACAACAAAAATTGTATCCTCCCATTTTGGTTACTTATCATAATGAGACTTAAAGATCCCCAATATTCAGAATGATGAACTACTTTTCGTACCCAGATCCTGCAGGTCAGACACTCATCCATACCCCATGTTGAATTTGCTACACAATAAACTGAAAGTGACCAAATGTGCCAGCACTCTTTCAAACTGGCCCAAATCCACACACCCAAAAGCTGATCCACTCTGGCAGCCTTCGGGCCTACTGGTCAGGATCTGGCTGACCAAAGAGTGAGTCACCACCAGAAAACAGGGATGACATGTTATTGCACTTAGTCACTGCTAGAGTCCCTCCAACTCTCATGGAGATACCTGAGGATCATATTGCTAATGTATTTCCTTCACAGAGTGGTCATTTAAATGAAAAAAGATGTTAAAACCACACTTAAAAGTTTTGGAAACATTCATCTAAATCACACAGGATACATTTAGCTGCAACTGTTGTGTTGAAAAGCTAAATATAGCTTCTACTGTTCACAGTGCTCCTGTACCCTCTCATCACTTTCTGACCCCTGAGATGTTTGAAGGAATATACACATAGATTGGAAATAGTTTTATTTCAATGTCATGAAATAGTTACTTCTTATTTTCAAAGCTGAGCAAAGTAAGATGAACCCATTGCAAAAACATTACAGGCTTCACACACTGCTAAACACACTCGTTTTAGTTTTTGCTATGCAAATCTTTAGCATTTATTATAGCATATTTACCTCACTTTCATTTCTCTCATTGAATACTTTACATTGGGTCTCTTTGTTTAAGCTAAATAACAAAAACAGAATCTGTTTTTTGGGAATAAACCTTTACTGTGTGGTCACCACCATCCAGCACGATGAGCATGCTGTTCAATGACACCAGTCCAACAGGGCGGACCAGACTATCTCCAACTAGAGGAGTTAGAACCGGGCCATTATGAAGGTTTCCTAAACTACAAACCAAGCCCTGATCAGAGTCAGTCACTATCACATCTCCATCTCTGTCAAATGCCACAGCTGACATGTTCAGCCTCACTGTGGACTGCAGCCTCAGGCTAAAGCTGTCTGTGAGGTACAGGAGGTGGAAGTCTTTAGTAAACACTCTCAGTCTTCTGTATCTGCGTCTTTCTGTTGGATGCGTGAAATCAGCCGGGTGCTCCATCACTGCAGTGTTTCCGGTCAGCCCACAGTAGGTCACTGCTTTTGGACACTGAAGGTCTGAAACGACTATCTGATGCTCCAGGATGACACAGTGACGATAGTCCACTTTTACCTGGGAGAGTGTGCCTGCTTGAACATCTGAGACCAGGATGTGCCCACATTTGTCCGTGTCCACTCCCCAGGGCAGCTTGAAGCAACCCTTAACTGATAGGATGTGATTTCCTCTGGAGGTGAAAACCTTCACAGCTTTGTCTCCTGCATCCGTCACCACAACATAACCAGTGGAGGTCACCGTCACGTCCACTGGGTAACAGATCTCCCCAGTGGCATTTCCTCTTTGCCCAAAGCTATTCAGCTTCTTTCCCAGTAGACTGAACACCATCACCCTTTCTTCTGCATCATGCACAACAAACACTGTCCCTGAAGACCCCAGTACAGCTATACCAGTGGGGTTTAAAAGCATCCCCCAACCACCAAACACAGTGTGGCGGTGGACAGCTGTGGAGGTCAAACCTGTTGTTGAGACACCACTTTCTATTCCCTTATGTGAAGCAGCAGAGGATGAAGGACTCCAGGACAGCAGAAGCTCTTCCAGGTCACTAAGAACCTGACAATGGGAGGCGCTCTCAACACTGCACAGCTGTCGACAGAATGGACACTCCAGCTTCCTTAGCAGAGGGTGGGACAAAGCTGTGATGCATTCCAGACAGAGTACATGACCACAGGAAAGGTTCTGCGGTCTGCGCTCCCTCTGGTGAGAATTAAACATCTCAAAGCAGACTTTACACTCCAGTAAGTTCAGCTGGATCTCTCTCAGTGTCCCCTCAGGGCTCAGGCAACCACGATGTGGGACACCAGGATGCTTGTCCATGTCTGCAATATCCCGACAGTCAGCTTGTGTTGCTGATTTCAGTCAGATCAGGAAACCACAAAGAAAGCTGAATAATTTCAGTGAGTAAAGCGATAAGGGCGAAGAGTGAGATCTGATGCACTGAACTGCTCTGAGGCCTACATCACCACGTGATGTGTTGAATAAAACCAAAGCTCTCTGCTGCCCTCCTTTGGAAGTCATCTCTTGCATAACTTTGGATTGTTTGTGTTCAGAACATTACAATGCATATGTCCCCACAAATTCAGGGATAAGATGAACAATTATAGTTAAATATGCTGCATTTAAAATCAGAATCTCCAAAACTGTGCTGAAAACTGGAGGTTTTACCTGATCAAGTTTGGAATTTACTGTCATCTATAGCTGCTATTTTCCAGCTCTACCTCCAGACACATCCTGTTACAGGTCAGCATGAGACAGCTATTTCAGTCTGCGCTGCATGGTGTGCAGACTGAGAGAAATCTGAACCCATGTGGGCAGCGCTTGAATCAGCCAATAAGCAGTTCTTTGCCACAGCAGGACGTCCTTCAGAGGTCGAGCAAATAATGCAAGATTTATTATTGTGCATCAAACAAAGATCTATAAAAGGAAGAAAGATGACTAAGTGCTCTGTATACTGTACCAACACTGAAAAACCTAAAGTCATCATCAAATCATTGCACACACTTAAATAATTTCACAATGTAAAACATTTTAATATGTTGCCTTTTTTTCACAGTGAAAAACAACAGTATATGAGTCATTTTCAGCAGAACTGTTTTTGGCAAATGACATCTTAATCCAAAGACAATGTACCATTTATAAAGCCTGACTGTAGCACAGACGCAACACCGGTCAGCGTCTGGATTGTCAGGGATTATGAGGGATATATCAGTGCTGAGATGATACTGACAGGTCAAATGACAACAAACCTTCAAAGCAGCACTCAAAACCAGGATAATCTATCACAAAAAGCTCAAATTTAGTCTTCATACAAACTGAAAACAAAAGCATTAAAATGTATTCCATGCAAACAGGCACACGGGGTGAATGAAACCGTTACAATGACTGAAATACTTGTTTTCTGGTGTTAAACGACTTCTTAACCACTGTTGTAATGGTTTCCTAATAAAACATCTGATTTTACACGTCATGCAAGAAGGTGGAAAGTATAAACACCTGCACGCTAACAGGAAAAACCTGACAACACATGCAGGACTTTGAATAATCCCCCTCTTTTATGAGTACAGTAAAATATAAAAGATAGCAGCCACAGATGGACAGGGAAAGTAAAGTCACTCCAGATCACAATGATTCACAAATACTCAGACATTACAAAATGTACAGTATTTTTAAAGAAACATTCTGCAAAGTGCTTCAATTGTGTGCTTTGCTTCGTTAAGGGTCAAACACGGACCTCAGTCGATGATCCTACAGAGCTAAAGCGGTCTTGCATTGAACTCCTGCCCACATTCAAGTTAAAAACAGGACATAGTGAACATCTAGGATGTAAATAGATCAGTGACAAATACTTAAATAAAAAAAGACATATGTGCTATAAACATACAGGCTCCTATTAAAGTGATAAATTCATCATAATGGCTTCAAACATGGAAATCTGTTGAACCGGCATACTGGAGTTAAAGCTGGTTTAAACCAGTCTAATGTACAATAACTTTTAATGATACTGTATAATAGGATACATGTAAATGATCAGCTACAATGAGCATGCAGTCACATCTAGAATAGGCAGTTTTTTATTCTCACACACCCTCCCTCTCTCTCAGACACAAAGAAACCTGTGATTACTGGTTTAGGAGCTTCTTGAAAACAGGCCACACTATAATGTGTATCTCTAGTCTGAGCCAATGTGCACTCCTAACTTGGACCTGTTCACCTGCTTCCTCTCTGCACTCCCTCTGCTTTTAATATTTCAATAACACCGGGAAGGGGCAGCAGCTTCACCCCCTTTTCAGGCTTGGCTCTTCAGAGTGAGACACTCGGCAGCCTGTGGCGCCAGTCTCTACTGGCTCTCGAGGCCGTTGATGGACTTTGTCTTCCCCGAGTCCCTCCCTCTTCGCCTGATTATGGGGCTGTCCCCATCCACAAATGCCTCACCTGAAACACAAAGCTCACATATTTTCATATTTTCAAACAAGAAAACTGTTAATACTGAAAAGTATGAATGAGACCCTGCTTTAGACACTAGAGGTCAGACTTTTACAGGCCAAATGTATTTTTCTGAAGCTCTCCTTTGGTTGTAAACAACAGTGAAGTCACTGTACCTTTAAATCCTTCTGACACATGGTCAGGAGACTCTGTGTAATTACTGTCCTCGCATTCTGAGAGGCTCTGCAGAGGAAAACAGGGTAAAGACATGTGACACACATTCCTCTAACAGGGTAGGGATCATATAAAACAGTGGAGTGATCCTCAGCTTACACAAATACAATTATAAGAATCTGTTAAGACACTGAAATGTAATATTCATCAACATCACAACTCTGTATTTGTACATACATGGTTTAGCTGACTGGTTTACAGATATATCTCATATCCTGTTACTTTGCTGCCGTTTTTATCAGCTACTTCACATGTTATTAATGTTTTTAAAGAAAACTAAACATAAGGAGAGAACTATATAAGCCTTAGTAAAGAGAGCAAAATTATTGTGGGAATTTTACTTTATCATAATACAATATTGTATTTTTTATTGTTATGCAGCTTATCAAACCCTAGAAAAGAAGCTCAGGCTTAATTATGAGACAAAACCCTTTTTAAGATCGACAGGTTTCCTGTTTTAAACATGTACGTCCAGGTAGAAGGAGCAGTGATAGTTTCAGTGTCCCATCAAAACCACAAACGTCTACACAGTGTAACTTCATTACGTCAGGA
The DNA here is from genome assembly GCA_037177335.1 of Kiunga ballochi. Lineage (NCBI taxonomy): Eukaryota > Metazoa > Chordata > Actinopteri > Atheriniformes > Pseudomugilidae > Kiunga > Kiunga ballochi. Next base: position 13,537,196 of record JBAMIG010000006.1, on the reverse strand, counting down.
TGCTGTTCAAAGCATAAAAATCAGAAGGCATAGATGTGCAAATCTCTTAAGCTATATTTCATTTTACACAAAGACAAATTTAATGCTCAAACTGATTAAACTTTTTTTTTGTTAATTAGTCACTCATCATCATCATCATCATCATCATCATCATCTTTCCCTTTAACGGCATTGAATAGGCGTTTGGGTATAAAGGTTTGTTGAAGCTTTGGAGGTGGAAATCTTCCCCTCTTGCTTCATGTATGACTTCAGTTACACAACAGCCTGGAGTCTCCTTTGTCACATTATGTGCAGTAAGTTTTTAATGGGAGACGAGACTGAACTGCAGACAGGCCAGTCTAGCACCACAACCTGTGCGTACCTTTCAGGATGAATGGTGTCTTAACAGATGTGCACGTTAGCATGCGTTCACAGATGCTGCTGGATAAGATGGTTATGTCTCTTTGGCCCAGAGGACACATTGTTCAAAGATCTGGTAAATTTATGTTCATTCTGTTTGTTTTTATTTCCACATCAGAACTTCCCTGGATTTTGGATTAAACAAGCCTAAAGATATAAAAGGAGAATCTGAAATATAATCCAGGAAAAAAGCAGCGGCGAGCGTTTCACATAAGCTTTGTAACAGAATGCAAGAATCTGAGACTGAGCCGTCCCACTAAGATGGACCTCTGACGGCTGCTCATTAGACATTATACAATGTTTTTACTTCCTATGGAAATGCCTGGTGATCCCTGCATGTTTGATGATGTCTTATCTCAAAAGCTGCTGGCTGCACAACAGGGCTGACTTGCAGCATGTTTTTCCATTGCATGGTGCAGTACAGTTTGTTTGTGTGTGGTTTAACCATTGAAGGTTGCACCATATGACGGATAACTGATCACTGACTTGATTCTACCGCAGCAGTCAACAACTCTACAAACACGTTCTGGTTCTCTGAAGCTGTTTGCAAACAGTTTAGATCATAAATCAATAATGTTTCTGTTTGCATGGATTTACCAATATATATATATAAACATGTTTATTCACTGAGTACAATGTTCTCACCTCAGAGATGAGCTCAGTAGCAACTTATTAACATCACAATGAATATTACAGCCTCTTATGCTAAAGGTTTGTAACAAACACACTTAGCTCCTCACTTGAAAGCTGCTCTGTATCAAAGTGTTTGCTAAATCAATGTAACAAAGCAGCTTCTCGTCTTTATCCCTGCAGCTTTACAGACCATGTTGATCAGACACTTTCTGCATGGAAAATGAGTAACTGTGGCAAAGTGAGCTGGATTGTATAATACCTTACAATGTGATAACAGATATGACAAATTACCATGGCAGTAAGAAGCGAAGCACCCTGGCACCAGTGGTACCTGCATGTTCAGCGCTTGTTAGCACACATGAGCGCTGTATAAATAAAAGTATTGTTGGGAAGAACAAACTAGATCTACACTTCCTTATGATGCCACAAACTTTCCTTAGTACAGGCTTCCTGTGTGCAGTAGTTTGATGGAAAAACATTATTGAGCAATAATTAATAATTAATTAAAGCAATAAACACACCTTTCCCCTCGGACCATACGTCTCTGCATACCAAACCATCCCATACAGACAAAGGAACGTAATGAAAGCCTGAAACAGAACAGAGGAAGGAGCTTGTTGAGTAAATCATGGCAAATTAATAGATCATGTTGCAGAGAGTTCCAGGCATGAAGATCTGTGATCTGTTTGTAGTTATTGCACAAGATTTTACACATTCATTTCCTGCCCAGTAGAGTGAGCGTATTCATTCTGACACAGAAAAGGCCTGAGATCCTGATCTTACCAAACACAGCAACCAGAGGATCACATAGAGGATCTGTGTTTTAGAAAACAAGTCCTGTCCAAACTTAATGCAGGCCAAGGCCTCCAGAAAGGCTATTGCCCTGCAAACAAGAGAAACAAAGTCAGCTGAAACCTTTGATCCACCTGCACCAAAGGTAACAGAGACAGCGCTCAAAATAAATATCTGTGCTTTTTAAACTGTAGCTGAAAGCAGAACGAAAGCAGCACATTAACAACAAGTCAGGAAAAATAATTACGTATGGGATAAAGTTACTGATGCAAACCAGCTAAAAAGGCAGATCTTATAGGAGGAAGTGAAAAGCCTGGACACCCGACACGCCCTGATCATGCAGATCAGTTTACATCACTTCCTTTACCTGCAGCTACTGCCTCTGGTTTTCATACCACACTCTCACTTTTATACATACAGGTCACTTCTTAGATTAAAATAATTCATTTTTAGTCCATGTACAGGGAGGTGCATGTATAACAATGAACTGTTTTAAGGCTATAAATAAATATTCTTACCCAAACACCCAGCACTGCGTCCCGACTCTCTTACACTGTGTGTCTGTAAGGTAGGCGTAGTACTGCCTGGAACCGAAGCAAAGCTCACACATTAGCACATTTCCCCAGTTTCAGTCCAGTTTCTCACCCAAAACATTCAACAGTGAGAAAGTGTAACATAAGGAGCACGTGGCTGCATACCTTACTGTTGGAGCTGTGATGATACCAATGAACAAGATCCGGCACCAACTCAGAGCGTGACTTGCAGGAAAGACAAAAATGTGTTTGAGGAAGAACGTGTTCAGCTCTGTTAGCTGTATGGGGGGAAAAAATACATGGAACATATTAAAATGTGATGGGATTCCTTCACCTGCTGTTTTAATAACACATATATACAATCTGATCATTATTTTGCATGCCTGAAGTATTTAAGTAAATGTAGGATACATAAGATAATTTACATTTACACAATAAGACAACAAATACAGTCATTAAAACATCTAAAAAATAAAAACACCATATTCTTTATGAAAGCTTTGAATTAATTTATAGACATATGTGTAGATTATTCCATCCCTAATGTGCTGAATGGGAAAATGCTGTTTTTCCTCACTTTGTTGCAACTCTGGGAACATTAAAAGGAACCACTTTGAGGAGCGATAGACATTAGAGCAAACAGAGAGGAGGCTCAAGGTAAAACAAAAGTTTACAAACTATTTCTTTAAAAATGAAAATATGTATTCATTTTTGAGAGATATCCAACCAAGAAATCATAAAGAATTCAGTAATGGACTCGGAGTTTGTGATTTAAGTCATTAAGAAGAAAAACATAATTTTGTCCTTTAGTATCCTCATAAAAACTGTTTCCGTAAAGTTGCATTACATTTTGCTAACAGGAATTTGGAAACTTCATTATTCCATGTTAGCCTGTAGCAAGACGTTTTAGCAGCCATAGTTGACTCAGATGTAGTTGCTGGGAGTAACCCAGTCAGTCCCACTAAGGGACTAACTGTTAATATGCAAACAGCAGGACACCCGTGCATTAAACTGATCCATGCGGCTTTAGATTTCAGCAACAGAGAAGCTAATTAGATTGGTCAGGATGATCTCTTTCTACTCAGGGCTTAGTGGCTGCATGGTGGCAAAAGAGGATTTCTCATGGACCAACCTGCCATATGATCATGAACAGATAGACACCCATCACTCTCTGCAGGGAGGACTTTGGGTCAAGCCAGCGTACATAGGTCCAACTTGCAGGAGTAAACTGCAGCACAGCTCGTTTGAGCTTCCCTGTTGTAGTGTGGATGTCCCTGGTTGGAAGCACAGAACAAAGATAACCAATGCAGCTTCATAGTGAGTATTACGCTTGTGCACCAAAACCATACGAGGAATTAACATGAATAATTAAAAGGGAAAAATAAAATAAAAGCTTCTGCAGCTGCACATCACTGTATCGCCATTATATGTTGTTCCTGATACAGAAAAGTCATCAGATGCTACTCTGAGATGGTATGCTGCTTGTATTAGGACAATGGAAAAATGCATCTTAGCAAAAGCTTCAAGTTTACTCCTGACTCATCAGGTTATCATGTCACTGCTTTATAATTCTTAATATACATTTATTCATATAAAATTGCACCCATTTCGATAAACTATCTCAACAGTTAATACAAGGTTAACAACAAGCACCTTTTCATCAGCTCTTACACCATCACAACAGAAAGTATGGGACAGAAACAGGGAGTACAGTACCATAAAAAAAAGTGTATTTAATGGACTCAAATGACATAT
>JBAMIG010000006.1:13502680-13525615 GCA_037177335.1 Kiunga ballochi | reverse complement strand
TATATGATTTTATTTAAAGATGTCTTAAAGCAAATATTTAAAAGTTATATGTTTTTAAAAATTTCACGTACCCCCTGAGATGCCTTGAAGTACCCCCTGGGGTACGCGTACCCCCATTTGAGAAACAGTGCTGTAGTGTAATATGACGGTCTTCATGTAATGAGTGGGAAAGCTTATTAATAACCCTTTATTGGTATATTCTTAAAATTTGATATTTTAGCCATAGAAAATGGTGTTATTGCTGTAACAATGGACATTAAAAGACTTTAAAACATGGATGTTTTCTTCTAAAATACATATATTTATACAGCAGTCTTTAGTCAATGCTACTAAAAAAAGAAGTGTCTTGCTCAAGGACACTTCAACATGTTGACGCCAGAGCCGGGATTTGAACCACTAACTTGCTGGTTTAGGATATGACCCGCTCTGCTACATGCCTGTGGTACATGTTTTTATTCAAATCTCTTTTTAAAATGACAATTTTAGTAATACTTGCTCACACTTTGAGGTACAGAATATTTCCTAGTTAAGATAACATGCATGTTTTATATTATTGGAGGAGGCCAGAGTTCTTTGTGTGAACTCACACAATCTGTTTTTGAAAGGTCTCAAGTCTTCATCTGAACTTACTGTCTTTTAACCAAAATGCAGTATGAACTGATAGATTTCCATCCATAATTTACCTAAGTTTACCTTCATCTTTCGGTTGACCTCTCTTCTGTCAGACATCAGACTATCGTAACAAAACAGCCAATCAGACCGATAAAAAGTTAATTTTCTGACTCTTTAATCGTAACACAAATAAAAAATATGTATATGCTATATAAGATAATAGTTCTGATGGTATAATAGATTACAACATTCTCAGTTTTATCTAAGGATGTTGCTCCAACCAGCATTGCTACTCACTGTACACTGGCCTGTGCTCTAGACCTCAGAACTACAACTTGAAACACTTCTGTTGCCTTTTGTAAAAATCCCTGGGAGTTTGTGGGAGGTGGGATTTAACACAATTATAGGACAATTGTATATGTAGGGTATAAGACCATTTTTCATTGTTATATTCTGCAAGAGTCTACAATCAAAGTGCAGGTTATATACATATATCTACATGGAAATGTTCACAACAATATGTATTTCATCATGTCTCTGTTTGAATAAGTGCATTCATCATTTATTTTTCCCTTCTTTCATGCCAGTATTGTATTTATTTTTAAAAGATAAACTAAGATTTATTTTAACAACTGAAATAACTTTTCTGTTACTACAAAAAAAGACCAACTTAGATTCCTCAAAAGCAGTAAATATCCAGAGAAAAAGCCTGCTATATCTGCATCATTCAAGGATTCAATGAGTCTTTGAAACCTTGAGGAAAGTCATTGTTTGATTAAGATATAGTTTATGCTATGAATGTGAGGTTTAGGTTATACTGGCATGATCTTGTGTTATGTGTTATTGTGTTCATTGTGTTATTAGGAAGTTTGCGGAAAATATGCATTTGTAATATAATGTAAAGCTGTTTTTTCCCCTATTTCTATTCCTAAGTCAAACTGATTATTATCAAACTATTATTTTGTGTACATTTATGTAAAACTTTGTTGTACACAAACTGAAGCAGTTGGGTTGGTGAGAATATAAAACTATTATTTTGTCATTGAAGAAAGGAATTAAAATATTATATGCATTTAAATAAATAGATTTGATTAAAAACTGCTTAATTATTTGATAAGGTTTGATAAGGTGTTTCCTGTCATCTCTCAGTCTCTGCAGATGATGAGTGGCCTCCTCAGTGTTGCAGTGGGGATTTTCTTTGCTGCTTCCCAAGAGATCCAAGACTCCTTCATAAATTTATTCAGAGTCTCACAACTGACTGGAGTGTTTGTAAGTCTGCACCGAAACTAGGATTAAATCATAAAAAAATCTGCACTAAATAAAGCTGTATTTTTCTTTCTTACAGTACATAAATGCTGGACTTGTTTCCAACCTGTTGTTCAGATATCCGGCATTGTTAACTGTGAGTAAAACTAAAAAAATACCCTGAAAAATGGAAAAGTATAAATTGTGATTATTGTCTGAGAAATGAAGCTATAAATTTTGTCCCAGGTGTCTCTTGCGATTAACTGCGGCTGCATCATATTAGCCGTTATTGCAGCTTGTTTGATAAGTGTGGACCTGGCCCGGGCTGTGCCCAGGTACGAAATGGGCCTTGTTATCTACCAGTACGAAATTAAAACTGAACTATTCTTCAGGGTAAGAAAGAATAACAGAAGTGTCTCATTTTAGAAGCAACTTATTCAAAGAAAGGATTAATTCTACCAACATTTAATGTATTTACATATATTTATTATTTTGTTTCTGACAGATGGAAGTGCTGGAGCTGTGTGTGTTGCTGCTTGAGATTTTTCTCTCTTTGGTCCTCTGCTTCTGGTTCATCAAAGAGAAACGTCCAAAATCACCATGATAAAACTATCAAAACTTCCTGCTGAAGCATAGAATGTCTGATGCACAGAGGATTGAGAGCTGTTTTTATATAAAATAGTGGAAGTCTATGCCCAGTGGAAATTCATTATTTCAGGGAAAGATTTTAGACCTTCTGTACATTAGGTGAGACATTATGTTTGTTGCCAATATCGCAGCAGGCTGTGGCAAGTGTCTGATGTGAGACTTGGACGGTGAACATACATAGGAACTGTGGTTACCGTGTAATACTGGCTCTCATACAAATGCAAAACCACTCTTCATCCTCCAATACCCCGTGTACCCCTGCATGGAGTGTTAGTGGTGGGTCACGTTGTGCAGAAGTATCCGTTTATATGCATTGGGTTGTGTGTGTGGTTTAACACGCCACTGTTATCAGTGGAAATATCTGCAGCTTTCTTTCAGCTACATTCACGCTTTGAGAGTGTCTTTCACAAAAAGCTTCACTGAGTGATTTTTATATGGAACAAAATGCTTTATGTTGTTTGGTCAGGGATTATCTGGGGCATAAACTGAACACAGCAATATGATTAAAACATTTTATTCAACTGTACAAATCTGTCATAACTCTGGACAGATGATAAAAGAAATACAACAATGTCTGCTTCAGCCTGCTTTTTTTATACTTTGTAAAACAAATCTACAAATGAAACACATGGCTAATTCATTAAAACAAATGTACAGACCTCTGACGTACCGCTACAACAGTTTTATTAAGTTCATTTTCAATATGTTTATAAAATCTTTTGATGGTTTCACTCTTTGTACACCAGCGCTCCCCACACTTTATTTTCGTCCACTTCTTTATTCTGCTTGATGACATCACAGCTGTAATGAGAAAAATAAAATGAGACACTGCAAATGAAAGAACAGATACAGTTTTACTTGACTTAGCATGCAGCATTTATTAAGTTAGGTGGGGAAATGCACTTTTTCAGTTCTTCTTTTAAACATTTTCACTCCATTTTAATGCTGAGAATGACAAGAAGAGGAACATTAGAGATAAAATTGTACATTATAGCAGAAGTTGGACAACCACAGCTGAAATGTGTGTGCACATTATAACTTCAACCAGAATCTGTAGAATTACACTAAATGTACTCAACAAGGAGTTAAATGTTAAGTTAGATGCCAAACATTTGCAAGTTTAAAACACGATTTTATAAATTTAAAAAATATATATATTAATTTGTTTTTACATCTTTTTCTTAACTACAATGTTTACATTTTCTGATTTTATGTGGGAAGAAAATGATAAATCAATCCTTTCTGAGAATTATTAGTAACAGAGAACAACCTTTATTATTCCAGTTATCTCCCAAATGCTTCACTGTAATTACACATCTTACAGAAAACACATGTTTCTTCTGTACTCAGCGAGAATATTTCAATACTGCTTTATGCATTAGAGCATTTTGTTTTGTTTGAAACAACATCAAATGCAATGAAAAGTAACATGGAAAAGATCAACAGTTTAACACAATTCAGGGAAATACATGAACATTCACCACTAATGCATTCCACAGCAAAGGTTGTAACACAGCATGCAGGTGTTCAAACATGCACAACATGTAACGATTTATTGCCTGCATTTCACCCTCGTGTCAAACTGATGCACGGCCGAAAAGACGGAAAAACCAGGAAGAAAACATACAACATATCTAGAGCCGAAAGTCAAACTTCCTTTCAAGAGAAGAAGCCCCTGAACCCACCAGAGCCACAACATCATGCAGCAAGCAAAACAGAAACCAACAATACTCTTATTAGTGTTCACACCTTGAGCATATTTTTTCACAGCTGTTAATGTGGTTTGAGCAACAACAATTATTTCCACTGCTGTGACCGTGCTTACTTACTGAGCTAAAAACCCATCAGCTCTGTGTCAGACGGCTGTGGAGAGGCCTGTTGCTAAATGAGCAGCTGAGTGCTGGTAAAAACAAAAAAGCAAAAAAATGATGAGAAAATCTAATGCGTGTTGATTCTTTACTGCTTGCTTACGATGCTGCAGTTTAAACCTGACGTAAAAACATTAAACTAATACTGGTAAAGCTCTGCTTCCCCAAATACGGCAGTGATGGACTGCTGACCTGTCCAGGACAGACTACCATATCATCTAGTTCATATATAAATTTATATGAATTTTTAAAGCACTTTATCCGTCCAAATTCAGAACTTTAATTCTTAGACCATATTTGCACAAATTGCCTCAGTTTCATGGTTATAGAAAACCGTTTTAAATATTCACACAGACTGGATTTCTTACTAATTATCCAGCTCAGGTCATTATTCGACTGATATAAGTAAGTAAATGCAATGCATCTTATAACTGTAGATAAACCATCTACATTAATACACTAATTCCTTCAAACTATTGTCACTGTTGGTTGAAGTGAATGTAAAAACTATTATCAGAAAGTAATTATTTTTATCAAGCTTTTTATCACAATGTTGTAGCCCCTCTCACCTACTTAGAGCAGGTGTGAGGAGCATTATAACATTATAACATTTTCTTGATGTTTCTGCAATTATGCAGAACAAAATGTTATATTTGAAACCCATAACCCTCATATGCAGTTAGTCAAAAGGAATAAAAAATGGAGGTGTATGAAAACATCATGTATTTTGGAATTATACTTTGGAAATGGTCACAAAAGTAGAAATATATAATAATAATTCTACTGGCTTCACCTAAAAAGTTATAACCAGGAAATAGTTCTTGTAAGAACTAAAAATTAACAGAAGGACGTCACATGCATAGACAAGATAACAGCTTTTTTATTCTCTTCCTACTGTACAAAATTAATAATTTTACCCCCCCGAAAAAAAAGAAACTGTTGTATTAAAGAAGGGACCCTATATTAAAAAGCATACATTCTTTTAAACAAAGGCAACAGTTAAATCTGTTACTACAAAAAAGAAAAGAAGCTAAAACAGATTGAGTTGTAATGTTTATAATAATAATGTTTATAATAATAATATTTATAATAATTGCGATGAAACAGCAGAAGCTGAAAAGAAAAAATCACAAGAAATGTTTGTGTTAACATACATGACCTCTGCAGCAAAGTTTCACTGCTACCACACTTCTGGAAATACATTCATAGTATATGCAATAAATAACATCTGCTGGAAATCATCACTTACTGCTGTGATGAATTTAGTGCCCTGAGGATGAAGGTCTTCATCTTTCTGGAATACAGGGGAGGAGGCGATTGAGGAGGGAGGACTGGGGGAGCAGAGGAATGAGGAAGGCTCATTGTTGTTGTTGTACGAGTCCATGACGACGCTGGGGTGCACGGGAATAGTGATGGTACTCAGTCCTGTCACACTGTCACTGGAATTACACTGGGAGGAGGTCTCTGAGCTCTCAGTGACTGTCACACAATAAACAAACAAAATGCTCCTGATTAAAGTAAAATGCATTAAACACAATGGTTTACTGACTAGCTCCAAAATACTCCTCTGGCAACGCCTAGTGGTAGCACCAAAAATGACAACAAAGCAGATTCATCTGAAAATATTACAAACCTTCTTGTGGCACATTTCATTTGCGGTTTTGTTTTTAATTCCCTATAAAAACCACACGTCCTTAACATACAGCTCCAATCTCACACTCACTCATGTAGGGCTGGCTGCTTCCTGTGTCCTGTTCAAGCTCATCTTCCTCTATGCAGTCGTAAGGCCACTGGACAAAGGAGGTGATGCTGCCCATTGAGTACGGGTGTGTGTGGGGGTGAGAAGGGGAGGAGTACAGGTGGAGATTGAGCGAACCCAGCAGGGAGGAGGACGACTGGCTGCTGGAGGAGGAGGTGCTGCTGTTGGAGATGGTGGAGTGGGGTCTCTTGAACGAAGCACAGTGTTCAAACGAGGGCACAGCAATGGAGGCCCTGGTCCGAGCCTCTGTTAGTTGTAGGAAGAATGAAGGAGATTAGACTGTAAATATTGTTAAATACTCTAATTAAATCTGCCTTAATAAAGAATGCACTTTCACGTTATTTACTGGGAAACATCTGTAGACAAGGTTTACAGATGTGGGTTTGATATAGCTTGTTTTTGTGTAACTTAATGATCATGAGGTCAGAAGCAAATATTTAAAAGCTTCCTTGGATATAAAAAAGAGAAAATGTGGGTAATCAGTGCAAATTAAGAGCTTACCTGATCTTTTCATGATATAATCAATGGCTCTGTCACTTATGGCTGCATCACTTGGCTTAATGTCCATGAAAGGTTTGCTTCCAATCCCCATGGAAACCATCTCCTGCATACGCAGCTCTACAAAGACAAAAATTATGTTTTTAAATGAAGAAATAATGTGTTCACCTTGTTAAGGAAACTTTTAGAACATTGAAAGCTACAGTCTGGTTTATTTATAATCCAGTTAAATGTGGTTGCTCAAATTCCAATCATAATGAAATTAAATCCATCTGATTTGAATGACAGCAATTTATACTAAAGGTGCTCATATAAGCCTCTCATAAAGGAAATAGGCAGGTTAAGGAAACCATCGCATTGAACTGAATCTTCCATTTGTTTTGAAAACCTTCTGAAAATATTTAAAGCACAGGGTTCACAAAGTCCGGTCTATGAGATCTACCATCCTGCAGATTGTTTCCCTGCTGCAACACACCTGACTGAAATCAGGCTGGTTCACAGCAAGTTCAGTACTTCTCTTTGTGTCTGCTAGTTTTGATGTGCAGACTTGTCTTCCTCTGAGATTCAGTTTAGTTCATTTACCAGGTTTATTACATTTCCTCCATTGCTTTTCATCTGGTTCTCTGAGTCACTTTTTTTTTTTAAAACAAACACTGTTACAATCAGATGTAATACTGTCCTGTGAGTACTAACATACCAGCTGCACTTTTGGCAAGAACAGAGGAGTCAGTGCAAAAGATTATGGTACCAGACTTTTAGGTAGTTTTGTGGTTGTTGGTGTGAGAATGAAAAGCCTAATATGATCAGTTTTGTGGGATTTGAGGCAAAACCACAATTTTTCTGAGAAATTAGAGGCAAAAGAGTAGACCTGTAGGAACCATGAGCCCTAAATGGATGGATAGAGATGGTTAATACTGAGATTGTGTGCGGATGGTGCAGCCAACTCAGAAGAATGATAAAACAAGGTTCAATGATGCTTTGCTAAATGACAGCATCATAACATTATTTTTACAACAATGTCAGTTCCTTCTTTCTGTTTCTAAGTTAGAGTTGATGTGAAATATCCCAAAGAATGAATTCATGATAAACAGGACCTGCTAACTTCAGCATTATCAGTAGACGCAGTGTTAGTAGGGTTTGAATGTTTCCCTGTTTAAAATTAGCGTCCCTGAATAGTCTGCATTTCAACGTGACTGTAAAATCTGAAAAAGAATCACACCTCTGTTCCTCAGGGCCTGCCTCCATAGGATCTTGCCAATAATAGCCGTCCACACTGCCTTGACCTCCGCAGAGCTGGCTTGGAGTATAAACGTGTCCTGTGACTTCCTCCGACGGAACCAAATCTCAAAGCGGAGCCCGCTGTCACCCACATTTTCTGTCATGCCTATTTCGGCTGTCTGCTCAGACAAAAAATACAAGTTAACTCTGTTATGTAAACAGCAGAAATCAAAATAGGAAAGCAATGAATTCTTACTTTAAAAGACTGTTTATAGATGTAAAAGTCATAGCCTCCCTCTATCTTCTTTGTCTTGCTGAAGAGAATAAGGTCTTCAAACAAAAAGACATGGCGTAGGTATTTCCTGCGTCCACACCACACTATAAACTCATCCTGGCAGCGGAGCTGACCCTGCTCTTTCAGGTTCACCTGGAAAGGAAACATGGCCAATTACATGCGTCAGAGAGAACAATGCAATTCCTCATGAGACTCTGACCTCACTCTATTGTAAACATGACAAGATGGCTTCCAGTCAAATATAGCAGTAATGACATTGTGTGCATGATTGCCTTATAATGATGTTGAGCAGTGCTAGTGCTTTGTGACTACTTACATCGCAGCCTCGAATGGCGTCCATGGCCAACAGGTCGTTGCCATGGCGAAGCTGAAACTTGACCATGTCTTCTGCGGTGCGGAGGTCACTCAGCTCCTGCTCTTGAGACTGGCTGCACTCCTTTATCAGATCTTTAAGCAGCAGTGCATATTTACTCATCCTCTGAATGGGCTTCAGCAAATATGATGCCAAATCCATCTTGTCTCCAAGCTCCATTTGCTTATTCTGGAGAAAGAAAGAGTGAAGTAAGCGTATTGTTAGTATTTTTTGTGTGTGTGTCTTTCTTTATAATAAAATGTTGCATCCAGTGTCTTGACCCTGGGATTTGTTACTGTTTGAGGAATGCGACCAGAGCAGAAATCCCAGACACACCTTAAAGAATTCGTTCCCATGGCTGCTGAGCAGGGCATCAGACTGCGGCTTATTCTTGCTGTACAGGGCATACATACCAAACTGATCCTCCTGCAAACAACATTAACAAGTTACGATACTGACAACAACAAAAGGCATGATGACATTTCACTTCGGTGCAAACAGAGAATGACTCAGCTGTCAATGACCATGTTTAGGTCGAGGCACCAAGCATTCATTATGATGCTGACAGGTGACTGAAATACATGGTGATGTGCATATTTATCAATTAGCTGGTAACATAGCTCAATATAACACTGTATTCTGTGTTGATGGAAGTTATGAATTTATACAAAGTCTAGAAAATAACTTTTTTTATAACAATAAATAATGAAAAAGAAATAAATTATCTCACTGATAAATGCTGAAATATAAACATGCATAAGAAATAAAAATGTGGAAATTAAAAAATAAACATGAGTACATAAAAGTACCTATAGAGAACAAATTATGTGCACAAATAAATATAAATGAGATGAACAGAACAATAGAAAAATATATAAGTATAAAAAGTACAAATAAAGTTTATGTACAATAAATATAGGAATGAATAAATAAGCCAAAATTTGGCACAAAAAAATGTTAAGAAATTATTGAACAAGGAAATATGTTAATAAAAGACAAAATAATCAACAGAAATTTACATTTAAATTATTTTCACAGCCATCTTTTATGAATAAATTTAAAAACACTCTTTTTTTCACTTATTCATTTTTATATTTTCTAAATGTTCTGCTTTCTGTGAATGTGTGTTTGTTTGTTATAATCTTTTGCAACTTTCTTTTGTTCATATACCATAACTGTGCATTTTCATATTACTGTGTTTTAACCTCAAATAGATGTTTCCTGAACTCAGACACTATTTATAGCTTCTGTCTTTAAACTGACAATATTTCAGGTTCAGCTGCTGACTGCGAGGACTCACGTGTCTCAGGAAGCAGCTGCTGATGGACAGTGGGGAGTGGGCACACGCCTCCAGCTCTTTCAAGAAGTATTGGCTGTGGAAATCCCATAGTTTCTCCACATTTCCAAAAATAATGCTGCGCTTCCCACGCAGGTCCTGAGGCAAGTCAAGGCGCTCCATTTCAGGGAAATAATGCTCAATGATGTAACTGAGAGAGCGGACGTACTCCCTCTCTGTGGAAATCATTTCATCCATGATGTGCTGCACTTTACTGATGAACAGAAACAATGTGACAGTTTATAGGAACGAGTTTATTCATGTCCTAATCAAGAAAAAAGTTTGCAATACAACAAACACATGATGACATAGATCCCAGTTGATGTTCAGTTCTTCTTCCTCACCTGCTCTGTTTCTTGACCTCTCCATCGCTGCGTCTGTTTTGTACCCTGCATGGCGTAGACATACTGCGGCTGCGCCCAATTGGAGGACTCATCACATCAGGCCTTTGCAGCTTCTTCTCCGCGGACACATTATTGGCCACCTCCAAACCCTTGATGTAGACACCCGTGTAGCCGTGAATGTGGCTGGCATCGGAGTGACAAAGGTCTCGTGGGGTTAATTCAAAGCTCATTGTCTTTTTCATAATCTTCTTCATTGGCTGCTTGCGGAGCCGAGTGGCCTTAGAGTAGACGGGCTCAGAGTGACAGGAGATGGTCGAGTCGATGGTGCAGTCGCTGTCCGTGTCATCAAACGTGGACAAGCTCTGCCCCAAGTTTGTTTTACCGTCATTTTCCGGAGGGAAAGAGAAGTGAGATGAAGATGAGGGACTCTTTGAGAAAGGCCCCACAGAATGATCTGTACTGTTCTCGAAAGTCAAAGACGCAATCGCAGCAGGTAAACGCAGGCATCCGTTAGCTTCATGGTGCTCTGGAGCGACAGCTGGACTCTCCACAGTCTTTACAGAGTCCACTGTGTCAGCATCTGTGCATTTTGAAGCCGAAGTCAAGGCTAGAGTCTCCTCCAGCTGCTGCTTGGTCTGCTGACATTTATGCCACACAGAGTTCCACTGGTGAAGCTGCTGAGGGTTCTCCAGTGAGAGCACCATGTTATTAAGTGTGCTGAAGTTCTCCATGGAGAACTTAGATGCCTCAGTGCAGTAATCCTGTAGGATCTGCACCACAGTTGGAGGAAATCTCACATCAGATCTATCTAGACTCAGTTGATGGAAATAATCCTGACAATGATCCATCCACTGGTTTGCCTAAGGAAGTGTGAGAAAGTGATTTTACTGCATTAAACCATGAAGCATGTTTCCATGTTGTGGATCAGAAACAAGTAAATATGTTTGTATACTTACAGAGTCATAGAACTCGTACAGATTTGATAAGATGTCTAGTTTAGCCTTCCTCTGCTCCACTCTGCTTAAGATGGAACCCAGATGTTGCTTAAAATCCAACAGAACCGAACCAGGGAGAGACTCAGGGGACTCTTTCACAAGCTGCAGGCCGATCCTCTGCTGATGCTGTCAGGAAAACAGATCAGTTCAGCTATCTTTGTAAGGTTGCTTGGGATAAAAGTTCAATAATATGAACATTTTTGCAGCATTTTTTTTTTTACCACAGACTCCTCAAGAAACTGGTCCAAACTCTCTTTCATTTCCTTTATTTTGGCCACAGACAGATTGATATGTTCCAGAGATGTGAGCTGCTTCTCTCCTGCTACACTGAACCAGTGTTTTATCTGGAAAATACCATGATTGCTCATCAGGTGATTATTTCATCTGATTTTCAGCTGCTGAAATGTATGTAAAAAATTGAGCTCACTTGTTGGGTCTGTTCCTCAAACTTGCGCACGTCCAGCAGGCTCTCTAACTTTTTCTGGGACTCATTAGATAAAATCACAAGTTTATGAACTTCTTCATCTACTTGGTTGTACAGTGCATTCAACGTGTCAACTGCGTCCCTGGGGGTAAAAAAAAAAAAAAAACCGAACAAATTATTCAAACAGGATATGCAAAGTTGATCTTTGGTCATCGAAAGGTCATCCTGTTCTCTGACTGTACCTGTAGTTGTCATTCTCACAGGCTTCTTCCTTCCTGATACGGGCGAGTACAGTTCCTCCTTCGAGACGCAGTCGGTTTAGACGGGTGTCTTCCAGTACGCATTTCATAAGATGCCTCTGCTGTTCCAACACTTCAAACACCTCCTGATTTAGATACAAGCAGTGACAAAATGCTGACTTTAATATTCCAGCTGCAGTTTATTCAACATAATTTTAAATCCCATATTATGCAACAGTTTATTCTTTTATACAATTATTACAAATTTACAGGGTTCAACATTCAAAAATAATATTTTACTTGTTATGCCAAATGATCACTTATTCCAGCATTATGCATTATTATGTAGAACTTTGAATTCATTATATACAGATGTATAATAAAAATATTAATAAAAAATTGGAATTTACCTCTGGGATTAAAAAAGTATTTCTCATTTCACTTTAATTTTCATTTTTATAATACAGCAAGTACATTTGGGTATCGGCTGCCTGTCAGTCATTCTCACAAATTGACCTTTATCATTTCTGCATGGATCTTATGGCGTCTATCAAACACACCTGTATGAATGGAGGATTTCCCTTTACGACTAATATTACCTGAGAATGGTCTATTGGTATTCATAGCTGATCAGTCCATCAGCATGATGTCAAAATTACAATGACTTTTTAATTCTTTCCCCAAAACAGATTTCAAACAACTCGACTTTGTGCTGATTACTTGCTGTGTGCACGTTAAATTTCTCTTTTCATCATGTTACTTTGCACTCAAAAAAAAAAAAAAAAATGAAGGCCCTTATTTCACCTCTTGATACAGACCATGATAATCCCAAATGTTGCAGTAAACTCTAAGTAGATCTGCAAGCACAAACAGTAAAAGCCTAAAAGATGGTTTCAAATGTGGTTGCACCTCTTAGGTTTGATTTGGAAAAAAAAGAAGGACAAAAGTGAGTCTGATTCTGCCTAAAGCTTCCTGAAAAAAAAAATCAAGAGACTCATGCCGACAGACTGACAGTCCAACCTCCAGAACAACATGTTGCACTGGCTTTCTTTCATATAAAGAAATCTTAATCCAAACTGCTTTTCTTTGTGAAATGAACTAGAAAATAGCAGAGCAGAGAAGTCCCCATCTAGTTTCATAAATGTCTTTAAGACTCAAAACACAAACCCAAGACTTTCCTCACACCTCCAACAGCCTGATTAGTAACCTGCTCTTCTTCTTAGCATATAAAAAAAACTTATTTCTTCCTGTACTGAAGTTAAAATGTTTTACCCTCTTTGTAAATTACTTTAAACAACAACAACAATAATAGTAATAATAATAATAATAATTAATAATAATAATAATAATAATAATAATAATAATAATAATGATAAATCTGCTGAATTAACCAAATGCAAATTAAATGTAGTTTATTAATTTTGTCTCAGAATTATTTTTGAAACTGAAAACACATCCCCTCAACTGTTTACTCAAGCTTTCTTCTCGACACATCTATACAAAGGCTGGACTGTCTGCAGATTTTTTTTCTGACCTTTGAAGTCTTGAGGTCACCAATGGTGCTCAGTGTGCTGATGGAGCCCTGAAGGGAGGCGATGGCTGCGCTGCAACTGCTGGCAAAGGGTTCGATTTTCTGCAATTTAAAGATCAGGGGAAGAAAAGAGACAGGAGGGGATTATTAGCACTGACACTGATAAAACACAAACATTGCCACATACTAAGCAGAACATGTTATAACTGGCTTTGGGATGCTGTTGCCAGTAACAGTATCAGTAACAGTATTAGTAATAGCCAGAAACATTTTTTTAAGGTTCAACCATCCTTATTCACAATGTTGGCTTGAGTACAGCCAACTCCAACACACACACCTGTCTGAAACTGATCCAGTGGTTGTGGTCATAGCTGAAGGAGCCCTCCAGGTCGCGTGTGAGCTGCGCTGGGTCAATGTGCTTATGCAGGGCCTTTAGAGATGTCAGTGTCTCTGTCTGCATGAAAAAGAAGGAAAATGTAAAAAAAAAAAAAAAGAAAAAAGTGTGCCACCTGTGGTGCTTTAAGGCAATCTTTAGCATACTTCTTGCTCATGCTTAAGCTCTGACACCAGAGGTTGCAGAAAGTAACTTAGATATGATTTATTAGGATCTTATTCCAGCAACAAGCAGACTTGGTTAGACTGTATTCTACCAAACTCTCCTCATTAGATATACTTTAATCTATTAGAAGACAAGATGAAGAGTATTGTGTTACCTGGACACCAATGTCTCTGTCAAGTTTAGCTGATGCCTCCTTGTCCACCAGGAACAGGAGGGAGTAAAGTGCATTTGATACTAAAGCCTGAGAAAAACAAGCACAAGTTAATTTACATTTGCTTTAAATAAAGATAAAGGACTCATAACGCAAACATGTTTTTAGATGGTTTGAACTGCAGCAAAAGTATCTAAAGACTCACGGTTTCATGTAACTATGGAAACCTTACAGAAAGTCATCATCATAATACTGTATGAAGATTTGAATCTTGTGAGCTGGCTGCAGCCAACCAGATACAGACATGTGGTTAAAAACAGACAAGTTAGGGCAGCGGTCTCCACAAGGAGCATCAAGGCCTGGCTTTTTAAAACAAATTCCTTCCATGTGTAGTTAACTGTGTGTCTCTTTAAAAACACAAATCACACAGACCAGGCGGCAGAGAAAACAAAACTTTAAATAATGTCAGTGTCATGACTTTGATAGGAAGAAGCAACATTACAGCTCTGAGGACAGCAGAAACTTCTGCGGGGTTGAAAAAGGCATTGGGCGTGCTGGAGAGTAATTACATATTTTCCACTGTGGTCTCACCTGAAATTCAGACAGAGATGACAACAGAGCTGGAACAGGCTGCTGCCTTCTGCTGTCGACTACAACAGTTAGACCTTGATCACACCTTTCTTTCCTAAAAACCACAAGATTACAGTCAGTGTGCTGGTTCTGATGGTTTGTGCAACACAAAAATAGGTTCTCCCTTTAACGTAAATCCCAATAGTGGCCATAGGGATTTAAAACACAGTCTGTCATTTTTTTTTTTAATCCAATTTGTGGTTGTGGGGAAGCTGGAGCCTATTTCAGCAATCATTTGGGCTAGAGGCGGTGTACATCCTGGTCAGGTCGCCGGTCCATCTCACGGCCAGGGATTTAAAAGTAATTTAGTTTTATGTCATTGTACAGGATGTAAGACTTTCAGCAAATAAACAGCGCTGGGTACAAAGTAAATAATAAAAAAATAGCAAAATATACTTTTGGACTGGTAAAATCACAGATGTAAAAATAATTAGTGATCTTATTTTACTTTAAATTTACTTATTTTAAAACTACAATCTTGCATAAAAGTGAATAAACCTGACATTTACCGCAGAGTTGAGTGATAGTAGCCTAATAAACAAGTTAGGTCCTTGACTGTGCATGACTCTCCTGCCCACACCTGAGCTCTTGTGCACACCTGCAGCACGGCTCTCCCACAGCGATCTCTGTTTCCTGAAAGAGACGGGATGTGAGGGGGCATGGGTCAACACCTTATTCCTCTACATCAACAAATTTACAGTAGTATTGTGCCAATCTTAAGCTAAAACACGATTATTGCTATAAAAAAGGTTTAATAAATACCATTTTAAGTAAATGCAACACAGCGAGAAAGGAGTAAACACAGCAATGTACAACATAACCCAAAATAAGGAGTAAATAAAGCAAATTTAATACAGTATAAAGCTAGTTACTTTTTAGCCTTTTATAGTTTTAATGATTCCTTTTCACAAATCTAATTTATTTATTACAAGAGTTCATGAATAAATTCATTCTGTTATTTAACTTTCATCTAAGCAAAGTCTATTTAAAAGACATTCCTATACTCCAAATATCCACAACCTTAATGATACAGGATGAATAAATAGTTTTGGCTAGCAGATAATGTGGGAAAAGTGGATAAGTGGAAGTGACAGTGTCCTACCTGGCAAAATAACAGCTCCTGATGTGAGCAGCTCTTGGTTGACCTCTGCCATCATCGTGGGAAAGGCTGAATTATAGTTGTAGGAAGAGCTTTGATCTGAAGCTGGCCGCAGGGTCGTCCCATTGGATGCTTTGGGACTCTGTGATTCTTCGCCACTTGCTTTGCTGACATCATGGTGACCTAAAAAGATCAACATACTTGGTACAACACATTTCTGACAGATATATCAAACAAAAAGAAAAATAGCAATCATAAGAAATAAAGAGTCCTTTCACAAAGCTGTACTTTTCAGCCAGTAGTGTCTTCTGAAACAAGCATTCATTAGCAGAAAGATAGTGCTTTATTTGTGAGTTCACTCTGAGTCATTGTTGGGTCCAGGTGTTGAGTCAGCCTGAGTCATGGCTAACTCTGGTGTTATTAGACTTTCATATCGCCACATCCCTTCATTCAGCTCAGCATAGCTGGAGGCTTCGTTTACAGGAATAGTGCAGCTAACATTCCTAATTTACAACTCTGAACCTGCTCCCAGGCACCACATTTTCTAACAGAAAGCTCTCACTGCAAACACCATTTACAATTTAAGAGGCAGAAATATCCTCAGCTAGTAATGCAAAATGTAATTTTTCCTTTTAGTTTCTGTTTTAATTCTGTTTAAACTAAATGTGTGTCTCTTTTCTTTTTCTTATTTGAAGGTAAAATGAACATTTACTAATTCTGAACTGATTGCTAAAGAAAAGCTGTGTTGTTGTGTGTGGTTGTTAGGACGGTTGTTAGGACAGTTATTTTAGAAGTTGTACAGGTTACGGGTGACCTATTAACAATTAAATTTACATTTAACTTCATGCATGCCAATATTAGCAGCATTTTCAGAGCTGGTGAACAACCTATTAGGACTGGAGTAATATTCAGACAGAGGCTCGTTAGTGTGGGTTTAGGCATAACAAAGGTGACTTAGAATTATTATGAACTTTGCATCCATTATTAGCTAAGAAGTGGTGAAAATAAAAAAATCAAGAGAAAAGAAAACACAAATGTTTTAATATTTGTCTCAGAAAACAACCAATAAATTCTAATTAATCAAGACATAATGCAATATTGAAGAGTTTATAAATCTTACATTTTTATTCTTTACTCTGCGAATAAAAACCTAAAGTTTAAAATAAACAATTTTTCAATTAACTCTATGAGAAGTTTTATTAATTTTTGTTTAATGATGTGTGTTTTTTTTAAACAGTTTGAGGCCTCTTGTATGGTCCTCTGTGACAGTAAACCCTCCCAGCTCAACCTCTATTGTCCTCAAACAGTCGGTGCATTTCCTGTGCGACTCTGTGACCAGGCTTGTGTTTGCTGCATGTTTCCTAAAATGCTTTGTTTTGAGAGGAAGTGACAAACATAAAGAAAAGCTTCCAGAGTACTATCCGGTGTGAGGTTTCTAACTATAAAAGAGGCTAAATCAGCACTATATTTTTGGATTTAGGATTAATTCAGTTATTTCTTGGTGCTTTGTCCTTTTTTTTTTTATTTTATTTATTTTTATAGACATGAGTTGGACCAGGTAAGCTCTCCAAACCTAGTCACACATTTTGAACTCAACTCTTTGTTGAAAGGCTCCCCCCGTGGCGAAATGATGGACATTGAGGAAACCCATTTGGGATCAGTTCATCCCCCAGTCTGAATAAGATTCATAGCACTGTGAGATGCTCGGGTCAGTCAGTTTACAGCATCTTCTGTTGCCTTTGAAACATTGTTGAAACAAAATAACCCTCTGAGATAACCTTAATGCCCAACAGAACGATGACTGCTGCTTTCTAAAATCACTGACATTCACAGTTACAGGCCGGCTCGGGTTTAGAGATTGACAACAACCATCACTTTGTTTGAATTTCACATTTCAATTCATGGAAGTAAGTCTATTTGTAAAATAAAAAAAAGAAACAGTAAAAATCCCTGGGTGGTACTTTCACATCACTTCTTTCCTGAGCTACCCAGCACAAACCAAAGCAAAACAAAACGGCAGTAAAGAAAACACAGGATTGTGGCTAAAGTGTTGTTTCCAGGGTAGGGCCATACCTGTTCCCAGTCCATGCCAAAGAACACAAACTGGGAGATTTTAAAGGCAATCTGTCATTAATGAAAGCATTAATGCTCCAGAGACTCAGACTCCAGCTATCTGATGAAGCAACCAGTCCCGCCTCAGGCCATGATTACACACACTGGTGAAACACCATCATCTAGCTATTAAGCAGCTTTCACAACCTCAGGTTGTATTATTTGATGAGTAATGAGTAATAGACTGATCTGGCTGCTGTTGTAAAGAGCTAAACTCGACTGCCATCTGCAAATACACGGCTTCACTGCAAAATGCACAAAAAGAAACGCAGAGCTGTGGACCACAAATTAGGTGTAATACAGCACAACATCCATTTAGAGTGCTTAAATCATCGTCAGAAAGTTGATATTTACTCTCTAATTGAGACTTTTCACTTGGTGGAAAAGTACATATTGATGGAGTTATAAGATATTCCTCTAATTCCCCAAGATAATGATATCTTATGTAGGAATACCCTAAATATCCACAGAGTTCAAAGATGTTCAATTTAGCTTTTAATTGATGGGTGTATGACTGTATTTAAAGATATTTTTTCAAATGGGAGTTTTTATGGAAGATGGCAAGGATGTAAAGGGGCTGAATATTTATCCTAAATGGCTCCATGTCAGGAAATCAGAAACTGCAATTTGAAATGCCATTTTTGTGCGGTGACACAGGAGGAGAAAACAGGGACATACCTGACTCCTCTTTGCTGCTTCTCCTCTCATTTCCAAGGAGAACAGCTTCAACATCCAGTTTTCCAAAACGGAGGGCATAACCATTCATCAGCTTTTTGGGCGAGCTGCTTGTTGAGCCTCCAGATGAAGATCGTTCTCTGTGGCCTTTAACCTGTCCTGCTTTATTGGTCCTCTCCAGTGACTTGGAGCGCCTTTCAGCCCGCCGCTCGGCACTCCGCAACCCTCTTTGTAAGTAAAATAAAGGTGTGTTTGACCTCGAGTCATCACCACTGAGCCAGCCCCGGCTACCAAATCTACGAGATAAGTGTTCTCTGGGAGACGGGTGAGTATCGGGACTGCTGCCTGGTGTAACCACTCTCTCTCTTGGACTACTACTGTGCTCTGGACTCTCCTCCAGGATGGATTCTGAGCTGGACCCAAGACTCATAGGATTCTGCAAAGCCTCCATATAAGATTTCCTAAAAAGTCTCTTGCTCTCAAATGTAACAGAGTCTCTCGGTATGCGGCGTTGAGGGCCTGGGTTACTCAGGTCTGTACTAAACGAGAGCAACTTGGATCCTGGCTGCTTTTCTCTTTCACTATTGTCTTCATCTCCTGTCCCTTTATCACAATCCTTAGCTGGTCCTTCAGTTTTAATGATGGGTGTAACATTATCTTCCTTGTTGATGCTCTGGTTTTCTGTGGTGGAATCCATGTGGTTTATGCTGGGGGAGGAGGGCTCAGAAAAGATGGAGTCTGCTCCCTGAGAAAGCAGGGATTCTCTGGAGCTGCGGTGGCTGTCTAGAGTTCCTGTGGACCCGTGGGTGCTGCAAGTGCTGAGAGGGCCACGGAAGCCGCCTCGGCTACAGCGAGCTTGCATGATTGCATCTGCTGTGCTGCTGACAAAGAGCGGGTTGACCACGTTCTTCCAGGGTGTCCTATACACAGCCGTACCGGTGGTAAGCAGACAGTTTTGTAGTGGGTGCAGGTTTCTCTCACGTGTTACATTCTGCAAAAACTCAGCTGTGAAGATGTTGCCATACATGCTGTCTGAAATGGGAATTTCTGCAATGGCCTGTCCACTGGCAGACAGACATTTTATCACAAGCTTGACAGCCTTGCGGCCTAAAGGAACTATCTGTAAGTAGAAGTCTCCTTGCTTTAGTCGAACTTTATGGAGAGGGGCGAGCTGCAGCACAACTTTATCATAGATGCAGAGAGGCCACCCCTCGTGACACAACAGCAATCCCCTGAATTTCACCTGGAAAAAGAAAGAGAAATCTGTCAGAACATACTTCCACTAAACATAGCTAAACTGTGTGTAGTGGCTCAGCCAGTGATATCATTTCAACTGACATCTGCAAAGTTGAGTTCAAATACATCTTAAGCCGTTATGAAGAGTCAAGTTGCTTTTACAGGATGCACGGGATGAATCACTCTCAGGGAGCATTCATCTTAAGATGAAAACCTGTCTGATCAGGCCTTGTTTCACAGCAACACAAATCTTTTGCAGTGACAGCATGAAAAAGAAACAAACCCTGAGAGAAAAGTCGCTGCTCAAGGGTTTATTTTTTCTTCATCTCTTATGAAAACCAAGAAAAAGGCTAGAGATGTGATCTCCCTCCAAAGCCTCTCATATTGCCTTCGATACAAAGAGTTGCATGCACAGCAAGCTGTTCTCAGGGGGTAAGCTTAGGTAAAGCTATTGCTCTATCGTCACAGTGCAATCACCAGACAGATGAATACAGAAGAATACAGTTTCAGTGGTCTTACTGCCCTAACACAACAGCAATCATAGCTTGTGAAAGAAAATATAAGAGAACGGCAGCTTCTCAAGAAGACCTGAGTTTCCCCATTCAGAAATAGATGACTGTGTTTCAGCTTGCACTCAGGACAATTATCAACTTTGTCTTACTTATTACCTTTTCAACTCAGCAAAAATATTAAAGCAAAGCAGAGTTCTTCCTTGGGCATTTTTCATTATTATGTCCTCCCTTTCACATCCTTTATGTTTCATAATCTGCACAGACAGAAGCTAAAAAATAGATCCAAGATAAACATCTCCAACAGTCCACCAGCTAAACTCTTGTTGTGTCATGCCTCCAAAATTCCCTGAAATAAATCATAATGGTCATTCTTTTCAGTTTTACAGTATTCATCGAGCACTCACACAGGTTTCTTTTTGGATGATCTGTAGTATTCTCTTAGCAGGAAGCAAGAAGTCAATGAGGCAGCGGAGGCCGTCCCCACGGTACTGTCTCTCTACCACGCTGAAGAGCTGCCACAGGACGGTGGAAGCAGTTGCACTGAAGGGACGGTACAAGGCAGACAAGGTACTCTGGATACATTTATCCAAAGACTCAGCGTCCTGAAGAAAAAAAGATGCATGTTATCATTAGTCATGCTTTTATGACATCAGGAAATATAGGAAATCCTGGCAACACATGTCTTTGAAATAAACTAGTGGATCTGAAATGCAATCAAGCTACATCTGTAGACTGTACAGAAATAACAAGATACATGATTGAATGCCTGCGATTAGCTACAGAGGATCCCATTTAGTTGGACAGTCAGGAAGGCTAAGCACCCCAGAGAGGGGAAACACCTGGTCAGAGTGGTGTCACCAGTCAGCAAATACAAACAGCCAAACTGGAAAGTCCTGACTGGACTCCAGTTGGGTCCAGGATGGTAAAACGTTACCTCATACCATCATCTGTCCCATACATGACCTGGTTCCAGCACCATCCATCCTCAACAAAGCTAATGGCCTGTCCAACATGGTTAATTACAAACTGTCAGACACTGAAACAGGACATTGGGGATTATTGCAGTTCTAGATGAGGTTTGACCTGTTGGGGTGGTCATATTCAGAGTTCAGGCTATGGTCTTCCTCCTATTAGTCAGAGCCAAGGCCAAACATTGCTTCACTATCTGTCCTTCCTGAATGGAACACAACAGTGGAATAGAGACATCTGCTTATAATGATAAGCAGATAGATAAATAGTAAAGCCAGGCAGAGTGACACACTATAACAACCATGTAGCATAGAGAAGAATGTAGTGTTAAAATGCATCACTACTTGCCATCTGTTACTTTTAATTTAAAGGTCTGTGCTACATTTCCATAACAACAAATTTGAAAAGAAAAAAAAAAAAGAATCAAGGGATACTCTGTTGTATTTTGTTGGTCAGACAGCCCATGTTTCAATCCTTTGTAGGACCTGTCCGGTTGATCTAAGTAGCTCAGCAACATCAATTAGAAAAGAGCGAGTACAGTTCAACTCATTTGTACACAAGCCACGAATCCACTACAAGGCTCTCATTGTTTGCCCCACCTCTCTAAGTGCCGTATGCTGTACAGTGTTGGTGCCCAGGAACAAAACGTTCACTTTCATTAGCAGTCAGTTTGCTTTAAGAGGCAAAATCTTAGTATTAGTATTAGTCACCGTTGCACCCAGGAGGAAAAAAACACATTGGTGTCCTATGAGAAGAGAGCTAACAATAAGAGGAAAGCCCTTGCTTGAACAGACTAACAATTTTTTCCTCAAGTTTCCAGGGACATAAAAAACAACTGTAGTGATAGAGGAAGAGTTTTGGAGAGCAATTAAGTCAACAGCTATAAGATTTAGGCTTGATAACAATCAAAGACATGGTTTTGGTGATCTGGCAGTCTAGTAAAACCATGCCGATTCCAAACTGCAGAAAGCTTAAAGGGATAACATGTACATTTCTAACTTTTAACCCAAACATCAGCCTTATGGGATGAACTTCTAGACTAAATAATATTTAACGCATGTTGACGATCTGAGAAGGCTGCCCTCTCCAGAAACCATCTCTCCAAGCGATCATGTGACCAGGACATTTACTTCCCACAGACACACAGAGGGGTCTGATTGATGCTACTTTATCCTGCTCTTTGAACAAAAGTTTGTCCTGCTGGACAAAATAAAACAGTTAAGAATGTCTGAAAAAGTCAGAAAAAGAAAATAAATCACTCCAGAGTAAAAAAGAATAAGCCCATTGGAGTTTGAAAAATCAACAGTGTGGATACACAAACACATTATTATTAGACTTGTATGTTATGTTTGTACAACAGGCGAAAAGCTATCAAAACGTGGTGACTTTTCCACATCTTTCAGCTAGTGTTTATTTTGAAAAAATGGCAGTACGTGCCGAACATTGTAGGTAGGCCATTGCTTCATTTGATACCCAAGTCTATAGAAATGTTTTTGGAGTTGTTTCTGCTTTTTGTGAGTTTTTTTTCCCCTGAAGTCAATTTTGCTGATCAAAGTAGTCTGCAAACATGGTTCCAAAAGATGGAAGTGAATTAAATTTGGCAACATTTTCATGTAGGAAGATATATA
>JBAMIG010000006.1:13429696-13490092 GCA_037177335.1 Kiunga ballochi | reverse complement strand
ACCTCCATTGGCAGTAAATTGTGATTTTAGGAGGGGTATACAATGATGTATTTGTGCTAAAACAGCATGTTGGAGTAGAAGCAATGCTGGTGGCACTGTAAATCATCAGCCCAAAGACCGGGTATATCGTGAAACACAAACGACTAAGATGTAAAAGAAAAAAATTGATGAAATAAGCATTTTTTCAAAGGTGGGAGTATTTAAATGATGCAAGAGCACAAAAGAACACATTGGTAGTTGATGTCTTCAGTAGAAGATGGCAGCAGTGCAAAAAGTTAAATATGTGATTTATTAACTAGTTTTATAATTAATGAATTTTTAAATATGAAATTATTCCAAGCATTGAATGTAAATAAGTGTTTGACCCTTTTTTTTTCCTCAAATGATAACACAATTGGAGGAGTGTTGTCAAGTTCTGACAAGGAAGCAACATAGATCATTTTTAATTGACTGGCAATTATATACAAATAAAAAAGATAGATATCCAACATTTAAATCAACCGTGCATCCCTAAATGTGAATGATTTTATCAGCTCACTTTTTTTTTTTTACAACATACAGGCAGATAACGGTGTCATTTATAACCTCATCTGTTTTCTACTTGGGGTAAGGAGAATGAAAGATTTCTGGTTTCCTGAAAATATCTGCACTCTACTTACTGAGGTAACCCATGTCCTTCAAAGTTTGCAAGACATTGTACTATAATCTTGCGGTGAAGAGACCGATCTGCTTTGTAGCCATCTGTTTGGGCCACAGCATCAGTCAGTGACTCAAAGCTGCAAAATAAAGCTGGTGAAGTCTCCAAAACTCCTGGAGCTGATCTTTTAGAAAAGAATGGTACACAAGTTGCCAAACATAAAGAAGGCATCATATTAAACAAAAGCATGTCTTCATTCATGCCTCTTCAGCTTTGCTGCAACAAAGAGCAGCAGAGGTGGTTATTGCTCATTGACAAAAATAACAAGTCAAACCTCACTGGGCCCCACTCCTGTCAATGAAGAATAGCAAACTCATGCTGCAGTTGGCCAACACTTCAATGCAACCGACTACAGAGTATCATAGCTGACTGCGCATCCCTTTATGAACACAATGTAGCTGCTTTTTTAACATGACACACTGTGTTGGCCTCCACAGTCAATGGATTTCAATGCAATAGAGCATCTTTGAGAAGTGGTGGAAAGGAAGATTATAAACACAAACAACTTTGAACCAAGTAGGAAGGAGTTCACATTGTCCGAGTAATTCTTGACATTTGGGCAAAAGGTTAAGTGAGGCTGCTCTGTTGTCAACAATTCCTGAACAGACAATAAAACAAATAAACCATAAGACTCAAGGCTTTCCTGTTTTTTTCTGAAACTGGAGCTGAACCTCGTGAGAGCTTGACACATTTATATAGGAAGAAACAATTTCCAGGAAATAATGCTGTAGTTTGCGTTTCCTTTCTTTGTGCCTGCGATAGAGAACAGATTATGCAAAGGGATCCAAACTACCGTGAATCTACAACAGATTAACTGAAGCCTTCTAGACATTTGCTAAAATTTCCCTGAAAAGAAGAGAATAAAAAGTCCTAAGAGGGTACAACCCCTCGTCCCCAAGACAGAGGGTGACCAGAGAAACAGCAAAAACATGCAACTTCCTTAAGAAACTGTTTTTTTTTCTTTCTGAAACAGAGCTCTTTTGAAACCGTGCCAATGAAGGCTGCCCCAAATCCTTGCAGCTGAAAGTTTTACAAGCTCAGTGTTCGAGCACAGGAAGAGAAAGACACACATTAAGAGCTGCTGTGGGAGTTTGCAGCTTTCCTCATCGCTCCTCTTTTTAAGCTGCCTGAGGAGTCAAGTATACTTTCTTTGTTATTTCAACAATCAATCACTGATGATAGCAGATCATTTTTCTCTATTTGAAACGAGGGCAGAATGGGAAGGGAAGGGATTTCAAATTTATGCTAAATATAAAAAAAGCACCACTCAAAAAACAGACTTGTGACGTCACTCAGTAAGCTGTCTTTAATATTGCCTGAATAAAGACATTGATGTTTGCCTGCAATACTGTATTTAAGATAATCAATAATTTGAACCTTTTTTTTTATGTCTTGATGAGGGTTTATGTGAATCTTTTTTGGGATTTTTCTTCCCTTTTTATTGAAAGCTCAGCAGTGCAGCTCTTCACTTTTGTTTTATTGCTGAGCTCTGACACTTTGTGACTTGTGGATGTACTGCGGGTAAACATGCCACACTCTTCTTGCTTGCCGGGTTCATGGTAAACAGTGGTTTCCATTCATAGCCACAATCAAATTAAATTAAAACCTCAGGAGTGACATTTTTTTCTTGCTGTGGTGTAACAAACCAGAATAAAAACACAGGCAGGTGCAGAGCAGCTAAAGACATCTGGAGTCACTATAAAAAATAGGATCTGTGAGGCATGTACGACCTGGGAATGATGCCAACTGCTGACAAAAGGGTTTAATGAATAGCACTGAATGGAGCCTTTTACTCATTTTCTCTGAAATGCTTCAGGAATATTTGCTACAAATTGTTTGTCTAAGTATAGATAAATCTGTCAACTCTTTTGGCTTTAAACTGTGTAAGTACTCATTTCTGATTTCCTCACTCCAGCTTAGCCCTTCGTCCTTTTCCCTCCTCCCATCCGTTAATTCTTCAGTCGAGTGAGATGTCTATTTGATGGCACCCAGTATACAGCTCACATGGCTTCTCCCTTTTATGAGTTTATGTGGTCAGTTTTAGCTCCACATCCTACTCCACGTCCACATGGATTCTATATATTTAGTGGCTGCATGAAAGCAAAATTATGTGACTTCATAATTTCTTTTCCTGTCTCCTTTTCTTCGTGCTGTCTCTCCCTTTTGGCAGCCAGGCAAAAGTGGGCAGGGAGAGAGGAGGGCATGGCCCAAAAACCGCTCTCAAGCCCCAGCCCCTGTTCAAGTGGGGTTGCTTGCTGCTATATAGCCTTTCTCTCTTCTTTCAGGCAAAAAGAGGGCTGTGGAAATCAATTCTTACCTCTTTTATAACCCAACTTTTTCCTTTTTCCTCATCACTACCATAACCTCATTGCTCGTGGGTGAAAACTAGCCTGATCTTGACAAAACAACACAGGTATTTCCCTTTATTTGTTTTTCTGCTTCTGTCTTGGCCTTAATATCCCTCTTTGTACTCAGGTCTCAATTTATTTCTGATGCACTTTTACACTTTTTTGTTCCCTCTACACTGAACACTTGTTGTCTTTGCTTGCACCAAACAGCAATGTTTAAATCACCGACAAAATTGGATTTTTTAAAATAATACTGTCATTTTAAACGTTTGTACACTGGTTGTGTTCACGAGAGTAGCTGTGTTAGATTAATTATTCTAAGGAAGGACGAGACTTGAATTATGTTGCTTACTCTAATCCTGCATGGCTGCAGTGAAATGTTTTGGTATAACTGCAATAAAATCACAGGTTAAAAACTATTAAAATCCTGCAGTTAAGAGAAAATAAACAAGCAAAGAAAAAGTAAAAAAGACCGCAATTATCACCTGAAAGTTTCAAAGTAGGGATTCTCTGTGATAGAAGGAATTTTGACTTATTGTCTTTAGCGTTTGGTTTCTGTACAACTTCTATGTGGGTGCACAGAATCTAAACCCAGAGGTAACATAGAATTCCTTCCAGCCATATCATGGCTACCGTTTACTGTTCAATTAACTGTTTGTTACAAAATGCGGTTTTCTCAGGCATCCAAACATACCATTTTTCCCTGTTGCTGGATGGCAGCCGTTTGATAGACCTGATGAAAACCAGTGTGAACCAGATCCCTCCGCAGAAACCACTATCCCATACATGAAGAGGCTTGTGTTGAAAGATTACATCTTGGTTTCAGATCAACTTGCTTTGCTCGATTTCTTTATAAACCACCAAAGCAGAGAAATATGAATATTAAACATAGTCAAATCTTCCTGAAAACATAATTTCTTTCTTTTTTTACTTCTCATAATGCATTGTTGTTGTATAAAAAGTGTGAACATTGTGACAAATGTGACTGACACGGGTATGTAGCCTTCAGTCAAGTTTTTCTTTGTGTCTCCAGTGTGATATCAACACATTGTTCAATCTTGTACAGCACAGAAAGGGTGGATGAAAAAAAAAGTGGGCGGGTGCTGTGAGCATGGGCACAAGGAGGGAAAATGAACTTACTTCCTCCTCCCCTCAAGCTCTCCTCAGATGAACTTGCTATGCTGCTTGATGACATGCTGTTTGGAAAGCCATATACTTCTCTATTTGTGTTACTCCTCCCCATGGTTAGAGTGACTCTGCGGTGGCCAGGATCAAAGTCTCTTTGCTTGTTGCTTTCATCGGGTCAGAAAGCACATACTTAATCAGCTCTTCCTGTTAGCAAAACTGTTTCAGAAGCCATAAACAGCACTTAATCAAACTCTTTTGAGGCCCGCCATAATGCCACTTAAAACTATGAAGAATAAGCTGTGAGACAGCTCTTTAAGTGGTCAGAATGGCCCAACCATGTCCTAATCTTTGTCTTAATCTTTGTGGCTGGTTTTCCATGAAAAACGTGGACATACGTATGATACTGGTTTACAAAATAAACTTTCAAACGCTGCCCTGTGACCATTAAAGCCCAACTGCACTGATATCATTTAGCTAAGTAAGCAAAACCATAAAAATACCTCTAAATTTTTTTTTTTTTACATTTCACTCTTCAAAAAGGAGTAATTATAAAAAAAATCCATCCGAGTGACGATGACAGAAGAGTATGGTGATGGCAAACGGGCAAAAACCAAAATATAAGCCACAAATGATGGTCTTTTAGCTTTATCACTGTAATAAAGCACCATGTAATAAACACACCCATACTTGGAACTTTAAATGACTCACCATGACATAAAAATATTTCAAAAGTATAAGATGTCAACACCAGTCTCAGCAGCAGCGTAAAATGTTGTTCTAACAAAGGCTGTAATTAATATTGTGCCTCTCATGGGAAATGTTTAACTTTACTGAAATACCTTTAATAAGCAAACTGCACTTGAAGCCAAAAAGCTGCTTCTTATTATTGCTCAGATCCTAGCACATATACTGATCAGCATTATTATAAGTTTAAATTTTTTGGTTATATATAATTATGAATTCACAAATGCCCTTTCAGAAAAGTTTGGAAGTGTTGTAAGATGGGGCAACCACAGTGGGAGTTCTGGATTATTTCACATAGGTGAAAGGTTTATACAGAGAAGTTACATTTATAAGGAGCTTAGTTTATCTGATCAACCTTGATTACTATAAATTTAAATCCAACAAACCTTTCCAGAATCTGCCAGGGAAAAATAAGCATGTGTGCATTTATTCTACTGGCTTATGTTGTTTCTGCTCATGCTTGCACCATGTGGGAATTAGGTTTCAAAACTAAACTGTGGAGGGCACATTTTAATGCAAACTCACTTCAAGATTAATAAACATCTTATGGTTGAGAAATTAAAAATGTAAAGTTCAAACCCACATTATAAATGTTTAAAGGCTTATAATCGTTTTAACTCTCTCCATTGTGTAATAGAGCTGGAATCTGATCAGATTGATTTATGTCAGATAGAAGGAATATTTTTCCATGTTTACATGATGCAAAACCCTTATCTGTAAATTGAGTCAAAACAAGTTCCACATAACACTAAAACTATTTTCTATCACACAAAGACGGTATTTGGATTTAAAATGAAAAGAAATTGTCAAAATAAGTCCAGCAAAATGTGTACAGGAGAAATATGCCAAATTGTGCAGTGCTGCAAAATATCTCACAAAGACGCAAAGCTTCTGCAACACTGAGGACAATGGCTCAGATGATCATCGTTTTATTTAGATATTTTGAAAAATAGTAAATGTTACAATTACCTAATAGGTTTTTACAGTTGTTACAATATTTGCATCATACTGTATTTATCACAGATTAAATAAATGGGTTTCATCAGTAAATCTTATTGTATCTTATAAACACCTAGGTGTTTACTGAAAATATGTTTAAACGCCATGGCACGTCTAAGTTCTGCACTGGAGAATAAAAACACTGCTTGCTCTAGCTAGCATATAGGATTTATTCAATTTAGGATATTTTATTTTATTATCAAAGCCTTTTTTTTTTCCCCACCACAATGTAAGAATGTAAATGGAACAACTTCATCGCTGTTACTTATCACTTAAAACTGTCACTGAAACTTTAGTCTCTGAAACAGGGAACTTTTTCATTGCAGTTTCTTGAAACTTTACAACCATTGATTCTGAGATTAGTTGTTTTGTGGGAATTTAGGAGCTGCTCAGCTGTCCGTGGTTGCCTGAATTTTCCTCTCTACAGTGCAGCATACATTTTCCATAGAACACAGATGTGAATTACTGGCAAGCAAGTCAAGCACACAACTGTTTCTATGAAGGCATGTTGTTTCAAGTCAAGCAAAACGAGGCCTGACATTTATGTACCAAAATAATCACAATTCTTCCTGAAAAAACGGTGAGGCTAGAACAAGGTTTCAGCATATACCTCTGCATCGGTGGTGCCTTAACACTTACTCTGGTTTCTTAAGATTTCTGCATGAATATAACACCATGTGATCACAAAATAAAGATGGAAATTACAGGCTAGCTTAAATAAAATAACTAAATAAATAGATAACTATAATCGATTTGAAATTATTGCAAATTAATTGTTTACAGTAAGGGTAGAAACATCAGCAAAAGTAATCAGAGAGCAGACTTCCACCAAGCCCTTGAGTCACTCACCTGAGAAAAAAAAAACCCAAAGTCCCTCTTACTTACCAACCCAACACAAAATATGTATACTTCACTACTGATTTCCATCATCAGAATCCACATCTCATTTAAAATCCTTTACCCCAGAAATCTACCCTTAGACACCGAGATGAAGCAAAATAACACAACTGAATCCCAATGTGCTCCTTAATGTGCCATTTTTTTGGTGTGTGTGAATGGGGGAATGTGCTTCGAGTGGCCAACATGACTGAAAATAGTGATAAGTGATGAGTACCAGTTAAAATATATATATATATGTATATATATATATATATATATATATATATAACCAGGAGTTAAAATATACTTAAGAAACTAAAATTGGGAAGAATTTTTTTGCAGTATAATATGCGGTATTAACATCACTTTTCTAAGTGTAATTTCCTAAACTAAGAAACCACTTTAAAACACCTGCTTTGATTACTATTATCATAAAAAGTTACAGCAGGAAAAAGCTCAGTCGCGTAAGGTCTCAGTGTAAAAACGAAGCTACACCGTTGTGATTTAATGACAGTGGGTGTGTAAACAAAATGATTAACTGTTAATTCTACCACATGCAGTGTAGGTGTTCTCCATAGGGTTCATTGTTCTCCCTGCAGACACCACAGCACTGACTTTTATTGCCCACCAGATGGATATGAACTCGTGTGACCTGGGTTTATTAAACAGGATCAGGATGAATCACATGATGAGAGTAAAACCTCGGGCTTGTACCAAACATATGGACGAAGTCTGCTGGAATTATGGACTTCTCTCTGCTTGTGTGAACACCTAGCTTACATTAGCAAAAACACTGCATTGAACATCTGGCAGCCAGCAACGCCACCTTGTCCTATTGTGTGGCATCATGCCATCTTTCTGACATGGCACCTCCTCATTGCCTGAACATTCTCCTCCCCCCTCAGCGATGGTTTCTGCCATGCTGCATCCACAACATCACCCACTTTTTCTCGTTGAGATTCAGCTTGGCAGACAAACAATGCCCATTTCTTGGCACCAAATACGGGAGCTGCGAATGAGAATCAACCTCAGTTCTCTCTCCTTATTGCGCCATTCGTCATGGACCAGCGCCAATTTGTAATGAGTACTTTTCATGCCTTAATTTATAAAATACTCAAATTGATTCCTGAGCATTAAAAAGCACAGAAATCTTTTGTTTGTCATTGTTTGTCAAGTTGTCATTTTAGCTCTATTTGATCAGCTCCGTTTGAATGAATCTATTTAAAGCTGCAGAAATAATTACATAAAAGGTTAAATGTTCTGATCTATGCTGTACTTCTTGTCAGGAAACCTATGTCCTACTGCTATCCCTTGTATGGCTCCTAAAGATTGCTTTCGTTAAACAAACAAATTATATGATGAATAATGATTACCTATTTTACAAACAGGATTATTCTGATAAGAAGAGATACGCATCATAACCACACACACCACAGGATGTAATGTGGTAACTAGATAGACGGGAGATTTAAAGAGGCTGTTCCAACTAAAATGTATTTGAACTTCTTTTTCATTTCTATGTATTACATATTAGCTGTAGGGTCACTTGAAATTATTCTTCCTTCATCCCATTCCCTCTGGATTAACAATGCATTTTGGCGAGTTTTGATACCATTTGGCATCTAATTAATTCAACACTTTAGTTAAGGTCTTTAATCGTTTGATGCCTTTTCATTCTGCCAAAACATTTCAATCACTGCTGGTAATAATTGGGACAAAGAGAAATTCAAATAGTTAATGAACAGTCCAGCCGCCTTTCAGCGTACGTGGTTGACATGCTAATTTATGCAAAATGCCCCAGCATTCGCGTGGATTGACCATCGACGTCTACCACAACAGTGTCTGGGTTAGGTCATCTCTGTCCATCCAGACTCAGGCAGTTCTATGCAGCTAATGGCCCAGTCTCTAGCTGCCACAGTAAACAGAAGTCTTTTCAATGGACTTGAAGTGGCTTTCAGACTTTCAGAAGTCACTTCAGTACCCCACTTTAAGAAAAACTTTTTAAAAATGAATTAAATATTGCTGAAGATGACTGAAATACATTACAAACAAGCTGTGTGTCTTTGTGTTACATGTGTTTCTGATTTGTTTTTGTATAGTTCTGTGTTACTTGTGCATAACCATGTGAGAAACAAAAAATAAATTAATGAAAAAGAAAATGAAATTACTACAATATACCATACAGTGAGTTATGGAAAGAGAGAGAAAATCTACAGGAAGGGATCCCAAGGAGGAGCTGGTTCACAGGTTGCTTCACAGATGTTTGGTATAGGAGCCAAACAACTCCCCAAAATGGCTGAGGTACTGCCATTTTCAAATTTTCCATCTTTGCTTCACATTACTTTCTGGCTACAGAGATGCCAGGGGCTGTATTTGTGAAATTTATAAATAAGTGAATAATATCTTTTGGCATTCTGGAATTTGAAACAGAAAGACCTAAACCAAGGGATATATTACAACAAACGTTCAGTTCTGAAGGTGCTCTTTCATTGTGTGCTGATTTTCTCGGATGTAAGTGACTTTTACTCTGCATGGTTGAAGAATTTCCCACATGTTTGTTTGATGACAGAACTTTATTTTGTAATTATTGCTCGAAAAAATGTCATTGACAGTGGCTGTATTCTGTTTGATGGTATATGCACTGTTATAATCTTCTTTATCAATATAACAAGAAACACAATAAAATACTGGAGATGACCTGAAACAAAATTATTGATAGACTAACAAAAGTACCTTGATGCAATATCAAACTGTTTAACCAAATTTTTTTCACATTAAATTCTGTCGAATAATTCTTTTTTTTTTTCTTGCAGTTTGGCCGACAAGCTTCCCCCATGACCTGCAATACTTTCTGTCCTTAAGGCTGAGGTAGTAGATTGAATAGTTGTGGGGCTCATGTCCTCCTATTGAGATAACTATACAATCTACTGTCTTTCCTAAGGAAACAGGATAATCTGCTGAGACATCAAACCCTCTGTGCTTCATGGATATTTTTGGATTGACAAATGCCGGCACAAAGGTGTCTTTGGGGTATTTTCTGAAATCACTACTTTAAAACTAAAATCATATTTTTATTTAAAGGTATTCATCTGTAATTGAAGTTGAGCCTAGCAAGGTGAGGTAGTAGGTTGTGTAGTTTGTGGGCTGGAGTAAATCCTACTCAGGTGATAACTATACAGTCTATTACCTTCCTTGAGAGGTACAATGAGTGCTTGGAATGACGCTCACTTCAACCAAGTGATTCAGATGTCACTCTGGTGTCACCATGTGGCCAAAGACTCACATTACATTTAAACTAAACCTAAACTAGCATTCATTCTCTACTAAAAACCAGCATTTTTATTCATCTTGAACAATATTAAGAATGCGGGGGATCAAATTAAAGTAAAGATTTGATGCAATCTGTTGTTTTTCCTTAATTAGGTTAGATAATTGATGTCTCTGGTAATTGATCAGAGATTACTTTGTTGTGAAGTGGTATCATACAAATAAAGAAGAATTGAACTAAAGGGTATGTTTGAATATAGACTCCCCATGAAATTAACCTATTTCTGCCATTTTGAAAGGTGTGCTATTGTGGGTTTTTAGTCCCAATAAGAAGTGTCTCTCAGTTTAATTCACACTCTGCATCATTGCTCAGCAGATTTATTAATGCTTTGTGATGTCTCTCAAAATTGCAAGGGAACGTTTTAAATGCAACGTCTCCCTCCTTACAATATTTTGGCAATACAAAATAGAGGAATCATGTCTGACCTGGGTTACCGTCCACACCAAAATGTTTTAATTACTTACTAAAAACCTGTAGTAGAAAATAATGCTCTCATTTCACACAATCAAACAAAATCACATAATGTGATAATGTAACAAAACAGCATTACAAAATGTGTGTCTGTTCTCAGTTACATAGACCACCAAAAAACAAAAACAGAAATGAAACTAACATCTTACATGGTTTGAGCAAAACTGCCAAAAACTTGCTAAAATTATTCCTAAAAGAAAGGCACTTTTTAAAATGCTGATGTGTAACATGGTTGTTGTTGGAGGCAACTTTTCATTCTAGTCATTAAATGTGACTCTTGATTCAGCACCCCAGAGGGTTAAAAAATGTTGAGCTGAGCATGTGGAGTCCCTTTTTGTCAATTTTAGCACTTTCTCACAAATCCAAGCAGAACTGAAATCTAAAGGTAAAACAAAGTGAAACCAGGGTATGAAAGTTGGTGTGAAAAAAATTGTTTTATTGTAAAAAGAAGGTGGAAATTGCCATTTCTCTGCAGCGCAGGTTTTTACAGAAGCTCACAAGACATCAAACACATCATTCAATGCTACATTTGTTCACTCTTTCTGCACATCTACTGTATATCATGAGCATCAATTTTGGATTAAAAAGCTAAAACATGACTTTATATCTTTATATAACATTATAAATGTGTTTATTAAAAGTGTCATAAAAAACAAACATATCACCTTGGAAAATAGCCTCAATTATTAATGCTATTACTGTTACTGCTGGGATTGTGATCTGTTGTCTGACTTGTTTGAGAACTTTGATTTTCTGCTGAGCATGAAATAAATCGTTTCCATATCTTAAGATATGCTGTTTTGATTTTTGGTACTTTGAATGCATACACAACTGGGTTGACAGCAGAGTTAGCATGAGAAAGCACAATACCGACATGGAATGCTGTTTTTGATATATTAAAGGTGGTAAAGTAAACAATGCAGTTCATTATGTGGAGTGGGAGCCAGGACAGGGCAAATAGAGCCAAGACCAGAGCCAAGGATTTGGCAAGCTGTTTCTCTTTCTTTAAGTAGCTTTTTGACTGGTTTTGGGCCCCATTGCCTGGTTTTTCTCGAAGGCTTTTGCGAATGTTGTAGAAGATACAACTGTACAATACAGTCATCACTAACAGAGGTATTAAGATACACAAGTAAAAATTAAAGTAAACTAAGTAGGACATTGGAATTACATCTATAAACTGGCAGGAAGAATTAGTCGAGTTATAGAGGTTTCCATGGTTGTACCATCCAAACATGGGTGCAAAGCTTAGTGGTATTGCAACAAGCCAACATCCAGTCACCACAAAATATGTTTGTCTCTGTGATACAGTCCTCTTGTACCTATAAAAAGTAATAATAAATATAAGTCAAATTACCTGTGCTTCTTCAGCAAACAAAATTTCATTTACGGAATAAACTTCATAAATGAGTTAAGTCACTATGAAAGTAAACATTAATATTTTGGTGAGAGCCATTCCTATGTTGGATATAAAATATACAGTAAATCATGAACTGCTCATTAATAACCCTGAAAAAGTCTTACCTCAGGGGAATATACACCCGGAGATAACGATCCACTGCAATGGCTAGGAGACACAGAACTGAAACAAGGATCAGCAGGATGACCACACAGCTGATAAAAAGACAAGCATGGAAGGAAGTCTTCATTCGTCCATCCACCACCACCGCCATCGGGATAGCCACACATCCAACCAAGAAGTCAGCCACAGCCAGAGAGGCAATGAGGCAGAAGGTGGGCTGTCGCATGCATTTACTGGTCCACAGCGCCAAAATAACCAACAAGTTCCCTAGGCAGCAGCTAACAGCAATGAACACTTCCACCACTGTGTAAATGACTTTCTCTTCATCCATAATGCCTCCTTTTACCATGATGTTGAGAGGGTTAGTAATGAAACATTAAGTGAGTGAGTACAAGTCTAACTCTATGGCGTGCCATGCAATTTATCAATTATATCACTCATCTGAAAGCTTTGAGGAAGTCCTGAGTTTTTTTCTGCTTTGGTGCAGTTGTTGCAACATACTAAAAGCTTTGCATGTGAAACATTTGCTCGACTCTGATCAGCAGCAAAATTTTTCTCTCTCACAATGGGCTGGCCTAAACCTACACCTCACCCTGTTGGTAATGTAACTATAAATAGATGATTTGCTCATGAGAAGTAACTGTTCATCATACCAGCAATGCTTTGAAACTTGTTAAACTTGTTCTCAAAGTTTTTTTTTTACTTTTTTACTTTAATCATTGATAGCAAATTACCCATATTGTCATACAATTATATTGACATGGAGGACATGAGGTGTGGGACTGAATGGATGTCCTAATGTCCATCCAATGCATTGTGAAGGAGCTGCTCAAATAAAATATTAAGAACTTGCAAGTTTTAGAAAACATTTAATTAAATTTCATATAGGAAACAGCAGGTTTTCTGTATTCAATGTCCTATATTATGCTATATTTGCCAATTCAGGGTGTATCCTATGCACTTTTATGATCATATAATGCATTTTGTCACATGCACCATACTGTAGTTTTGCCATTCACTTATTTCTTGCTGTGAGCTGTTACCCGAAACTGGGAACGGCTTACTATGGCTTGCTCCCAGCTCCTTTTCCTCCTGCCCACACCGAGAAGCCAGAGAGACCCTCACATTTCCCCACCTGAAGACGCCTCAGACAGAAATTGTCTCCTCTGCCTACCCTGTGACGTGGGGGAGGTAGAACACTAAAGTTTTCAGGTAGTGTTGGGGGAGTCTCCACCATGCTGCCTCTAAGCGATGGGGTCAGACGTTTGCTTTGTCCTGCTTTCAAAGGAATAAAGCTACAATTTGCATGGATGAAAAATAAAACTACTTTGAGGATTATTTAAAGGTAAAAATTAACACCAGTAAAAGTTTAAATGCTCAAAAAAATTGCTTTTGCATAATGCAGGTCCTTTAATGTCAAAATAAGGACTTCAATAAATATTCCACATGGAGATTGGTAGCACACCCAAAATCGAATCACTTATTCCTTATTCCCTGTCAGAGAATTCTTAAACTTTTAATTAAACCTAACACAATTTTACAACACACACTGGAGTTTCCCATGCAGTTATGTTACAGAAGACATCAGATGCCTAGTGGGCCTTTTTCCTTTCAAATCCCAATAAGTTTTGTTGCCTAGATGATCAAGGTTTCATTAGTTCCACATTTGTTTTAAGCAAGTTGGGAATGTTTTTTAAAACCAGGAATATTGCAGTTAAAGTGATTCTTCAAATAAAAACAATAATTTGCTGATCTTTAAACACGGAGGCTACAAATAATTTTCTGCACAGCCACAGTTGTTATTGATCTTATCTGATTTAAAGGCAGACCTTTAAAGGCACAAAGTTAGTCATTTACAAAAAAGGTTTTTCCAGAAGCACTGTAATGGCATTTTCCATAGTTTCATATGTGTGTTTCATCATTCTTTGACTTGTTTAAGCATATCGTCACTGAGATCAGTATGGAATCAGCTCATCTCTGTGTTACAGCCTTGACTGAGCTGCACATTTTCCTGATTGTCCTTTGCTGAATGACTGATAATAAATCTGTATCCTCTAATGTGATGAGCCTGTCCATACTCTAGGTTGATATCCACCAGATTCCCTCTTAGCTGACTTGGATGGGTTAGCCTCGCCGGTCATCATTGTTTATGGTTTGACAACTTGAATCTGACGCTAGACTTCATCAGGCTCCACAGGAACCTTCAACCTGTATTTTAGACCCAATCCCAACTAGATTATTCAAGGAAGTGTTTTCCTTATTTAATACATCAATACTGAATCTGATCAATATATCAATACTAACAGGTTATGTACCTCAATCTTTTAAGACAGCTGTAATTAAACCTTTGCTGAAAAAAACAACTCTTGATCCAGAAGTGTTAGCAAATTATAGACCTATATCCAAACTCCCTTTCATGTCTAAAATTCTCAAGAAAATAGTTTCAGCTCAGCTATGTGCCCACCTGAACAGAAATAATCTGTTTGAAGAATTCCAGTCAGGATTCAGAGCTCATCATAGCACAGAGACAGCACTGGTGAAAGTTACTAATGATCTTCTCTTGGCCTCAAATAAAGGACTGTTATTATTTTGTTAGATCTTAGTGCTGCATTTGACACCATTGATCACAACATTCTGCAACAGAGACTGG
This sequence comes from Kiunga ballochi, assembly GCA_037177335.1. Classification (NCBI taxonomy): domain Eukaryota; kingdom Metazoa; phylum Chordata; class Actinopteri; order Atheriniformes; family Pseudomugilidae; genus Kiunga; species Kiunga ballochi. The sequence goes on along the minus strand of JBAMIG010000006.1, from coordinate 13,475,329 downwards.
AACATGATATTGGTGTCAAAGGGACAGCACTAAGCTGGTTTAAGTCATACTTATCTGAAAGATCTCAGTTTGTTAATGTGAATGGCAAGTCTTCCTCACATACTAGAGTAAGTCATGGTGTTCCTCAGGGTTCTGTACTTGGACAGATACTTTTTACAATATACATGCTTCCTTTAGGTAATATCATCAGACAACATGGTGTAAACTTTCACTGCTATGCGGATGATACTCAGATTTACTTATCCATGAAGCCTGATGAAGCCAATCAGTCTACTAAATTACAAAGGTGTCTTAAAGATATAAAGATTTGGATGACTGCAAATTTTCTCCTTCTGAACTCAGACAAGACTGAGGTTGCTTTATTAGGACATGAAAAACCTAGAACAAAATTCTGGATGACATTAATTTGGCTTCCAGTGCTACAGTGAGGAACCTTGGAGTTATTCTTGACCAAGATGTATCCTTTAGCTCGCATTTAAAACTAATTTCTAGAACCGCTTTTTTCCACCTATGTAATATTGTAAAAATTAGGGCCATCCTGTCACAGAGAGATGCAGAAAAGTTAGTCCATGCCTTTGTTACTTTTGGACTGGACTATTGCAATTCCTTATTTATGGGCTGTCCCAAATATCCCCTGAAAAGTCTCCGGCAGATTCAAAATGCTGCAGCGAGGGTTCTGATGAGAACTAGCAGAAGAGATCATATTTCTCCAGTGTTAGCATCTCTTCATTGGCTTCCTGTTGAATTTAGAATAGAGTTTAAAATTCTTCTCCTCACATATAAAGCGCTTCATGACCAAGCTCCATTATATATAAAAGACCTCATAGTTCCATATGTTCCACACAGAGCACTTTGCTCTCAGACTGCAGGTCTACTTGTGGTTCCCAGAGTCTCTAAGAAAACGATGGGAGGGAGAGTCTTCAGCTATCAGGCTCCTCTCCTATGGAACCAGCTCCCAGTGTGGGTCCGAGAGGCAGAGACCCTTCCTACCTTTAAAATCAATCTTAAGACTTTAACAAATCTTATAGTTAGGGATAGTTTAGCCATATGTTAGTCATGCAGTCATGGGGACGTCCCATAATGCACTGGCCTTCTTTTACTCTATTTACTTTATTATCTTCTTTGTATTGATATATGACATCATTAACCTATTTCTCCCCTTTCTGCAGGTCCTGCTGGATAAAAGCTGTAGTGTCAATGATGTTCTATTGTTGTTCTGTCTTTCCTGTCCTCTCTTTCCTGTCCGCTGTCCTGTACTTTCCACACCAGTCAGTCGAGGCGAATGGCTGCCCTCCCTGAGCCGGGTTCTGCCGGAGGTTTTGTCTTCCTGTTACAAGGGAGTTTTCCTACCCACTGTCACCTAATGCTTGCTCAGGCTGGGGTTTGGATCGAAGTCAAGATTTGATCCAATCATCTGGTTTCCCTTATCTAGGCTATAGAATGAATTTGTCATATTATGATGTGAAGCGCCCTGAGATGACACTGTCATGAAATTGTGCTATATAAATAAAGTTGAATTGAATTGAATTTTTTGAGATGTAAAGCTTCTGATTGATCACACTACAATTCCTGATTGGTAGATTGCTCAAATGAAATCCTATTAAAAAAAAACCAAGAAATTTATTTTATGGTATGGCGTTACGCCTGACTATGACCCTATATTCCCAGTTCTTAGCCATAGGAAGCCGCTTTGTATTCTCAAACTTTTTTTTATGGTGGAACGATGGAGGCTGTTGTACTTTCAGTTACTTTTCCAGCTACAGAACTATCCTGTGTCCTGTACTTTGACACAGTCCTGTCCTGAAGGTCCGCAAACAGCCCTCTCTAAATGTCTTGATCTGTTTTAACTCAACAAATGGCTTTAGCCAAAATACCTTACATTGACAGAAGTGTGCCATAATGCCTAATTAATTAAATGAGTACAGGGGCTTCACTCAAGTTGTAGAATAGTAGAAATTAGCTCCAAATCTATTGTGTTAACCCTGTGAGGGACTGCTGACCTGACCCTAGCGTTACCTGCCTCTCATCTCCTAGTTGCTGGGATAGACTCTCGCCATCCCTGGAACTAGCTTATTCGGTGTCACTGTGGAGAACTGTTTGCATATGAGGATAAAATAACTAAACCTATTCAGTCTGAAGTTGTGATGAATGTAGAAAAACTCAAATAATCTAGAAACATCTCAGGGAATCCAACAGCAAAGACAATAGCTTCATGAATGAGTGTGTGAAATGTTTTTCTTGTTTAGTTGATTCTGATCTCTCTATCTCTCTCTCTCTCATATACATATATATATATATATATATATATAAGCAACTCACTGATACAGAATGAGATTTTTCAGTATTTATGAAATATACAAACTTAATAACAAATAAGAAAAACAATCTACTCTAAATGTAGTCTGCAACCTGTTTTCAGTTTTCAGGCAGAAAAAAAGTAAAAGAGTAGCCATCTCCTCTGTTCCAGTAAACCAGAGGATGCGAGTCGCAGTGATAAGCATCACTTGGCTCATTATAGCAATACTCAACATCTTGCACCTGATCATTTTTAAATGCAGATCTGAGGGAGGGTAAAAAAGAGACAAGAGGGTAGACAGAGGGAATGATAGGGAGGGTGAGGTGTTTCCTGTTTCCATTGCTCTAATTAGACCTCATCTCTTGAGAATAGGAGAAAAAGGCATTTTGTCATTGAGGGCACTTCTCAATGACAAAGCAAGATTATGTCTCTTGTTCCTCACATGTTGAGATTGAATAAATTATACCATAAAATGAAAATAAGCAGGAAAACATAAAGGCATCCTACAATATTTTGTGTGAAAGCTCTTTAAAAATCCCAGGAAATGATTTTTAACATAAGAACTAAAAGCCAAATTTCCAGACTCATTTAAAGGGACATTGTGAGAGTTGTTACTGTATTTGTCCGTCTTTGCTGCTATGACCGCTTGCTTTATGTAAACTAAAAGCTCACTCCATTTAGTCGTGGGTTGTTGTCAGAGTAATGATGCCTTCCTGTTTAAAGATGCAGTGCTGATAAACTTCTGAACTCTTGTAGTTGTGGGGGTAAATAGTTTGTGACCCCCCAGAGACAAAAGCCAAAAAATTCAAACAAGAAGTTCCAAAAAAACAAAAAACAACAACAAAAAAAAAAACCTGAAGAGTTAGTCAGTGTCCATTAATCCTATGATAAAGTCCTACATTTCACAGAGAATTTAGCATGTTTACTGACAAATTTCCTCTTTTAGTATCAGTGTCTGTGTTGGCAAATACAGATTTAACTTGTATTGATATTTAAAGTCGTGTATTATCTACTATGAGGGACAGATCAATCACCCAGTGGTTCCACTGCTCATTTACATAATGTTTAGCAAATTTACCAGAAGGTTGGGGAAAGAAAGAGCGCCATCTTTCAGTTCTAATGGTTAATGTGTCAGAACATCATTACATCATCTGGCCTAAACCAGGTTTTAAAATTATATAAATACAATCAGATAAACAACAACACTTGACCTATTCATATTATTATTCACAGGGCAATTGAACACCAAATGTACTTTTATTGATCATCCGCAGGCGTGACAAGTGGAAAACATTCAGGATAGATGTCAATCTTTTATGAAGTAGATACGTAGACGTGGATATGTGGTAGATGTAGCATGTTTCTCTCCAAGATCAGCCTGTGCAATACTTTTGGAAATGGCAAAACCCCAAATAGCTACATCTTAGACCCTGTAGGTTACAGTGGAAAAGACTGAAGTCATTTGGATACATTAATGGGAAGGACAGGCTCACAGAGCTTAGGTTTTGCATCGGGAAAAATCACGAGACCTCTGGAACGATGTCCTTGAGACAAATTAGTCAAAAGTTGATATGCTGAGCCAGAATTTACAGAGCCACATTGGCATAAACTAAACACTGCATGCCAGTACAGGCATGTCATACCAGTTGTCAGGGTCTGTGAAGGAGAGATGATTATTTGGCTTGCTGTGCAGCTGCAGAACCTGTTCATTTTTCAGACAGTGAACTGACCATGAATTGCACTGTAGACCAAAGTATTCCTGTGACAAATATAAAGCTTGATCTACTTGTAGATGCAATAAGTCAATGATTCCAAGCACAGCAGCAAGTATACAAGAGAAAGGCTGAAAGAGAAATGAAATTAAGGTGATGTAATGATCCAGACGAGGTCAAAACCTCAGCCTGATTAAAATTCTGTGGCAAAACCTTAAATTAGCTGAGCACAAATAAATATCTGTGTAATTTTACCAAAGCATCATCACGAGAGGAGTATGGATAAAACTTTGTTGCATCAAAGTTAACAACCTGTGATGTTATACAGAAGGTGACTGCCTCATGTTACTACTGCTAAAGAGGATTATATGCTACTAAATCACAGGATATACTTTGTTTCAACACTATTTCTAAAATTTAGTTGATCTTTTTGTTCAGTATTGACATCACATAACATTTCAAGTGTCGTTACTCAAATGAGGTTGAAATAATTTGAGGATCTGGTAAGAACCAGATGATTTCCTGTTATAATCTGAGCTTTAAAACCATAAAGTTATTAGAGCTTCTGCACAATTACTGACTGGGACACAACAGGACAAGCAATACATGCTCTGATACTGTTTACATCTCTTTTGCACTTGCACACTGCCCTCCTCTAGTGGACAACAGATAAAAGTAGACATAAAGGCTCACATTTACTCAAATAGAAGCAACACAATGCATGCATTTAACATTAAATACAATAACTAGACTTTTTTTTTTACTGTTCCTGATGAAAACTGCAACAGACATACAAATGCTACTGACTTTGTTCTTATGCTCGAGTTCCCAAAGCTTCCCCAGAGTGTAAATATATTGACAATCGGTTTGACAACCCTGGTTTTATAACGAGCATTTGCTTCATCTATTAATATGCAAATAAAAAGGGAGGCAAGCTGAGAAAGGAGGGAGGGGGGTTGTTTCAGAAAGAGCTGGGAGGAAAGCATGCAGGGGGAGAAAAAGCTGTTCACCCGGCAGCTTGCATTGCCTGGCAACCTCACCACCAGGCCGGGAATGTGTACAGTGGTCTGCAGGCTGCTTCTGCTTAGTCTCACCAACAGAAGTAATTACTTACAAATAGGAGGAAAACCAGTTGTGGAAAATTAATGTCACGCTCTAAAAGTTCAATGTGCATTTCGCAAAACATTGCAATCATCATAGAAAGGAATTGCCATAAGATGTGATCCTCCAGAGAATTTTCCAAGACATAAAAAACTCTGGTGGCTTTCACATAAATCCCTGACAGCTAGTGTCTTTCTTAAAAACAACAAACAACTCAAAATACCCTCATTGCTACACAGGTATGAAAAGGCATATTAGACATCCAGCTCAAATTGTTTAGTCTAAACCCAACAAAAAGTGCAGATATTCTATTTTAATGCATTTATTCTAATAATAACAATAATGATAATAGGAGCATAGTTCTCAGGTATTTATCTCTTTATTTGTTTCTTTTACTTTGCTTGAATCAGAGTAGAGACTAAATTTACTTTTTTTCATGTCAGACTTTGAGAGTCATAATTAGTGAACCAATTTTCCCTCCCGATTCAACAGTTCAGCTTAGGGGCTTAATCAAGTGGAAATTTGGAATAGAGGTTGTGGGGGTGGTCAGGGCTGGGGTGCAGGAGAGAAAGAAGCAATTGTTCAGATAAAGGCCTCATGTTGGGTCAGCTTTGAAGTCTCTCTGGGGGATGTGCTGGGATTTTACAGTAGTATTACACTCTAGTAGGCTACTTTTTGCTGGCTGCCATTTAAAGAAGAAAATACAGCCTGCAATGTTATGTAAAGTCCAGAAAAGCAGTTTTTTTTTATATAATGCTTAAAGCAAAAGTGACCCCATCACAATTAAATTATCCAGTCATAAATGTATATAAAAAAATATTTACTTTTGCTAAGAAAAAACTAGAAAAATGTTTTAAAAATGAAACATTATCAACTTTTAAGTGAAATCCCCCTGTTTGCCCCACCTCTACACAAACAGACAGGCTCCCACTGATCTATTATGCACCAAAGCTTTTCTCATGCATGTCTTGAATGAAAGCCAGGATATCGATGGTTTGAGGATAATCATGTTTTCCTGACACAGGCTTAGCCCCACTCAATAAGCTGCATGGAAAAGGGTCTTAAAGCACCCAAAAGTTCCCCAATATGCTTCTAACAAAAATTAAACGTAGTGTTGAGAAATCCACAATAGCAGAAAATGCATCATGATAAACCACCGGGAAGTAGCTAAATAAAAGCATGAGTATGTGTCATGATAAGCTGATCAGACCTCATACCTTGTGTTAGCTGTGCGCTCAGCCCCTCAGCAGCAGGTGCATTCTGCACATTTCCGTGATGCTGTCTCCAGGAACAGTGTCCCTCCACAAAGTTTCCCTGCTTGTTGCTCAATCAGCGCACCTTCCGCAAAGACGTTCGGACCGCAGGTCTGTGCGCTACTTTGCCTTAATGTAACAGTTTTAGGAGCGCTGCGTAATCTCACATTTGGGTGAAGGTTTTTGGTTGTCAGTGCAGGTTCTCCAAGGCGTACAAAGTGGGTATTTGCATTAGGCCGACCCTCCCCTCGCCTTTCATAGCTGCCATTGTTTGTCACAGCCGGAGCTCGGATTCAGCCCTTCACTAAATCCCTGATGAACGGAGCAGGAACGCAGCTTTATTCTGAGCTGAGACGGGCAATTATCACAAAGAAACTATTATACAAACTATGTTTTTCATCGGTAACTCAACGTGAAAGGTAGTTGAGGACAGACGTGTTCCTAAGGCAGCCTAAACTACCTTTTTTCCTCAATATTACTGTAGTGACAGCAGCCGAGGTCACGCGTGTTTGGACCTTCTTGGGTGATGAAAAAGCATTTAACCTCATCACTTGTTTTATTTTACGCTTTTACTGAGAAAAATAATGATTTGCTTTGCCACTTGGGTAAATTGCGACCTTTTGTGAGCCCTCCCTTTTCATAAAACCAGATAGCTGTTGTTTGTTTGATGGTCTATTCATCTGAAAGATAGGCCATGGTTGTTTTGTTTTTGTTGTTTTTTTTTTCCACTGGTGGAGCAGATCATTTGTTTGCATGATGCTCAGAGGCTGTGCCTTTATTTATGCATAGCAGAGGTTTGCTTCTACATTCAATTTGGGATTTCTGTAAACATCATTTTGAGACAGACTAAGGCAGAAAAGGCCAAGTAGCCTCTACATCAGAATAAAAACAGTTATTTATTAAAAAGAAAAACTCGTTTTCTTATTTTGTGATCCTGTCAGGACCCTTTTCAGAGTGTCCTTCTCCACAGTGGTGACTTGTCTTTATGGGAACTAAATTCTAGTTTAACAAACACTGTTTTTAGGTGATGGATAGACTGACTGTGAAAATATGCAAGATTACAGTTTGTATTTGTTATAAATGGTTTCTGATAAAGGCAAAAATTAGGATTGGACTATATAGTGTCCGTTTTATGCAGGAAGACAGCAATATTTCTTCAAGTGGAGCTTCAGGAAAGTCTCTGATTTATAATAGACCTGCCAATATTGTGTTTTTCTGCACGTCTGATTATCACCATCTAGTGGTTAAAAGAGCTGATCATAAAGTGAACATGAGCAACTTTGAAGCTCCATCAACATCTTGTAATCGTGGGATTTTCTTTTTAGGGGTTCCTTCTGATACTTTATTTATTTTCATTATCAAAACAACAATAGTATTAAACGTTGCAAGTGTCTGAAGGAGTCTAAAATATAGATGGATAGTTTGTACCTGTCTAAAAGAATTATGTTGAGAAAAAAGTTTGTGAAAGTATTGCTTCAAATCAGGGTTATTGTCTGACTGAGGAGCTCTGTGTCACAACTTTGTTACCTGGTAAATGTTACCTCAATGCAGATACAGGCATCATGCTGAATTGTAAAAACCTCAAATCGAAATACTAGTATTTGTTGTGCATTTGGCTCCCTGTGCTCATGTAATCTTATTAATATTGTAATATTAGTTTTTGGTAACATTATAATAATCAAAGGGTGTTGTATCTCTTTGAGCAAATGTTAAAAGGAGAAATAAGTAAAAAAAAAAACTTCTGCAATAATATAAATGAACTATATAATGTTTATTAAAATAAAAGACAAAATTAATATGCATAATTATATCCATGATGAAATATGCATATAGGGTATAACAATTATACAGTAAAATGTGTTTACATATATAGATTTTTTTATACACATAGCAAGATATTTTTGCATTAAAACTGGCAGTGGTGATCCCCCCTCCCACTCCACAACCTCCACCCCTCACCCCCACCCTCAAGCAGGAAATCCCTCTGTTCACAGTAGGCCCCATAAGAGTGAGGCCTCTGTGAAAAGCTTGTAAGCAGCAGCACCTTTACACCTGAGATCTGTGTTTTGGAAAAAGTCTCACACAGAGCAACACAACTATATCGACATATACTGTAGCTTGTAGAACTTTAATCAAACACTTCAGAGGACCTAAGGGGACATCATCAAAAGTTATCTGATCTGCTCCTCTGTTTTGGTTCCCTTAGTAAATGTGTGTGAGGACTGTGCCACTTAATATTCGCTACGACACAACAGCGTCCCTTTGGCCCAGTAACGTCTCCCATCACATTATATGTTTCATTAGTACATCTAATCTCAGGGTATATCTGTATATCTTGACAATTAAAAGATCCTGAACAGAGCACGAGACATTCCCATTGAATGACTAAGTCCTTCAGACTGGTGTAGTTGGTTGTGGTTGGTCCTGTACATTTTAAGTCCCTGCACCCTAAAGGCTGTCATGTCTGGTGGTAATGGTGGTAGTGGTGGTGGTGGTGGTGTTCATGGTGATGGTGATGCTCGTGGCGTTGGACCATAGGTACCACAAACCCTGGACTACCCGGAGGGCCAGACGCCTGCTCTCTCTCCAGGCTTGGAAGCACAGAGGGCACTGTGGGCTGCTGCTGAGGGTGTGATTGAGGTGGTAGTGGGTTTTTGGATGGGGACAGAGCCTCGCGAGCTTTGGCCCTCAGGCGTTTACTGTGACTGTATTGCAAAGGATGCTGGTGGTGGCTGGAGGGTTGAGCTTGGTGTGGCATGTGATAGACATCCTGACCTCCATGGCCTGCAGAACTGCTACTATGCAGCATAGATTGCACAACAGGATGGTAGCCATGGCATTTAGTGGATTTGCCACCCCCGGTGCCCCCATTATTTCCACCACTCCCCTTGTAGGTTCCTTTAGGGGATTTGATTAAATGTGTACTTTTGCTTCGAGCTTCTGCAGAGTTGTAGCTTTCACCGATGACCTGTGAACGGCGCTGGTGAACAACTTGGGCTTCTGGTTCCTGGGAGCGTGAACGACTTTGGCTTTGTGAGCCCCGAACATGAGCTTCCTGAGGTGGGTAAACAGGGGTGTTTCCTGAAAGACAGCAAATGAATCAGATAACTTTCAGCAGGATTTACAGATGTGAAAACAAAAGCAGGCATCTTTCAGTTCTAAGATCATATGTATGATAATGATGATTTATTTTCTATACTGATTGCTCCAATTCGGGGTCACAGTGAAGCTGGAGCCTATTTTTGCAGTTAGAAAGCAACAAGCAGGGTACATCCTGGACAGGATGCCACGCAACACAGAGAAACAGACAACCATTCACACTCACTCACTTCTAGGGAGAATATAAAGTGATCTATTAACCTCACATACATGTCTTTGGACTGTGGGGGGAAGCTGGAGCACCAGAAGAGAAACCCATGCATGCTCTGGGAGAACATGCTGACAACACCTACCTTCAAATCTGGATGTGTAGTTCTCAATACCAGCGAGGTCCAGGTAGTGATTCCTCCTCTCTGTGTTCTCATCCACACAGTAATGTTGACCCTCAGTTGCAGGGGGCTCATTGCTCTGCCCTCTACTGCTATAGAAGAGCACAATTAAAACTGAGAACATCATGAACACATTTTTATATTTATTTTATGCAGAAAACCATCCGTAACAAGTACTGACCTGATATAGGACGACAGCCGTTTGTCAGATGAACGAGATTCCTCCTGGTGACTGCGATCTGAAGAGGAAATCATCAGAGTTCAGTCCAGTAAGAAGTACAGGGCATTATCTTACACGCCAAGATGATGGCGTGTAAGATGATGGATCCAGGGCCTGCAAGATGAGGCCATTTTCAGTATACTGTATTTGCGTATAACTCGCCATGTTTAGCATATTTGGCTAGAAAGTGCTGGAGACGTTCCCAATCGGTTTTGCAGAAAAATAATGAACGAGCCAGAATCCCTGCAAAATTCTGGATATTATGATCCAGAGCAGGACAAAATAAGGTCTCTTTGGAATTTAATCACTGCAAATAAATAAATAAAAATACAACAAACACCATGAGAGAGGAGATATTAATGCTGTATATAGACATCTAACTTGCATATAAAATCAATGTAGAATGAGAACATCAGGAGGAAATCACAATATGAGTGGAAATGAAATGATTATTGGCAGAGGTCTCAGAGTGCTTTTCTGGTTTAAACATGTTATTTAAGTGTGAATATGGCAAAACCTCACGGGGCTGTGAATTTTATAGTTACCTGCTCCTGTTTCTCTTCTGAAGCTTTTTGGTTCAGGAGTGACAGTCAGTTTGACACGAAGAGTCTTGCTCTTATTATTGCAGGAGTGGTTCACAGAGGCGTCCACCACATCATATATAGTGTGCATTAAACTCGACATGTCCTACAGCAGAATGATACAAAGATGTAACACACAAAAATCACATAAAGGAATTAATCCTCTAAAAGTATCTTTTTTACATGTTTAAAGTTATAAAGAAACTTATCAAGGACTACAGAGATAATCACACAATCAGGAAGGTCAAGAACAGATATATTCACACACCTCTTTCGTAACTTTCCCACTGTTGTCAAAATCATAAAGAGTGAAGATCCACTCCTGCCGGTTGTCATCCTCCACAGAAATATCACACTCCAGATCCTGAGAAAAAAGGCTTCTTTAATTCAAATGCACAATTAAACAATGTCCACATGCTTCTTTTTAAACATTTTTGACAGAAGAGGGCAGCAAACTACAATGTAATTTATCGTTTGAGCCATTCCTTTCATTATAAGCATAAAAGATTTGTTTTAAACTACATGTGAATATAAAATTAGGCCTTTCCTGCAGGCAGAGTGGAGAGCAGACACGCAGGAGAGAAAGTGTACCTTAATAAGATCAGAGAACCCAGGAGACACAGGGCCCTTTGAGGCTTTGTAATAACACAACAGCTTTTATAACTAGCAACGAGCATTAAAGGGCACAGCTAAGCAGTTCTTCATAACATACAAGTCTAAACATTACACTGTCATTTTTCCATTTGGCCCTTAGAACCAATCAGGATGTGATTTGAAAGGATATCAGCATCATGACAAATGATCTGCAGTAGGTGAGGGTGTGCAGTGGGAGCTTGGTTAGCCACCAGCATCGTGCTTCTAAACCTTTCTGACCTGAGATAAAACTATCATTTGAATTCGCTGGAGGATTATGTAGATGTCTCGAAACAGGCCTGGAGCAGGAATTTCACCGAAGAACATTTTACTGAAAGTTTGGGCCTTTTCTGCGCCTCCATAGCACAATGTGATGAGTTGTGCTATTTTGTTATTGTGCATTAAATCAAAACTTGATTCTAATATGTTGCCAGGTAATGTCCTCACTCACGTCGAGGCTGATGCGCTTCTTCCCCGAAGCTTTGGCGGCATCTCTGAGAGCTTCTTTCTCTCCATCCTCAGAGTGTAGATACTGCAGGTAGCTTTCACAGCCCTCGGCTTTCTCTGCAGGAAGAACCACTGTCCACACAAGAGAATGTGCAAAAGTTGGGGACAGAAACATGCAACACATGGGTTCTGATGCAGGAAAGCATTTTGTTTATCCAGTGTATATATGATGAGCTCACAGGCGGCGTACTGGATGCAGTAAATAAAAATCTAAGGCTTGAAAGAAAAAAACAAAAAAATTTGAACTGCTCAAATGTTCGGCTGTGAGTGAATTATCTTTGAATGACACAATCCGTAGAACTACTTTCTGCAGGATTAAATATTAAGGTTCTCTTTGAGCTAAACAATGATTATTGAGTAAAAAAAAATCCTTCTCCACCTACCCTCCAGGGGACAATGTTGATCTATGAATTGTCCTTCCTTCAGCTCACCATTTGGAAACTCCTAGTTGAAATAAAGAGAGAGAAACAGGGAGAGGAGGAGGGGGGGGGGGGGGGTGTTAGAGATGTAAGTGAATCTACAGTTCAGACCACAGACACAGAGAAAACAAACAGTTCCAGCTAAAGCGTTTCCTACTCAGATGAGCGGGAGAGAGCTCGAGGCTCCAGCGCCGCCAAACACTTTGAACATCTGCATGCTTATTGTGTTTCACTGTCTGGGACGCAGCAAGCGCGGCCGCAGCCAAGCTTTCAGGATTCCTCCGAGCCCTTCAAACGGATCCCTCACATCCATCAAAAAAACCCATGATGCACTTCATCATCTGAGCTCTGGCTCAGCCAACCTGTTTATTCTCATCTTGCTTGACATGAGAGACCCGCTGAGGAGCGTTTGAAGAAAGCTCAGAGTTGAGGAAAAAGTTTACTTGTATTTATTGCTTACGGCTTGAGTCTGGGAAGTTTGGTTTATGAAAAACAAACCTAAAAAATGGGGTCTCAGCTGCAGCTTTTACTTTAAATGGAGATAATTGCTAGATGGAAACTTCCATGAGATAGGATGGAACTGATTAATTACTCAATTCCACAACGAGTAAACAAAAACAGGACAAAGGGATGCTTGGGAAAAAAGCTGTGCTGTCATTGGTGAATAATCTATACCCTGCATTAAACAGAACCACAAACCATTTCATATATGTGCTAATGCTGCGGGACACACACTCACACTCACACTCACACAGCTATTTTTTAATTACAACTGGTTTGTGGAAACAATGAAAATTAAGTGCAGCACAGGCCCTAAACCACAAGCACTTCAACAACAAATGATTAATCTTCTTTACGTCATTTTTAGTCCTCTAAACTGCTCCACACACACTTTGAAATCAAAACTCAGCAGATTTAATCAAGGAGGCCCACTGAAATGAGACAAATAAAAAACAGATAGATGCTAGAAAACAAAAGAACTCCATGTACCTTTGACAGAGCTGAGGCTTTAGTTAGTCTGAACATCTGCATGCATTTAGATGAATGAGCCCCCTCCCTTTTCACCCTCTCAGAGTAATCACATCGCCAGGGCCCGTGGTTCTGTTTAACAACCTCAAAGACCATGATTATTCCTCACTTCAGAGGAAGATACCTCCGGCTTGTAATCTGCTCCTGACCTTCAGCACTATAAGGGGGAAGCCTGTTAAGTCTCAGGGTCAAGGCTTGGATAGCCTCTGCAAATTGGCCACAGGAGACTGAGAGAAAACAGAAAGATAATGGGAGTTGAGGGGAGGGATGCGAGAGACAAGCAAGAGGAAGGAAAGAGCAAAAGTGGGGGAAAGAGGGAAAAGGAGGGAAGATAACGAGAGACAGAAAGAAGAAAGAAGGGACACAGATAAGAGAGGGGACAGAGGATGGTGCAGTTTATGAAATGGGGCCTATCTGTTGTTTACTCTGGTCCTTTGGAGCTCAATGGGAAGATGGAGGTGGCTTTTTAGAGGCAATGGGAGTGTTTTGGTAAAGTGGAGAAAACTGTTCATCTTTAAAGTCATCTTTAACAATCTAATGCATATTCTCAAAACAAAAAGGGAGAATCTGCATTTATACACAGTACACACGCTCTTTAGCATCTGTCGCCATGTTGTTGTTTTCTTTCTGTTCTGGGAGCTTTTATCTCTCCCCTTTGTACTCCAGTTCCTTAATGAAGGCCAGTATGTAAGAAAGAGGGAGTTCACACAGACACACTGCTCTGTTGCTCAGAGGAACATCAAAGACAGCCATTGATTCTTCCCATCCTCTTTCCCATGAGGGGTGCAGAGCAATGTATAAGCACCTCTAAATGAAAGACCAAATTCAATGTTAAATACAACAAAATGAATCAATCAACCAGATGCCCAAAGAGAATCTTGTCTCTAATTAAAATTTGGATATCAGGAGACGTCTTGCTGGGCGTTCAATGAGGGGACTGGCAGACCTTGTGTTGAACACATGGTGCTCCCACCATCATCAGGACCACCTCCATGCTCATTACATCCATTGGGGGAGCTAATGAGAGAGCAGGCTGGGTCTGACCGCAGTCTGCAGTTTAATGTCTAAACACATGGCATCTCCATCCACATCGCCCACAGTGTTGGGCTCAAATCTGCCCGCCACATGTGTAATTAACTGCTTTCTGGCATCTAGCAGCCCTCATTCTTTCACTATCAGATCACAAACTGCTTTGCAGGCCATGCAGATCTGCAAGCATTTTAAAGGATCTTTTTTAACAGTTGTATACACCCAAAACCCTTGATACCTACTTTAATGCAGTGTAAAAATAAATAAATAAATAAAAATAGGTGCATGTGTGGGAGAGATGTTTCAAAAAGTATGACAGGAAAATGATGAGATATTAGATCTCTTTTGTCTTAAAAAAATGCATTGGAAATATGCAGTGACAGTGTTCCATGTAAACAGGCTCTGTCTCTCCAACGCCTTGACATAAGAGGCAGAAGGAAAGGTGTGTGAAGTTTCTTCCTGTTTAATGCAGCAGTTCTGCCAAGGTTCCCTAAAGCCTCAGTCTACTGCCAGACTTTTATGTGGGATAGGGTAACCAGGGGAAGCTTTCATAGCTCCCAACCAGGTGACATCAGACATCCCCCAGCAGTCTGTCTCTCGCTCTGCCTGCCTACCACCCATCCTCCCTCTGGAAAACACTGCACATCTTTGTTCTCACATCTCCCCCTCAAGCTCACCCCCTAAAAATAAGTGCACACACTTCTTTTAGTCCATTCTTCAAACCATATGATGTACATCTGATTTTGGAGAAATAAAAAATGTCCTAAAAAACGGAGGAGGCAAACATTAAAATTGTTTATACTGTTCCAACAGCCTCGGGTTAGGGAGTATTGCAGCATGATCAGATGTCCTAATGCGTGTCGGAGTATTAACATGTGCTAGGAAAAACAAAAAAACAAAATGAGGCTTAAATCTTCTTTCTGGTTTTTGTTTGAAATGTTTTTTCTGCTTAACTGGCAGTAAAGTATTCACTATATATTATTCATTAAAAAAATACAATACGTTTGTATTGTTCCGTACAGCTCCTCATCAAGACTAGGGCTATAATCTAAGCTATTTGCTTCATTTGATGTAGAAATACACTAGAGGAAGGGTCATTAGCGGGAGTTCTCTGACACTTAAGAGGGCGCCACAGGAAAGGCTTCCTGACCACCAGCCCACAAAATAGCATTCCTGCTCCAACCAACCATTAATTGGAAGTGATCGTCAGCTTCCAAAGTAATGAAAGTGAGGACTGACTATTATCAATATTGGGAAAGGTGCACCAGTTTGCAAACAAACTGCATTTTCTTATGCATTCCAGAGAATGAAACTGGAGAAGGAATGGGGCCATTGAGAAATAAAAACCCTCCATTCCAGAAGAAACCAACCTGGCCTTGACTCAAAACCAGATGTGAGCGGTTATGCTGCAGAGAAGCAGAGCGAACGAGAAGGAGATGAGGGGTGGAGAGAGGGGGAAGGGGCTGTGCTTATAGAGCTAAAGAGAAAAGGTCAGTTGCACAATTTCTATCTATTATTTTACCTTTTGCTATTCTGCCACACAGCAGAGGGATAAGCTACTCTTGATGGCTCATACATCCTCCTAACTCAAACAAAATTCAGAATAGAGTCAAACTAATTATGACTCAATTGTTGGAAAAGTATAAAATATTGATGTTTGCACAAGCATTACCAACATAAATGAGCCATAAAAAATAACAAAGAGCTTGCATTTGAGAGTTTTGTCAATAAATATAAAGATTTAATGTGCATTTTCCCATAAACTTTTGCATTTTATCAGTGCTTCAGTGTGCCTGGCATGGAATGGAAATAAGATCAGAGTAGAAATGCCACCCTGTCATCTGGACTCGCCCCATGCGGCTGAGATGGCCCAGATATGGCCTTTTCAGGCTAGCAGGGCTCTCTCTGAGGTCAGACAGGAGGCAAAGCCTCTCCCTTGGCAGGACATGAATCACCGGGGTGAAGTATAACAACAGCTGTGGTGAGAGATGAGCATGCTTTCCTGTCCATGTAAGAGCAACATGTAAACCACTGAAAGTCACTGTCCTCCTCCCAGCTCATTCCTATAACCGATCTGTCTCTCCCTTTGATTATGACCTGTTGAATGGCAATAACAAAGATTAGCATTCCTGGGTGACCACCTTGCATCTGTCACCAGGGCTGTTATCAGCTTTCCTTCATTAAAGATGGCTTTGATAGGACATTAATGTAATGGTGCAGCCTCCTCTTAGCTGTCACAGCTACTGGAGATACCATGTGCTTCACACCAGACTGAATCGAACTCAAAAGGCAAGTGAACATAAGTCTATGAACTGACTCTCAGTGCTGTTCATGCATGTAAATAGTTACTGCTATAAATGAATAAATTGAAGAAAAAAACAAGCAGCTTTGATATTTCACTCAATTCAAAAACCCACGAAAAAACCTTTGTTGTAAGTTATAAAAATCTTTTCTCATATACATACTACACCACAGAGACCATGTTGCTTTAATTTTGTGGTACCAGAGCTTTACTTTTGCATGTTGCTGTAATGCAATAGCCTCTGCACGGACATTTTATATGACCAGTGCCACATGTTACACGCACTTATAGATTTAATGATCCATTTGAACAAAAGTTTCAGTAAATAAGCTCTTTTAAAGGACACTAGTGAAGCAGTTTGACATTTAATTATGTTCTGGGATTTTCATAAATCAGGATTTTAAGGTTTTTCTTGTAATTCAACAGGGCAACGCCTCATGTTCGGGCCTCGGGTCAGAGCTGTTTACCAATTAAAAAGCATCATTGTTTTGCACGGGAAAGAACGTAAGCCTGTCGGATTTTCTAGAAGTTCCTGTTGATAAGTATAACCAGATTTCCTGAATATAAGAGTATTTATTTCAAGCATTGGATCTATGTAAGAATAGACCAAAAAAACATTGCTTCCATCTCAATTTCTTAAGATAATTCATATTAAAGAGGAATTAATCCATTATCTCAATAACTGACTGACAGAAAAACAACAAATATGCAAACTGATATGTTTTCTATTAGTTACAGATCAAATAACCCATGCATCCTCCCAGTTCCAAAATAAACCAGACAACAAGAAAAGATAAACACTTCAGAAAAGACACAAGTGCAACATAATCTGAGCGTGCACACCCACCCTGACAAACAAGAAAGAGGCGAGTGCACAAGTTGACGGCATTTCAAAGCCAGTGTGGGACTCAAACAGGATGTTTCTCTGTTTCTGGCCTACATGTGAAATTCTGTACGCTCCTGCGCAGGCCCCCCGGCTCTTAAGCCTGGCCAATGGAGAGGGCGTCCAGGCTGATAAAGCTGAGGGGATTTGTTCCACATTCCACGGGCCTTTAAACAACAGAGGATCTCAGAAGCCCAGGTTGTGGGTGAGGTGGATTGGATGCCAATCCCATTATGGTCCAAAAGGTAATCACTTCCTGCAAGCATCCATATGAGGAGGATTTGAAACTGACCAGCTGTGATGAAGGGAAAAGTTAGTTACAGTTACAGTCGGCGTAACGTTACAGGCACATCGGTGTGGTGTGTACCTGACTGTACTTCTGCTGGGGAAAACTGTGTGACCTGACAATGCTTTTAGTGTACTGTAGTCAGTGTCAGGTTTCCAGCTGTCTATCCAGCATTGAAATGTCAACTATAATTGCTCTCACCTGTGAGATAACCACCAACACCACTGTTTTCACTGTTCATTTTGTTAAGCTGCAAGAGATTTGAGTCACGCCTTTGAAAAGCAGGCTTGGCAGAGCATAGGGGCGAGGCTCTGTGGTTGGAGGTTGGTGGAGCCACAGGCGTTACTGAGCTCCTGTGGGTGACTGAGAAATGTAAACAAACCGAGTTGGGGAAGGACAGCTGCACATCAGTGATGAAGAGCTGCAACATTATCCAAGCTTTTGTATAGAGCACAGTCCACAGCTTATTTTATCTGATGTATTCCCCTGGCCCTACCTGACATGCTTAAGTACCTCTTTATCACAAGCCATTATGTTTGAAACAGTGTCCTCAAGACAGATTACATCCTGTGGGCTTTTAGTAGAAAATCTGAATAAATTTTGTACCAGTAGCATCAACTTTAACCATTCTACACATGTAGCTGGATAAACTAGCTTTAGGATATGATGAGAGCTTAAAAAAAGCAAAGGAAACATGGCTTCTCTGATGATGCTCTGTGGTTTCAGGAAACCTTTAGTTAGTTTCTTTTATCCATTTATTTTGTATTTGAATTGAATTTGTTTAGACCTTTCAGTCCCCTGATGTGCCCCAATCAGGGTGTGAGTGTGTGTGAATGGGTGAGTATGTTATATGGTATCAAGTGCTTTGACTGGAAAGAATAAGTCTATTCACCATCTGTTTATCATGGTCCATTTACTAGCTACTTTTCACATCCTGTCAGTGTTAATAAGTCTTATTTCATGTCATTTGTTAAATGAAATCTGTTGGATGGTTTAGTGAATAGTTTCTTTGTATGAGAGAAGTCTTTATAAATTAGATTTGATTGGATAAAATTAGATCTTTCTTTAATATCACTGGGCACTGTTCATGTATGAAGCCTGGAGGTGTGTATGTTGTATCTAGTAGTAAGAATAAATGTGGTGTGTGCCCATATTCAGTTGACTCAAAACATAGGAGAGCACCATTTGCATATTATAATATATCTATTTTCTCTTCGCCTTTAGGTAACGGATATCATAAATGTGTATGAATTAGAGGTGAGCACATTTCAGAAGACATTTTGAAGGGTTTCCACGCAGCTTCTACCCACTGAGACATGATGAGGGAAGGAACGAAGCACTTTTCTGTGACTGCAGTACAAGCAGTGCAAAACAACTAGGAACCCTTTCAGATCACTCCAAAAGATTAATGGAAGCTAAATCAGACCAAGATCCATTATCAGAAAAGAAAAATGGTCCCATAGTTGCCCAACATACAGAATGATAAACGTCTTTAGGGGAGGTAATAGTTTATCAAACACATGTTGGATTGTCAGTGGCAGAATCTGAATATGGATATTTTATTCAACTTTTCTCTGTTAAAGTTTTAATAGGAGGTTTAGGTGACCCTTCAGATTCACAGTTTAAATGTAATGGGGAATTATGGGAGTTTGGGTGGTCCACTACTTGTGCTGAGGGAATTTGGGGGAAAGTTGCCCGGCCAAACATAATGAAAATAATATTTGATAGAAGAAAAGACAAAAAAAAAAACTATGATAAATATGTAAAAAGGAAGATTTTTTCAAATAAAACTAAGTCAAAATATGCCATGAATATTCAGTACGGGGCAACATGGAGCGCCAGGTTTTCTTTGTTTTGGCATTAGCAGCAGCTAACACAGATCTAAACCTAATCTACCCATGCTATAAAGACAATTAGAAAAAAAGTCAAACTCAATATTTGCTTTCCAGAAAGGGACTTGCAGTACGCAAGTCCATCTCACAGTTATGTCCACAGTTATGTCCATCGGAGCCAGTGCACTGCCCCACTGGTTGTGTCAAAGCAAAGCTCCTGTGTCTTTATGTACACACCAGTGGTGTCAGCCTGGCCTGCAAAGGCAGCTTCCTTTCAGGAGATGGTGATGTACAGATAAGCAGTCTTCCAGCTTCACTTTTACTGCTTATCAACTTTGTAATTCCCTGCCATTTGTCAGGGAAAACCAAACCCACCTGTAATCACAGTGCTATTTCATCAGCTAGTAACAACATAGGATAAATTCATGTTATTGCTCATTTATTTCTTGTTCATAACTAACATTCACGTTATGTTAATGTTTCAGACATTGGGCTCTTGCAACACTTGATGAGGACTATTTATGTGAACACTTAATTCTTGTGGCTACTCTCTTTAATATAAGGTGCTCCTGTTGTTAGATGGTTGTAGATCAGTTAAAGAGCTGCCTGCTGGTCTCCCTCAACATGTCTTCCAGCAAAATAACAGGTTCAGGATAGAAACCGCAGCTCTATAGTCCACTTGTTACTGCTCCCTATGGGTAACACAGAGAAGAGCAGATGCATATAAGTAACCTCAAATAGAGGAGTTTGCGCAGCCATGAGCAATCCGCTGCTAATGTAGCATTCCCTGTTGAAACATTCATCTGGGAAGCATTTTGGATAAACAGAGGTGAACGGCTATTCTGCTGTACTTCGCATTGGGACGTGTTGGCAACTGGACAGGCACAGTCACTGATAACACATGTGCTACAACATAAGTAGATTCACCAAGACATCATCTTACTATAAAAATATCAAGGCTTAAAGCCATTCTGTCCTGGGTAATATAAAAAGTTCTGCATCCATAGACTTGCATCTTACACCTTTTAACACTTACATACAAAGATTAAGACATACTGGAGAAGTCACCTTGTGTGTTTCAAAGTGCCTGCACACCTTTTATCTCCTTTCCCGCTTTGTCGTTGTGTAACTCTCCCTGACTGTCCAGCACCGCTGCCTCCTCCAGCCAGCAGCGTTTGCCAGTCTCAAAGACCACAAGCATTCTTGACACTGCAAGAACAGGCTTAAATCCAAGCTGTGAAGTTCCTCACAGGCCTGGAACTGGATGAAAGGTCATCGCAGGGTCAACACCAAGTGTTTTCCCGAGAATTCCTAAAAATACATTCCTGCTGAGCGCAGGAAGCAAAGGAGACTCCATGATCTCCAGACAACGTGAAGGAAGCCTGGATATGTAAAATGGAGCACAGCCAGAGGGCCACTGGCAGTAAGGCTCTGGCGTTTCAGATGCAACTTCCCATGAAAAAAGACAAAAAGCTGAAAGCTGACGAGAAACAGATGAGATGGAGAGAGAGGGGGGAGAATCCAGCACATAGGCAAAGCACTGATGGACCAAAAATCATGCAAAGCTCATTCATGTTCCTGCTGAATTATTCTCAAAGAAAATGATTGTTCAGAAAAAAAGAAAGGAAAAAAAAACTTATGTAAGGGTCGGCATCTGATTACTTTTGAAATCATAGCTACAAGACAAGAATTTTTTTAATCTCGTAGTGCAAACCATGAATTAAAATGTTGTTTGACTGTATTACAACTGATAAAGATGTGCATATAACTTCCCATAAATATAACAAATAGGAATTTTAATCCCACATTGGTAAAAGTGTAACATCTATGCTTCTACGGTTTAGACTGAGGCTTATGCGTGCACTTAAGTGACCTGACAGACACCCTGTGTGTCTGAAACACTGTTTCCCTAGTGTTAAATTCTGAACCGTAATTCATCCACGGCACAAGCAGAGATCAAAAGGCCGTGGTGCAGAGGGCAGTTCAGGCTCCACCCTCATCTCCAGCTCAGCTTTTGCAGCAGATCTAGTAGAAAAATGCTGTTTTTCTGGCCATAACTGTGGAAAACAAGGATGGGAAAAAAATCTGCACTTAAATATGGGCTACACTGCCTTTGCATTAGTTTCCTTCTGTGTGCTTATCTTATCTCCAGCTCTAAGCAACAAGCCTGATGGAGTCTTATGCAGTGTGGAGCTAGGCTACTTAAAGCAGTATGTATGACACTCAATTTCTGATAAAAATGTAATAACACCTTAAAAGCCATTAGATAATCAAGGGACACCAAAGGAGAGCAGTTCTCAGTGTGACCATGTGACAGTCAGGGTAAAAGTTCATATATTCTGATACAATGGTATTTTTTAAGTGATAGTATCAGTCAAACCCCTATCAAAACAAAGAAGTAGATGCTGGCTCTTGCTAACGTGTAATCTGTCTGAGTTTTGCTCTAGTCTTTTATAAAGAAGTGTCCTACCAGCCTGAATGCTTCTTTGCTTCTCAACCAGAATTTCTGACCAAACTTGCATGTTTTTTCATTATTGCTTTTCTGTGGCACCATATGCAACAAAAGCCACTAAGAAGACAAATCATAAAATAACAATATGACTTAGCAGTGCATTTCTTTGTTATGCATCTCCTCTGAGCAGATGGTGTCTGTAGCCGGCTCTCGGTGAGGGGGAAGGCCTCTCAAGGAGAACTGCTGTTTATTTGAAATGAGCCTTTAAGTAAACACGTTACATGGTACACAGGGCCAGGTCAGCTTTTGAAGTGGACGCGCTCAGGAAAGAAATGGGTGAGGGGAAGAAAAGAAGGCTACCTTCAGAGGAAATGAGAACAGAGGTTTCTTTCAGCTGTGTTTCATCCTGTCCTTCTCTTTTTGTAACATACAGAAGGAGCAGAAAAGCTGTCTGGGTCTATAGCCATCATCTGGGTCTAAAGCCATCATTTATTGTGAGAACCGCAGAGTTTGTATTTCTCCTGAGCGTATTAGTAGAATCATATGAAAACAGATTTTTCCCCCCTAATTAAATCCTGCTGAAAACTCACCACCAATGACAAAAATAACCACTTCCTCTTAGTGGAGACCCACTGAGGACTCTGATGACGGGAACAGGTTTGTATAACAAAAGCAGGCTTGCAGCCTTTCCGTGGTGAAGAGGAATGTTTTGTGCAGAAGGAAAGCCAGGCCTGTGCTGTCTGCAGAACCTAGGTCCAAGCTTTGAAGCTCCGAGTGTGTTTCAACAGCTAACCACTTTCAGATGGGACCGTAGCATTTTATGAGCTGAGTAATAGCGATACCTACACATGTGCAAGCTTGGGGTCCCTAAAGAGGGGAAGGCTCTGCTTAGAGCATGACTCCTCAGGGGTCTGGGTTCGACTGTTTTTGATATATCTTATGCAATAGCAGCTTGGATAGGAAATGGAAGATGATCTTGTGGAAAAACTCAGATTTGCAATAAGCTGCAACTTTTTTCAAGCCTTCAAACATCAAAATTATGTTGCATGAATAAACACTAATGCAACATAGTCATGCTACGCATAACACAATCAGAGGCTTTGCTTTAAATAGCAAAGCATCACTCTGGACGCACTCCAGTGGACTTTTTCTGTAGCATAAAGGAAACCAGGGTCTGCGGCCTGTGTGGCGTTTCGCTCCAACGACAAACCTTTTCTGTTGCCAAGTTCACAAATGTAGGGCACAGATGAAGTTTCAAAGCAATCTGGGGTAACAAAAAGTGCAGGACCTGATCTCACCACATCACAAGATGAA
The DNA here is from genome assembly GCA_037177335.1 of Kiunga ballochi. Taxonomy (NCBI): domain Eukaryota; kingdom Metazoa; phylum Chordata; class Actinopteri; order Atheriniformes; family Pseudomugilidae; genus Kiunga; species Kiunga ballochi. Next base: position 13,451,992 of record JBAMIG010000006.1, on the reverse strand, counting down.
AGCTGTTGATGAGCACCCCAAAAGCTTAGATGATGTCCTCTGTTTTACATGAACACTGGTCGTTTCCTCCACTTCACCAGGATAGGAAACAAGAAGAGCAGAAGTGCTCACACCTAGGATCTGTAGCTGCCAGTGTGATGTGCGGTGCTGTTTAGTTTCCGGTAAGTTTGTATTGGGTAACATATATGTCAAGTCAGCATCTGACCTAAACAGAAACAGTTCACTGAGTTGGGTGCTAAAGTGAAACCCCCTGCATATAATCAACACCTCCAACTCGCTATAGTTTCAATCATCTGGAGCGATCTGCATCTCTTCTGATGATGCAGTAACCCATTTGGAAGCTCGTGTGTCCTCTGTTAGTTTATTATAAGCCCTCTCTCACTGATAATGAAATTAAAACAATGTCCATCCATCCATCATCTACCGCTATGTCCCCAACGGGGTCGCGGGGGTGTGATAAATTAAATTTGTGATAGAATACACACCAAAATGAACAACCATAACAGAAAAAATATAATATTCCCCTGGCTGCTCTGAGGCTTGCAAAATGAAGCCCACTTGGAAGAGAACAGGGGTTTATGTGGAAACATACCTTACACACTAAAATGTAATAACCTTTGAGTCTCCCGGTGTTTTACTTGGCTGGGAGAGCTCAAGATCAAACACAGACTTGAATCCAGCAGCCTTTGCCAAAAATGTCAGCACTAAGCACTGGACTCCAGCTTCAGGTATTTTCTTTCCCCTGGCAGGGAGCAGAAGTAAAGACACAGACCAGCATTAACCCTCACTGGGACCAGTGTCACCACCACACTGAACACCACACCTTCTGACATCGGTGTCCACGAGGGTCATGAAGTGTCACTGAGGACACAGAATGAGCTCTGAAAGTTCACATATTCACGTTTGAGTGCTTCAAGACTTGCTGTCATCTACTTCTGTATAGCAATGCTGATGTGTGTGAAGTTCCCAAACAGATATCTCATAAATATCATGAAAGCGCTGACAAGACTCAAGTGACTTCAAAAGTGGTGATGATGAGGCTGAGATATCTCTAAAGGCAACAGAGCTTCAAGATGTCTGTCTACTGACAGACGCAGCAGTGATGACAGAGGTGGAGTGACTGTCATTTGCTTTGTCTAATTATATTTTATTCTCCTTTGAGGTGCAGATACAATTTACATGCATCTTTCTTCTATGAGAAAACAACCAAACTAAAGGACAAAAAAGCATTATTCATGATGTGTCTGAATATTGATGATGATGTTGATGATTCTCTTTTTAAGGTTTTCTCATCTAACAGTCGAAACATGACGATAGAACAACAATATTGATTTCAAACTAAAGCCAATAAATGGTAGCTGAGCTTCTTTAAAAAGTGAAACAAAGGTTTTCAACTCATCTGGCTAGCTAAGGTGGGATTTAGATGTAGATAACATATGAGACACAAACTTTGAGACATCTAAAACAACTAAAACCTAATAACCATTCCCGGGTTATCAAACAACAATTAAATATGAGATTTTTAAATCATGTTTCTTCTGCATTAAACATTATTTGGATCAGTTTGACTGAAATCAATACTGTACCATACTGTAACTGGACATATGTTGAGTGCAAAAGTGACAGTGGAAACAGAGTGTGCTGAACACTTTACAGAGGGATACACTGACATTTGGGATTGTAGAGCGAAGCAGTCTCGGTCTGAATCACAGGACAGGATGGGCTGATGCCTCCGATGCTGCTTGAAATGTTGAACTTTTCTTAACTTTCCACTGCAGGAAATGCTGACAAAGACAAAAATCAACCCAGCCAAGACTTCAGTACAGCACACAGCATCATTCATCACCATAGCGTTTAAAGGGATGAATAGGTCTAACATGTGAATCCTGATTATAGGCCCACTCGTGGAGATAACTGTGGTGTGACATGTCTTGGCAAAAAGCAGTGACTTTTCCAGGCAAAAAAGCTGGTTAATAAGCTCAGGTTCAGCAGAAATATTCCCTGAATCCACCCTATAAACTAAACTCCTGTTGTTTTTTTGTTTTGTTTTGTTTTTTATTGCTCTAATTGTTAATTACTCCCCTTGTAGTTGGTTCTGAACACTAGGTTATTTTTGCATTATTGCTCAATTATTAGATCATTTCAGCTTGATGTACGTTTTAGTTTCAAGTACCCAAAGGGTCTGTGTGACTGCTGCCCATCAGCATATTTTAAGAAAAATGTGACTTCATACATAACAAGCCTCACAGTTGCAGTTGGGACATTAATGTTCACAATCTGATTTGATTTTATAATCTAATCTATGTTATTTGTTAACAACATTTTAGCTAACTCAGCTAAAAGAAGCAAGGCAGATTAGCATCACCAAAATAAAAGAAAAGAAAAGAGAAACTTCAGTAGATTTTCATCTGTTCAATTAATTTATGCACTAATACACAGGTATGCCATAACATAAAAACATTTAGATTACAACACACACACACACACACACACACACAGTCAGAGAAGGAGGATTTTCCATGGCAAAGACTTTATTATTCTGCTATATTGTGAAAAGAAAAAAAGAGTATGCTGCTGTTACAGTAAAGCTAAAGATATCCTGTATCAAACCTTTAAGAGGAGTTTGTTTGAACTGCAAATTATCTGATTATTAAAATAATAAAGCAAGAAAAATCTGCTGGCTGAGAGAGTCAATAAGGTTTTCTTTACCATCACGTGTCCCCTAATACCTGCTTGGCTTTTGAACATACATGTTTTTTATCTCAATGAGCACTAGTCCGCTGGAGCTTAAGGTGGAAGAAAGCAAAATGTTTCAAAGGCGTTATAAATATTCTCAGAAAAATAAAAGTCTAATCTGCTTGGATTGTTCTAATGGCACTTCCCATTAGGAAGAGCCCACACAAACCACTCTACACCTCTCACACACTCATTTACTCACAGACACACAGACTAAAAGACTATCTCTGACTTAGAGGGGATGCACACTTAAACATGTGAACATAAAAGGAGGATTAAGCATCTAAGCATCTCTGGCTTTGTGACAAGTGTTGAAAACAAACCAGGTGATGATGTTTACACTGACAGAGTGTTTTTTTTCCAAGACAAATGGCTGAAAAAATTCCAAGAAAGCTTCCAAGTTTCCTGTGTAACAGCTACAGTAAAATTAGGTCACTGGTCAGCTTCTTCTATTAACCAAAATCAGTGACAAAAATCGGATGAGACCATTCCCCTCTACCTTTAAAGCCCTGAAAGTCTGCCCTAGGTTTAAAAAAAATGAAATAAAAAACACCCTAACCTCTATTCCTCCTCCTTTTTCCTCTTCTCCCCACAGCCCCTCTCCCTGCTCATGGATTTTGCTGTACAAACCAGGAACAGATGTCTGCCGGGGCCGTGCTGAAAGACCCCGCTGTTCTGGATGCCAGCCACATGCTTTTCATTCAGAGATGAAGGCTCACAGCTCGCCTTCTTGTGAAGCCAATTTCAAAAAAAGAGGGAAAAAGAAGGGGTGGAAAAAAACAAACTCTCCAAATGCCTTCAAGTCTCTTCAAAAGCAGTACATATATGAGCATACCTTTTCGTCTCCTCTCCGCCATGCATTGTTCCCTAGTAGTGCCTCCACTAGGATGTTTTTTTTTATTTGCGGTCTTAGATGAGGCGCAAGTAAAAAGTCACAAGATGTTGCAGACAAAAATATTTCTTGAAAGAAGTCTTGAAGTATTTGAAGACTGCAAGTTTGTACCCAGTGCACACACAATTCAGAACTGAACAAAAAGGATCTCAGTTTTACATTTGCAGCAGTGTGCTAGAAAATAAAAATGTCATTTTTTTGGGCCGTACTGTTAAGATTACACAGATATCCCAGCCTCAGATCCAAATTAAATAGTGCTTATTCAAAATTAAAGTGGTGACTAGGAGATATACTAAACTGTCCAGCGGCAAAACGGTCCAAGCAAAACATCTATTTTGAGCAGGATCATTGAATGAGGAATTTATATAAGAGGAAAGTCTTATTCACAGATTCCAAATGAATGTTAAAAAAACATTAGTGTACAATTAGTTTAGTGAGCTGCATGGGAACTATGCTCTTAAATCTAATTTATTATTAGGAGGGTGAGAGCTATGTAACTCTGTTTAAGTCAAAATAAATTTGTGTCTTGAAGCTTTTTGGCACATAATTACATCAAGCTAAATCCCTTACTGAGCCCCCCTTTTTTAACTTCAAGTGAGATATCATTAACCTTCCAAAGAGGAACAATAAAGGGTTTTGTTGTAGTCTTTAAAATGTTGACACACTCCGTCTTCACAGGCTAGGTCTGCGGGAAGTTTGGAAACAGAAGATAAGTGCTGAAAGGCTAAATTACATCGTCAATATTGGGGCATTTGAGCGTATCTGCATTAAGCTGAGGCGGTTGTGTGTGAGACTCCTGAACAGCAGTTACCAGAGGTGAAGCACTGATGCTTCATAGAGCTTATTCCCCAGAAACTACTGGTTAAGGGCAAATTGAACATATTAATAACCACTCATTTTATGTTTCATCTGTGGTCCACCACTCTGATCTCACCTGTAACATTTCGACATCACACCAGGTGTCTGAATAGGTCACGCTTGTTTTGGAGCACCTGCGAGTCAATGTTAAAACCTTGATGACTGCTGCCAAGATAAGCAGCGTCCTCCCATTGAATCATACTCTCATTGACTTCCAGTACCACATTTTAAGGAGATTGTAGGCTTACACAGTGAAGGCAACCCTCGAGCTGCAATCTTGAATCATGGTTTGCAGTACTATCAATATTTAAACAGCTCTTTTGATCGTTGTTATTTATTGCTACAGTACAAAATCACTGCTTTATTGAAGAGATGGAAAAAACTGGGCAAATGGATCTTAACCACCCCATCCTGGTAGCAAACTATTCTGCAGCCCATCCCCACCCCCAACCCGGACAGAGCAGGGAGGATAGCGAAGTGAGGAGTGAGGGTTCGGAGCCTCCACTGTTATCAGAGCCCTTTTATAACTCCCAGCTCTGCTTTGAAGTCGTGGCCAGACAACTCAGGAATCTTACTCCCCCATTTGACAATGAGGAGGTGGGGGGGTGGGGGGGGTGGACGTAGCTAAACCTGTTAGGCTAATCTTCTACTATATAAAATCATAAGTTATTTCAACCATCTTTGCAGCTCATCAACTTGGAATAAGTAGTGGAACTGGGATATGGTGAGGGCCAGATGCTGAAACAGTCATGAGAGGAGGCCTAAAACTGATCTAAAAATGTCAAATCTCCTAAAACACTGCTGCTATTTGGTGTTTGACTTGGACCTGCTTTATCAAAGTCTTAATCTCCAGACTTCTGAGATCCCATAATCCAATAATCATATCTGGAAATTTGACAAAGTAATTTGATCCTTGTGTAGGAAAATATAAGGCATGAGGTAGGGTCAGAAAAGAAAACAGACTTATGGTATTATATTCTGCTTATTCCAAATGCCTGGAAATTAGATGGGAAAGCAAATGCTTTGAAAAAGATTCCCAGGGACTTTATGTTTGCTTGAAGTAACTAAGGCATGAATAAATAAGTCTCTATAAATAAGCAGGAAGTTCATATTGCTTTTGCCATATTGCAGTGAGCAAACATGCATTTTATTTTTTAGCACATTTAAGCTTTCTGTGACGACTGCAGGAAGCCAATGTATGCAACACTGATCACTCATTAACTTTTATCAATAAAAACTCTGTCTATAAAGTGCATACAACAACTTTAGGGCTTATGTAAAACAAAGAATATTAATTTACAACAGAAACTGAGCTACAAACTAATAAGTGCTAAACTACTGAGTATGCTAAACCTGCAAGAATAATTAAAGACAGTTAAGATTTACTCTCTGATGTAACATTACCACCATTTTTCTACAGTAACTAGAATAACTAAGCACAAAGAAACATCAAGATGAAAACGCCAACAGCATACGCTGCTCTACTTTGTCTCCATCCAGTTTTGCTCCACAAGTGGGAATATAATGAAACAATTAAAGACATGAAATAAATCAGCTGCCTGACTTTGATTGAATGGAAGGTGGGATCCACTGACTAATAACTGCCAAGCTTATGTCTTTCATGGTTTCTATCAGGGGAGTGAGAACTCAGACTCCTCTGAAGCAGAGTAAAGTTCTCTTTTAATCTGCCATGAGTGGGCGATTTACAGCCCTGATATAATCTATAACTCTTCCACTATTACAACCACCCACCTCACAGATTGGCACTAACTCTCTGTGAACCTCAATTTTCTGTCTTAAAGTGTGAGCATCCAGCACCACTCAAAACGACACGCTAATTGAAGTGATGTAATGTTGCGCCACAGAGGGCAGTCTGCTGGGAGCAGCGCTAGAATGGGAGGCATTGAGGAAAAAAGACACAGTCCCAAGTCATGATGCCAGCAGCCACAAGAGCAAACCTGAGATCCTTTAGTCTAAGAAACCATTAGCTTTGTGTGTGTGCTGCTTTGCCAAGTTGCTTCATAAGCACACACATATTTATATACTGGCACACACACAGACACACGAAACTCATAGCTGTCATAACCCATCCGAAGATGCTGGAGGGGGAATAACCGCTGCAGTGTTGTGCCAGAGCCAGACATGACAGAAAGAACAACAAGCTTCAATTTTGCAAAGACACCAGCATGTCCTCATGCATGCCTGGGAATACAGTTCACTTCCACTCAGGTTAAGAAGCTCTTAGATCAGCTTACAGGGAAAAGAGAATGTAACAACTTCTTTCAGACAACTTTGAGCAGCTTGACAGACTTATTTCATCAGCAAAAGCAAACACACTTGGGCATGCTTTCTTTTCTTTTGCAAAAGTGTTAAACATGTACAAATACATGACCTAGCTCACATTTTGGAGGAATTAAGAAATAAAACTCCAAATTAAACAGAAAGTGAAAGAATACACCAAAATACAGTTTTATTCCACTGTTTAAAATGTTTGTGATCATGATTTGATCTTTTTTTATTCTAAATAAATATTTTATATATGTGCACTTTTAAAAATAAGCTTTGTAAAAAAGACATAAAGAGTATAAACCTGCATGTTCTTCATCTTGTGATCTGTTGCGCTGAACCTCTCACATTCCTCCATCCCTCTCCGGAGGAAGGCGTTCACGACAAAACTGTCTCCTGTAACACCAAAAACATGCACCAATATTCAGACATGACTTCCAATACATGGCTCAATGCATTATCATTATTGATGAGCCTTCATTATGCAAAACCAGACGCGTTTATTCTCACCTTCAGGGTTTTCTCTGCGCTTGCACGCTTTGAAACACGAGACAAGGATGCAAAGCATAAAATCGTTAGTTTTGAGTTTTATTTATACTATTATAATATAATGCTTTGATTCCATTAACTCTGAAATTTCTTACCATGTTTTGATTGAAGTTTGCCCATTCTTAGGTCCCTCTTCTTTGGATTAGTAAAAGGTACTCCGAAATCCGACAGGAATAACACAGTCACTTGTTCTACATGGTCACATTGTCTTTGCTTTGCAAAAATAAAATCCCAACTTCCTCCAAAGGCGGGTAATTAAACTGTTGGTTGATTAAAGGGGCGATTATAAATGAGACTATGGATGGAAATAAAGCTATAACATGCTCTATAAAGGAGACGGCGCGCGCTCGCCGTGTCTGTCTTCAGACTTTACTTCAGTCTAAGTGCTGCGAAAGCGCTTTAACGCACCACAGCAGAGCAAGTGTTAATGCGTAAAGGTCATGCGTACTTCCGGTGAGGAAATTTCAAGAAATAAAACACCGTTGTTACCGTGATAAGCAGAGCGGAGCATCCAGGATCATTTTAGCGCGATCGTCATTGTTAACTTTGGTGAGAAGATTCTTGGATGTCTGGGCATCTTTAAACAGCACAGTTTCGCCTTTATGGTATCAAAGCAATACACTTAAAAGGATTATTAGGCTACACAAGACATGAACTTAGAAAAACTCAAATTTTGTAGGCCAATTACAAACTCAAAAGCTATGTCTTGGAGTCAAGCTTGGAGTAGTGAAAAACACTGAAAGACTAACTAATCAATACAATTATTTTAAAGTCGGAAGGAAATTTAGTTTAGATAAAATTTACTTTGTAAAACAGCATTTCACCTTCAATTAAGTTTTATTGTATCATGTGTGTTGTAGTGAGCTCCTTATGCTTTCTAATCATTTAATGGTTTTTGTTTCTTGACCACTCAATCCAATGTCCAAAAATAAAAAGTGAAAGATAAGTATGAAACTATTTTTGATATTTTTTCAAAGCAATGGGTATATTTACTGATTCCAAATATATATTTATAAGCAAAGTTGTTTGACAAATATATTTGAATCGACTAATTTTCTGCTATCTTTTCTTGTGTTTTACTCAAAACAGATCAACATATTCAGAAATCCATTTAAAAAATGTCAAACTTTATGATATCCATATTATTGCTGTATCACCAATTTAGTTTATTATCTTTAGGAAATATCTTATTATATTTCTTAGATTTATTTGAATATTTTGACAAAAAAGATTAATATTTTTAAATGTCTTTATTGTGTATTTTCAGCATATTGCACTTATTTTGATAGGTTGATTTGGTTTACTTCCGGTTGTTTTGAGTAACTTGACACACTAAAAACCAGGTTCTGTTGCAGAAAATCCTCTGCTATCTTAGCACAGACCATTGATCTTGTATAAGCCAAAGTTGCAAAGCATTATTAATGCTAATGCTGGGTTAATTTAGATTGATGGGAACGTGACCTGGGAAAGAAATAAATGATTTTTTTGTAGTTTAAGTAAAGACACGCTGATCAGCTGACCGGATTTAAAACTGGCTTTTGGTGCTAAATATAAACCACTGTTTTATGATCAGAACAATGGCATGCTGTTTCACTTTAACCCATCAAACATCAAAAGCTTCTCTGCAGTTTTATGGTCTGTTTCTTTGGCAGAATGCTAAGAAAGAAATAGCCTCACAACTCATGGCAAGTGTAATAAATATAGATGTGATTTGACAACCCATAAACTACAGGTGAGATGTTACTTTCTGTGTTATCAAGAGTTGAAATCTATGTTTTATACACCCCTGATGTCATATTATAAATGTTTTTATTGTTGCTTTTGTTCATATTTCTCTGTACTGAAGGACATATATGATCTACAGCACTGAATCCTCACATATATTTTTGTGATATCGTGAAAATAATGAGTACAACAGCATCCCAGTTACACATTTATGAGCAGGTTTCTATTTAAATGCTTTCTTTGTCCCCTTTACATGACTCCTCATAACTGATGAGCAGACATTTGCACGGATCATTCATAGCAGATGTCTTTGATCCTACTTACTGTACCTAATTATCACAATTTCTTTATGCAGCTTGACTCCCAGGATTCTGCCTCTTTCTCCTACACCTTGTAGAATCCTGTTAAATAGCTGCCAAACAAATAGGATGCAGAAATCTAAACATACCCAAGTCTGACAGGAGAAGCTGGACTGGAAACGGATGCATATCCGTCTCGCTTTGAGGTGCAATGTTCAAAGAAATAATGGTTTATGTTCAAAGGCATTTGTGTGGATGAAGAATTGGAAAAAACTCAGACAGCTTTAATTTTACATGCTCTCGTGTTTTTATGCAAAATTTGTAGATCACCATATCAGAGTATTATCAGGGAAGAGTATTATTAAAAGGGTATTAATAAAAAAAATGCAGGATAACACTTTGAAATCAAGAATGTGGACTAAAAAGCATGTTTAAAACTCAGAGAAATGAGTGATAGGTTTCATAGTGTTTTGCACCTCAGCTCAGTTTCCTCATTAAATAACCTCCAAGTATGTGAAATAATCCATTCCTTGTTGGATTCACCACTAGCACATGCAGGAATATTCCATTGCTTTCGGCAATGTACCTGCAAAAAGTGTTGAAAGGATAAACATCAGACCGTTTGTTTTGTTTGGAGTCTGACATTTTAAAGCTGCTTGAACTGATAAAATCCTACAACAATAAGGCTTTTGACTTTTCTTTCTCTGACTTGATTGCTTCTCAACAGCTGCCTGCTTTTTGGACAGACTACAGTTGAAAGAAAAGGCCTCCAGAAAGGGTAATTATGGTTTTATTTACCATGCAACTCATACACCTCTCCCCTTTTTTCCATTATGTATTGATCAGATAAAAGATTCTTGTGTAATTTATCTGGCATAAAAAAAGAATAAAAACTCACAGCGAGCACCATTTGGTGTGAAAGATGCTGCTTCGTATTTAAGGGATCAGAGAAGCAGCAGTAATCTGTAAATCAAATCCTTCTTGGACTTTTATATTTTTGGTTTATCTTAATGATAGACTTGTGACTGTATAATCTAATACACCAATAAAACAGTTTATAAGCTAACCAAATCAGCCAAGACAAGTTATTGAGTAAGATAAGCGGTATGGCTGAGTGTATCTGAAGGGTGTAAAAATAGATGAATTCAAAGTTTACTTTCCTTTTACCTTGAAGAACAGCCCAGGGGCTTCCCATTTGAAGTGGAATGAAAAAGCATTGCCAACCACAAAGGGTACATTGTTTTAACCCAGCGGCTCACATGCAAAGCATCGGAGTGTTCGCAGGATGCAAAACCTGTTTGCATGAACAATGAGGCAACCGATCGGTTCATGTAAACTCTGCAGAAGTCTCACTGCCAGGTATCATAGTCATACATCACTTCGAATCCCTTATATATGCTTGCAAAATAAACAACTACTGCAGCAGCTTCACATCAGAGCGAGTGCTGCAAACATGAGTCTTTTTAGGAAAGCTAATTTACAAGAGATGGGCTCGAGTTCAACTGCAATCTGCTTTTATTGTTCTTGACTTATTGCCCTTACTGAGATTATAATGCAACTCATAAAAGACACAATAATAAAACACACAAACTGCCTTTATATGGCTGAGTTTGTGCGCCTCCAAGTGGAGGTTTTTAAGTTATTAAACCCTCCAAAACACAAGTGGCTCCACAGCCGTTAAGGAAAAAACACATCCATGCATAACACAAACATTTATTACAGCATTACACCGACATGTAATGAAGATGACAATGCATAAATACCGAAGTGCTTATGGAAAATACTTATGCCCCTGAATAAATGTAAACAAAATAATGGCAAACTTAGGAAAAACTGTTTTTAATCTTAGCACATATAATGAAATACATTTCTTTTAAACCACAGCAATTGAATGTTATGAGCTTTGAACAAATTTTATGCACATTAACTACCTTTTAATGACCTATATTTGGTCAACAAAAGGTCAGAAACCACTTCAAATGAGATCGGACAACCAAAACTTCTTGGGAAGGAACACACAAAAGTATATAAACGTATGACAACTAATAAATGATGCTAGCCCAGAACAATGGTATTGTTCATGTTAAAGCTGTGTTTAATACAAAAAAAATGAAAACAGTCAAAATAAAAAGCTGAGTTAATTAGCACAGAGAACATTCAAACATGACGAATCACATCTTAAACAGTCTGTTTTGTACTGGCAGATATCTACATGAGTGTTTTAAGATGCTAATGACTGATTTTATGTTATAAAGTATCTGTTAAAAGAGTATCTTTGGCACTGAAATGAACAGCCAAATGAACGTATTGAGCTTAAAAAAGGGAATCTGTTTGGTAGGATTAGTTAAACAATCAAGTCCTAGCCCATGAAAAGTGGAATCAGTTCAGACACCATTAGCTAGATCTGCTTTTTCCTCCTTCTGTTTATCCACCGCTCTGCTCATGGCCTCCAGAAACAACTCAAGGGTGACTGTTGGTGTCTGCAGGCAAACAAAGCACGTTTAAAAATGGTCCGTCTTCAGTTTATTCTGCTGAAACCCAACTCTTACCTTTACAAAGAGTGCATGGGCCAGAAATGGCAGTTTCCTGAGACCTCTTCCACTCAGACCTCTGCTTTTTCTGGAAATACAAACAGCATTAACACCTGCCGGTTTCCGCTCTCACTGTCCGCTGACGTCCTGATGTGGGGCTTATTGAACCGTGTACTCACATTGCAATATTCCTCAGATTCAGACTGAGTTCTGACACCTCGCTCTTTGCAAAGCCCATAGTTTCAAGCTCATAGATGGTGAATAACTGCTGCCGAGGGTAGATGATCTGGCACTGCATATAACAGACAGTGGAAATTCACATGCAAAAATCTTGCTTATGGGTAATCTTACAGTAATCTCAACGATAAGGTTTGGTTCAAAACTCTTTTTAAGGTTGATTTTTGATGTCGCTATCTGATAAAAATGTTTGCAAGGATATGAGCAAGCTGTACCCTTAGAGCTGTGGCTGCGGCTGACTCCGGGTGCCTGGTGTGGAGGTGATGATGATGATGATGGTGCTTTCTCTGCTGGTGCATCTGTATCTAGCCTAATCTATGTGACCACACCATTGTCTTTAGATAACATGTGTTAGGGGTACAAATGCGTGGGTATGCGTGTGTGCGGTGGTAATGGACGATGGGGTGTGTAGATATGTATTGTTTTTAATGATTTATGTTTTAATATACTGTAAAGCACTTGTGTTACATTTTATGTATGAAAGGTGCTTTATAAATAAAGTTTGATTTGATATGACAGGCAAACCACTTAACACTAAAAAGACCAAAGATGCCCAGTATATACAGTGTATACCTGAACCTGAGCCATGTTTTAGAAATAAATGCATCTCAGAGTTTAGAAATCCACGTTGAACTCTGTGTGCTTTATGATCACCTTCATTAGCTCCTCCAGGCAAGAGAAGTAGATATTATAGATGCCTTTCTCCGAAGGGGGTCCGATGTACTGCTTGATATCGGCTCTGTCCACAAATGCCAAGTCGATCTTTTCCGTCACGTTGGATGTTGTCAGGATCACCACATTGGAATGTCTGAGGGGTCGGCCCAAAAATATTACAGGGTGAATTAAAGGAATCTTGGGGAGAAAGTTTCATTTAACTTATTAAATGTGATGTTTTTCTGTGGCTTCTCACCGTTTGATCTGGTCTAACTGTGTAAGGACAGAGTTCACCACTCGTATGGCGTCAGAAGGTTCGGTTCCTGCCTGGCAGGCGTTCCTTGCTGCTGTCAGACTCTCCACCTATTCATAAAAAACAAAAACAGACCCATAACTGTTTCAATCCCAGGTTGGGGGAACATGAATTGAAGCAAACTAAAATGCACTTTAGAAATAAAATGTTCCATGAAGCAGATCCTACCTCATCAATCAGGACAAAAACAAGCGCGTCTTTGTCATCAATGAGTTGTTGAATCTTTTGAAACATCTTTGTGACCAGCTTCCCACTCTGTGACAAAGATGCACGATTAGCTTAGAAATATCAACGCTCTCTTTAAAAGCAGGAAAGCTAAACATTTAACACAATGAAGCGCTTCACACAAAAGCCAGGTGCACCTCTGAGAACCACTTTGAGAACAAGCTGTGGCTGTTTATCTCCACGAATTGGCCGTAAGAATACCTGCAGGGAGATGAGAGGATTTTTTTTAGATGAAAAGGTTTAGTCACAGCTGAAGGCTTTTCACGGAGATAACTGTGGTCTCACCGATTTGACAGTCTGATTGACAGTTTCTGGGCAAGAGCTTTGCAGAGCGAGGTTTTCCCCGTGCCTGGAGGTCCTGAGCGTGCACAAATGCAAACAGACTAATCGGTAATTTTACACATATCGCCCGAAACGATCCCAAGCAATAGACCCGACTCATTTACCATGTAGTAGCACGACTCGATTCCATGAAATTAGGTTGCTGTCCACGTTTTTGTCTGAGAAGTATATTGTTGTGGTGACATAATCCAGGAGCTGAAAGAAATAGCCAAGTGTCAGGTTAAGCAGTGTGATGGAAAATGTACACAATTATTTGCTCTGGCTGCTTTGCTTCAGTTAAATACTGCACCTTAGTTTTGATGCCGGTATCGTATATTAGACTTTCCCAGATCCCATGGAATTCAGCTGTCAAAAAAATGAATGTTTTCATCAGGACCATTCAGAAAAGATCAAATACTAATGAGAAAAAAGGGAGAAAAGTTAATATATTTGATATAAAGAAGTTTTACTATGCTGATAAATACACAGGTATAGGTACACAAGTAAAATATATGCAGGAAAAGGTTGGAACATTTAAACGACCCACATTTGATGTCCTGCATAACGGTGCAATAACTCCTCGCAGGCTTAAAAGCTTTGCTCGTCTATGCAGTTACATCATAATGAGGTAAGTTTAGCCAATAATCGATTTACATAAATATATTAAATACCCAAGTTACAGCATAAAGTAATAAAAAATACTGAGAAGAACAACGTAAAAAAACACATCTGTGTATTTTACAGCTTTTTAAAAGGACTTGTCTCTGGCACACAATCCTGTCTTAGAGCGGTGATAGAAATGCTCTTTCTATAAACTTTTACAGAAATACAACACATTAAAAACAAACTAATAAATAAATATTTTAAAATAAACAATGCAAAATAAATAAATGAACTAACAATCAATTACTTAAACTACTGTAATGCTCCCTGGCAGAAGTCTACAAAAGCTCCAGCACATTCAAAACTACACAGCATGGGTCGTGACATGGTGCAGAGATGACCGAATCACTCTTGTCCTCAAATCCCTCCACTGACTCCCCATTCAATACAAAATACACTTCAAACTTTGCCTCCTCACTCACCAGTGCATACATAGAACTGCTCCTGCCTTCCTTTGCAAACTCCTCACCCTCCACATCACCACACAAAGCCTCCGTTCACCACCTCCTCCCTACTGCCTTCACCAACACAGGACCAGACTCTCCACTATGGGAGACAGGGCCTTGCAGGCAGTCACCCCACGGCTCTGGAATGACTTCCCAGAGACCCTGAAGGCCCCACAAAGTATGAAGGTCTTTTTAAAAAAAAAAAGTCCTAAAGACATTTATTTTGAAAAATGTCATATTACATTATTATAACTAACCAGTTGGATTCACACATAGTTCTTATAGATTTTTGTTGTTTTCTTTTATATCTCCGTAGTAAACACAGTTCTCAGCATCACCTGCTGGCAGCAGCCAGTGGTTTGCTGCAGAAAGCTCCTCATCTTCCTCCAAACTGAGCATGCTGGGCCCATCCTCATTCAGGGTGAAGATGTGAACAGAGACGGAGCAGCTCTTTAAATCAATGGGCTAAATGGAAAACTGAGAATAAATTAACACATAAAAACAATAATCCTAACATTGAGTTATTACACTTTTTAATTGAAATTATAACGACGTGTTTAAAAGAACAGACCTGTGTTGTGAGTTCCTCGAGATCAACTATGGTTACAGATTCCACATTTTTCCGTAAGAAGTCCTCGTCAAAGTCCGTCCATCTGTAGTTTCCACAAACTATGCTGTGGCGACTCAGTAGAGTCTGAACATGCATCTTAACATCTGACATTTTAGCTGTGCTGAAATATATACATATATAAAACAGGGAGGAAATGAGATTGTACGCGAGAACATCGATCCCCACCTAAACACAACTTACAGGGTGAGCCTACCTGGTGGATTTAACGTGGACTTCCACATTGACATTTTGTTGGTTCGTCACCTCCATTTTGTCACCATCCATCCTTCTACACCCATGGAAATGTCAAATAATAGTGTTTGTCAGACACAGAGCTCTTAGGTATGTTGTGCTAAACCAATAAACCTGCACTGTTAGCTAATTAGCAAACACCTGAACACCTCAAACTTTTTAGCAGGAAAGTTTGAACAAAAACAATTCTTAGATCCAGAAAAAAATGTAACACATCTGATATTATTTACGCAGCAAAACTCCCACGTTATACAAACCAAATTCCAGGAGCCTAACGAAAGTGAACTCGTGTGTCGGAAACCTTGGGAAGTCAAATTTAGCGCGCTGCTCTACACCGGAAGTACATATCGATAAAGGAATTCACATCCGATTCCTTGTTCTTGTTGCTAATGCGGTTAGCTGTTTACAGTGAGCGAACTCTTACAGTATAACAGGAATAGCCAAAGTTTCGACTGAAAGGCGAAGACATGGGGAAAAAGCACAAGAAACATAAACCGGAATGGATAACAGTTGGTGGTACCTGATTATATTTTTTACTGTTAGCTTTAGCCAAATCGCTTTTGTTCCAGCTAGCTAAATATTAGTTAGCTTAGCTTAGTCAGACGCTTCAGTTGCTCCAGGTAGTTCATTGTTGATTCTCTTTGTATTACTAAACCCATATTTTTATGACATCATGCATATAAATGGCCATTTTTTAGTTTTTTTGCTTTCAAATAAAGATGCAGATTGCATAATTTACTGCAAGTAACAAACGTGTTTGAGAACATATCTATTTATATGGTCCTTTGGGGAGAAGAGGTTTTTAGTTATATGTATTAACATAAGTTTTAGTTAGTTTACGTTATAATTTTCTGTGATAATGTCCTAAATTGTGTTGATACAATTAAATCTTTCGGTCAAACACTTTAACATATTTTAACAAGACGTTATTGAATGAATAAATCATCCATTTTCTAAAAGCTATTTTAGAAAATGGAATATCACGATAAATGGTGAAAGGAGCTGTTAGTGATCTTTTTTCTGGCTCAGGATGCTAACAAAAACTACATTTGAGAAAATATCCTTTATGCATGTATTAATGGCTGTAATTCATTTTTGCATTTCTTTCATAACTGTTGTGTTCAGAAATTACAATTAAAGCCAACACATACATTATCATTGCAAAGTGTGGAAACATGATTATATTTGAAAGAATATGTGTGTCCAATTATTACATATAATAGATTTGGTCTAGTCATTTAAAAATGAAAACAAATATTTCAGATATTTATTTGAAGATATTTTAGTACAGTAAAACAAAGCACAAAATACAACCTGACCTGTGCATTAGGAAAAAAACATTTCCCACAAGATAACTTAGCGTTAGATTAAAACAAATTCTATGTTTCTTAAATGGAAATCAGCAACAAGATTACATTAAAATAAGTCACTGAGTTTTGTTGAGGTTTTAAGCAATAAAACAACACATGTAAACACCACCACAACAATATAACACAAAAAAGTAAAGCAGATATCACAAACTTTGCAGTTGCTACAGCCCATAAAAAGAGGTAACTTTCAAAATAAAGTTCTGAAATGGGCTTTAGAAATAAGCCTGCCTTGATTTGTGTTATGACCTTACACTTATTGTTACTTTTTCTGTGTTTATTATAGACTTTGAAGACAAAGCACTTGAGAAGCCCCTGAAGATCAAGCTCAAAGTTGGAGGGAGTGAGGTGACGGAGCTCTCCGGCTCAGGCCACGACTCCAGCTACTACGATGACAGATCAGACCATGAGCGAGAACGGCACAAAGAGAAGAAGAAAAAGAAGAAGAAAAAGTCTGAAAAAGATAAAGATAAATATGTGGATGATGAGGAAAGAAGGCGACGAAAGGTCAGTAAACTAAGGAGCAAGGTGCTGTACGGTGCATCCATCATTTAGGAGTTTAGAGGGTGAAATAATTTCTCTCCTCATAGGAAGAAAAAAGGAAAAAGAGAGAACGAGAGCAGAATGAGTCCGAGGCAGCAGCTGCTTCTGCTGCGAGTACTGGCCCTCCGGTTGAACCATTCACACTGTCAAAAAGTATAAGTATTGGATTAGAGGTGAGAAGACCTGACCTGAGATTCTGAGCTATAAATTCCTAACATTCCCAGATAATTTATGTAATGCATTTATTTTATCAGCCAGAGGAGAAAAAAAAGAAGAAGGAAAGGCTGGAAGTGGAGTCTGAAGTGGAGGAGTTTCATCCCAGTGTGAAGATGGAGGTAGAACAACAAGGAGACAGGCCGGTTAGAGCATGTCGCACACAACAGGGTAAGCATGTCAGTCAGCACATCACATGGTTTGGATTATTGCCATCTAAATTTATATGCACATGTTTTTTTATTTACATTTTATTTTTTTATCTTTGCCCGGTGTAGAGAATGAGTCCACTCCTCGCCAACAACTGCTGGAACACTTTTTGAGACAGTTGCAGAGGTGAGGAACACAGATTCACATTACTCATTCTTGCATAGAGCACATCCACCCAAAGGGTATATTAGAGGTACCTTATTAAAAGAGATATAAAGTACAATTCCTTCTATATTAAATGAATCATTTTCATTTTGAACACACCATTAGTATGGAAATGCAATAATCTGTCTTTTAACTGATGAAAACACAACAGGCTACATGATGACCTTGCAAATCATTTGCTGTGATTTAATCTGATTCAGTTACATTTAGCTTTATACAGTTGACATCAGTGCCATCTGAGATCACTTTCCAGACACATTCATAAGAAACAGCCTAGTTTAGAAAATCCAACAGATTACATCAAATCTGGATTTCAATCCAGTCCCCCATCCAGAACATGCATGAGGCAAGAGTGGAAAGAAACCTGCTGTATTTAGTAGAAATTTCAGAGTTATCCTGATCTTTATGTTTGTGATATAATCAACTGATTGGTTTCATCAGGCTTCGTGGATAAGCCTGAGTATCATCTGCATAGCAAGGAAAGTTTATACCATGGTGTCCGATAATATTACTAAAAGAAAGCATGTGAAATGTGAGAATATTGGTCCAAGTACAAAACTCTGAAGAACTCCATGACTTACTCTGGTATGTGAGGAAAATTAGTCATTTACATGAACAAACTAAAATATTGTATTAATATGACTTAGACCAGCTTAATGCGGTCCCTTTAATCCCAATAACATGTTCCAGCCTTTGTAGTAGAATGTTGTGATCAATGGTGTCGAATGCAGCACAAAGATCTAACAAGATACAAACAGACTGGAGTCTTTTATCTGAGGCCAAGAGAAGATCGTTAGTAACTCTTAACAGTGCTGACTTTTTTTACAATAACCAGCAGGGTGGATGTGGGCTTAAAGGGACTAACTGGATCAAGTGTAGTTTTTTTAAAGTAAAGGTTTGATTACAGCATTGATGAGATTAATGATTGACGATAAGGTACATATCCTGCTGATAGAGATCTGTTATTCAGATCCAGTATACATGTATTAACAAAGGGGAGAGATAGGGTCTAACACACCAGATTAATGCAATTTCCTATCCAATCGCATTGATGTCTGTCTTTAAGCTGTGAATTAAACTCAACAGTCTTCTTCTGATTGGTTATATTTTATTTTAAGAGGAGCAGCATTGTTTAGTCCTGTACGCATTAAAGCTGTTGTGTAAACAAATTGATCAAGCTGTGTCAGAGTAGAGTGTTCCGTCATGTTGACACAGCATTGTAGGAAATACTGATAAAATCTATTTCTTATATTGGTAACAACACTATCTGACAAACGGTGACTATAATGAAATATTCTCACCTATTGGCTAGATGAAAACAATCCCATCCAATGTCATGAAAATGAAGTGATGGTGGGTTTTTGTCTTTTCAGGAAAGATCCTCATGGATTCTTTGCATTTCCAGTAACTGATGCAATTGCTCCTGGTTACTCGTCCATCATCAAACATCCCATGGACTTCAGCACCATGAAGGACAGGATTAGAAACAACGACTATAACACGGTAACAGAATTCAAGGTAAGGATACTCCTGCTAACATCCTCATAATATAAAAAAAAAAAGTATTTTCAGAATTATACAGTAAAGTAGCTCTCACACATGATTACTTTTTTGGTTGGCAGGCGGATTTTAAGCTGATGTGTGACAATGCCATGGTTTACAACCGACCAGAGACAGTCTACTACAAGGCTGCCAAGAAGCTGCTTCATACAGGATTCAAGATGATGAGCAAGGTATGGTGTTACATTAAGTAATGCGCTTGTATTATACCTTATGTCTTTGACAGAATTATTGTTTGCTGGATTTTCTGTCTTACACAGTTTAAAAATGAATTTATAAAATCCATAAAGTGCTTTTTTCTCCACTGGATCTGAGTTAAAACATAAATATTAATGTGAATGCACAAACCTTAAAGTGTCTATTAATCATCCAGATTTTTTATTCAAAATACAAGTGGCAGATTTGGAGTTAAATTTGTGACTTTTGGTGAGGTTTGGGTCAGGCACAGAACCCTTTAGAGAGAATGTTACCAGAACCGGACCGTGACAATGCTTTAGACGCCACTTTGGTTCAATAGCAGCTGAATGGTTTGAGTCACACTTTTAAATAACACTTGCTTGGATGTTGTTAAGTAAACTAATTCAACACAAGCAGCTGATTAAGTGGATCAGATCAACAGTCTGTGGTTTAAAGTAAGCTTTGGTGTGTTATGCATATGTATTTATAATTTTCTGTCAAGCATCGTTGTATTTTTGGTACTGCCCGCTTGTCTCCATTTCATTTACTTATTTATCAATTCCCTGTTAAATTGATGAGGTTTAGATTTACTCTTATTGTTTCATCTCTGTTTAGGAGCGGCTTTTGGCTCTGAAGCGCAGCATGTCTTTCATGCAGGACATGGATTTCACCCAGCAAGCAGCCATTCTGGGCGATGAAGACCTAACGGCCGATCTTCCTCCTCAAGAGACGATCCCTAACTCCATGGAATCTGCCAAAAAGTCCCGTAAACAACCAGTTAAAGACATGAAGGAAGTCATCAGGTATTCATTGTTTAAAGAAAACAAAAAGCACTTTGTGTTTATATATACAGAGCGGCATGTTGCCAGAGAGGCCATCTCATCTGATGCTTGCTGAGTCTTGTTATTTGCTGTTTTTTGTGTTGCGTCAGTTATCTGTTTGAGCCAGAGGGAAACGCTTGCAGCCTGACTGACAGCACAGCAGAGGAACATGTCCTGGCGCTGGTTGAACACTCTGCAGATGAAGCTCGAGACCGCATCAACAGATATATGCCTACTTCCAAGGTAGGGCCAAGTGATATGACCATCAATATCAGTAAATAGATTACCTCGATTACAATATTTCCATAATAGAAAAACGGATATTAATAATAAGTGAACAAAAACGCGTATGTGATCTTTAATTATATTGGAAACACTACTGTATATTTTCTTTATTTCTTAAACTGGAGAAGTTATGTTTTTACACCTTAAGATGAATCTATGTAACAAGAGAGAACATTTTAGCTGTAGTGTTTGGATAGCTGTACATATGAAAACCTTTTTAAGTAAAGCTTATAGTGGCTTAGTCTTATTACTGCTCTGTTTTCAGATGGGCTATTTGCGTAAAGAAGCTGACGGCTCTCTTCTATACACCGTTGTAAATCAGTTGGATCCTGATGCAGAAGGTTTGCTACCGTTGCACATCCTGTTAAACCTTTAAACTCCGGGGTTTTTTTTGTTTGTTTCCTCAACAATCTACTTTATATTGATACATTCTCTTAATGTGGGAAGCTGAATTTCCTCATATTTATTTTTGCAGAAGAGGAGATGCATAAAGTGGACCTCAGCTCTCTGTCAAACAAACTTCTGCCTGGATTAACAACATTAGGTTTCAAAGATGACAGGAGACATAAAGGTAGGCTGTAATTTATTTTCGTACAAAATATGCACATTAAGTTGTATTTTTATTAAATTGAGCTCTTTGTTGTTCTTCTTAGTGACTTTTCTTAGCAGTGCCTACAACATCCAAAGCCTTCAGAAGAACTCCATCTTTCCAGACTTGCAGTCTGATGAAATAGACATGCTGTATTCTGCTTATGGTGATGACACCGGAGTACAGTGTGCTCTTAGGTAGGGTAGCGGTTTGGTCATATGTGACACTTAAAACAAAAGAGATTTACTCATTATTAAGTCTCTAGTTATGGTGGGCGTTTAGATTTTTATAATATTTTTAATCTCATTTAGCATTCAGGACTTTGTTAAAGGCTGTGGAAGTGTCACCAAACATTGGGTCGATGGACTATTGGACAAAATGACAGCAGACGATCACTCAAAAGCTGTTAATCAAATTCGACAGGTGAAGTATCGTATTTTAGCTGTTTAATATGATTTTGAAGATCTCTTGAATGGTTTAGTTTGACAAAGGCCTTCTTTTTGTTTGTTTTAGAAGAGAAATATAATGCTGAAACCAGATGAAAGCAAGTCTAACATCTGTGACATTCAGGTACGCTACACTATGTTTACATGATTATAACGCAGTAGCTACTGTTGCTCACTGATTTATTTGTCTAACTCACGCTGTGTGTTTTTATTCAGTTATCTGACGGCACTGGCCTGGGAGAGAACAGTTCAGTGCTGGACTTCATGTCAATGAAGAGTTATCCGGATATGTCTCTGGATATTTCCATGCTGAATCCATTAGG
>JBAMIG010000006.1:13340584-13428084 GCA_037177335.1 Kiunga ballochi | reverse complement strand
CAGATGTGAAACTGCACTGTACTGTAACTTATTAGGTTTGCAGAAGTTTGCTTTAATCTATAAACATTAACTGTAATGTAGATGCTTATGTGGAGTGTTTTAGTATGTCTGCACACATAAAAACAATGATTTTACAGGAAGTTGGAAAGGAAGTGTGGCTAAACTAAGGAAAGACTTGTGAGAAAATAGAAGTGAAGTTCTACTGTTTTTTTTCTTGTTGGAATAGTTTTCTATATTTTGAGGGATGGTGGTATTTTCCCTGGGGCACAAAAATGGTATATCAAAAGATAAAGATTGTTAATTTTAAAGCCAGGCTGCACTCTTTATTCAGTCAGAAGGGCTGTAATGAAGCTTGGTTATCTTGAGAGGAGTGGGAAGTACGCATGCGCAGTCCGACATTTACCATAGCGCTGTTCAGACCTGCTGAGTGTGTATTTCAACTTCTGACTCACGTCTTCTAGTGACAAGGACATTGTAGCAACAAAAATAGGGATTTTAGATGTCTTTTCACTTTCCTCTTAGAGACGTACACTTAAAAAATTTTTTAGATATGTGATCCAGCTGCCTAACGGGATGTTTTTCATGGATATGCGGGAAATATTTAAGTCCAACAAAATCAACGCTTCTGTTGTTTTCGTTTGTCTCCTAAAAGTAAGTAAAATGTTTATTTAATGGGTTTAAAGGCTGAAGTCAATCTTTAAGAGAAGTTATATAAGTTATGCAATAATTAGATGTTAATTGTTAAGCAAAAAAAGGCATGACTTAATTCCCTTTTATCATGTTGACTAAAGGATATAAATAGTGATAGATCTAACATATACATAATTGCAACTGAAGGAAACGTTTTTCCCATGATAAACTCCATCCAGAGTATAGGCTAGGTCATTTACTGTCTTTATCTTCTGCTTATTTCCCTACCTCATTTGCTCTCCAAATGTGTTTGTACTCCATTGGAGCAGGACTTGTGTTTGCTATGTCTTTGCTTAACCTCCTCCCATTCGGTCCAGATGAACTGCTTCCGCTGGAGGTTCAGGCGCACAGCTCCTCTTCATGGCAGCAGCAAAAGTGAGCTTGTCTCCTCCAAGCCTCCGAGGACAAACGGGTGGTCGTGGCCCCCACAAGCTTTCCAAGTGACTGGGTGGTTGGTGTACATCTTCTTCGCCATAGTGGGCTTTGGCATTCATATCCCTCTTCTGCCTCGGCCATGGAAACATGTGGCCTATGCTGTATCCTTCCTACAGCACAAAGCTTGCTGTCAATGTAGCTGTGTATCACGTGTGCAGTTTTTTTTTTAATATTTGAATATGGCGCAAATGTTTGTGTCTGCTTTGGTTTTGTTTTGCCTGCTTGACAAGACAAAGGTTTTGTTGTGTGACCTGCTTACATAGGTTCCAGTTATGACTCTCTCTTTTTCTGCACTGATGCAAAACAGCACAATCAGTGCTCTTTTTGTTGCATGTTGAATGCTGCATGATGTCAACACACTACTTAATTTAGTCAGAGCTCCTCTCTGCTATAAGGAACGTTTATGTCCTTGAGCTTTATTTCACACACAAAGGATGTGCTTGTGTTGTACTGTGTTTGCAGTGCCTTAATGTGTGACTTTATCCAAAGATTACAGTAGCATGTTCCTCTGACTTTGGTGCTATTTTCTTTGACTGTTTTGCACAGCTTACAGGCATTTCATTTATTGTACATTTTGTCACACACATTGCTACAGTATCTATAGATCCAGCAGATGCCGGTGTGAGGGCCAAAAGGCACTATTCCAGTACCATGCCTTCCTTTGACCGGACAAAGCAGCAACATGTCATTCAGGATCTACATTGCTATTTATGTGACATTAAGGTGTAGGTATCTCTAATATCTATTTCAAATATGTTTGTACCCTTTAAAAATATATGTACACACACACACACACACATATATATATATATATATATATATATATATTTCAAACATTTGAAATCTTCTAACAAAAACTTACTCCTTATTTGCCCTGTAAAAGTATTTCTGTATTCAAACAAGGACTAGTGCACAAAACAAGGAATTGTCAGTCTGGTTGTACTGTATATTATTTAGGTCAGGTGTCATTATGTCTGGTCACCATACCAGAAGCTCTTATTAGCTCTGGTCTAAAACAATAATTTAGTTTAAATTAATGTGTGGTTGAACTGAAGCTAACAAAGAAAGTCCAGGACATTCTTATGTTCTTCTGTCTCAAGGCTTATAAAGCTTTTGTTTATGAGTCATTAATGTCAATTTATAGTCTATCCAATGAGCTTCTCATCATGAAGCTGAAGTCTAAATCACCACTGTTCTTGCAGCTGGCAATGACAGTCTCTCCTTTATTCTCCAGTAGATCTGCTGAGACCCGGGTGGCCATTCTTAGAAACGGCAGAATTTACCAATGCTGTAAACGGGGACTTGTTGCCAGCTGCAGCATAAGATAGCATAACTATAGAATCTCTGAGAAGGCAGAATAGCATCAAGGAGTGCTAGTAGCTTAGGACTGACTAGCTGTTTTATTGTGAAAAGGATTTTGTAGGCATGTAATGTTGTTCTAACATTCCTATAGTGGCCCGAAAGTAAAACACTGTAGTGTTTGCAACAAGTGTGTGGAAGATTTTGACCATCACTGCAAGTGGCTGAACACCTGTGTGGGTGGGAGAAACTACAGGTACGTTACGTAACTGGGTGCACAAACTGTGTTTGTGTACCAGATTTTATGATTGCTGTCCTGCTGTGAAAGTAACAACAGCTTTTGTGATACTTTCAGGTTCTTCTTTTTAGCCCTCGTCTCTGCTATCGTCGGTGTGTTGTTGCTCATTGTCATAATCTTGTACATATTTATTCAACATTATCTGGATCCACGCTGCCTACGAACAGCACCACAGTTTGACAGTGAGTTCACCCACAGTCCCGTTAAAAAGAAAGTATACCCTTTCAGTTGTAAGCTTTCATGTTTTATAACAAAGCAATAATAAATCATATGGTCCTCATCAGGTAAATTCTTGTGCAGTTTGGTTTATTTTTTGTTAAATAATGATTTGCTGACATATGTTATACTTGTGTATTCCAGGTTGTGTGGGTTTCATCAGATGAAGCACACAAACACTGGACTGTTTAGATTTTCATGAACTGCATCGTTGTAAGTTTTTTTCTGTTGTGATTCTTTGTGTTTTTAGCGATCCCAGGGAACTCAACATGGCTGGTGTTTTTGCCTTTAACTCCTACAAAGATGAGTTCAGCCAGTCTCCTCATTTTGGCCTTCATAACGGTCATGCTCAGCTCCATCTGCCTGCTGCTGCTCTGTCATCTGCTCGGCTTTCACCTTTACCTGTGTGAGTAATCATTTCTGAGGGCCTGGGATTTTATTCTGACATACGGCTCATCTTTGTTGTCCTTGGAACTTTACAGTTTATAAAGGCTTAAGCACATTTGATTACGTGAAGAGAAAGCGCCAAAACCATGGCAGACATGGTGTCGCTGATGGTGAAAAACCTTATGATGCAAAAAGCCATAGCAAGACTCCACAAGTGAGTTTTGCTTTGTGACTAATTCTGATATTTATTGGCTTATTTTTAGTATTTAATAATATTCTTTCATATTTTTTAAAGAGACAAGAAGCATCGGGTGACTGTGAGCCAGCATTGTCACAGAGTTCAAGGTAATAACCATGATTAAAGCTAGTTTTGAAGCGAATGATGATAAATGTCTGCTTTCCAGTTCCTATAGTTCTAAAAATGAAGGCCCGCTGACCAGCCGATTCTCCGAGTTTTTATGCACAGAGGTATCTGTATGTCGCCATTGCTCTTTTTATTCTATTTCTTACACAAGTTTACATTGAATACTTTTTCATTTTTGTTTTTTAGCTGAACAATTTTAAGAAATCATCAGAAAATGAGAATAATTTCCATTATGGCACAGAAATTCCCACAGTAAATGAAACAAGTGAGTATAATATGTGATTCACAACACCTTACTGCGTAGCCTACTGTAATGAGTCAGGATTTACTTTGCAAAGCTGCCGAATATTAAGACTACATTTGTTGAGTTTATTGGGTTCATGAGAACATTAATCTGTGCAGTTTATGAGAAAACCTTCTTGCGTGCGCTTTATGTGTTAAAGGGAAAATACCTTCAAGTGCCATCAAAAACTGCAAGCCTGATGAAGATGAAGGATCACAAAGGGGGAGTTTGAACTCTTTTCCTGTGGTACAAGACCCTCTGGGAAGCTCAGTAATGCTTCCAGATGATAACACTAAATGATCGATGTGAAGTGTGTGATCAGGTTATAGGGGAGGTTGGCGACAGATGCAAATGTGGATGGTTGCAACATGTAATTTTTCTCTAATCAGAAACAAGCTAGCATGATGACACTCACATTACACACACACACACACACACACCTCGTCAGATTTAAACCAATCTACAGAGAACAGCTTTGTAGAGAGTAGAGTTTATTGAAAAAACTGTTTTGAGGTATGAAACATTGTTTTTGTTAAGCTGTTGTTTGTTAATGTCATTCCAGTCATTTGCATAAAAAAAATACAACACAAAATGTTTTCAACAGTTTTTACCTAAATGTAATGCAGTTAATCAGGCAGAGACAGGATGATTACATGTGAATGTGTGTGTGTGTGTGTGCATGTGTCTGTGTGTATGCATTTGTGTAACTGTGTTTTAAACGGCCCCTACTGCTCTCAAGAAAACCTCATAGAACAGAGTTTTCTGAAAATTGCATAGAATTGATAAGATTTGAGATGAACAGCAAAAACAATACCCTCAGTTTATACTTATCAGCACGCCTCACATCAGGGTTTTTGGAGCTATCTTGTTTTTTTTTTGTATTGGATGCTTTGAGCTTGCAAGAATTCAGTCTTAAGGCATTTACAGGACTACAAAGGAGGGAATTAGTACCACTATAACTCCCTTTAAGATGTATATCAGAGTGTAGCTCTAAAATAGTTTTTTGTTGTGAAGTTGCATGTTTTATTGTTTAAAAGCTGTATAAAATTTCAGATAACTAATTAGATACTTTAAATACAAAAAATGGCCAAATTTGCATTAATTTCTGAAGATTGTAGGATGTTAGAGTTTATTGGTAATGCAGAGTGAGTTACTAATGAATGTCTTATTAAACTGGAACGGGGAAATCTTTGACCCGATTACACGATGATAAGCCTTTATAACATTTTGTGTACCACACAAATAAGTGGAACATTGTTGGGTTTTGATTGCAGGAGAAGGAATTTCTCCACATCAGTCAAGATATATAAAATCGGCATTTTTTAAAATTTCATCAACCAAAGATCCCACTTCCATTAACATATTTCATCCCACTTTTTAAATATGGATTTACCATATTGTTTAAATTACATCAAACTGAAGGTTGGATTCATTTTCTAAGCACTATAGCAACATTTGATTTTTCTTCTATTGTGGAATTCACCTAGAAACATGTAAGGACAAAGACTTTCTTTCATTAAAAGCAGTGGAGCTATAAAAATAATGAAAACATCAAGTTAAGATTATTTTAATTTGACTAAAGAATATAAACATGTAATGCTCTTTTATTTTCACTTTTTGTGCTTCATATAGTCAAAATGTTGCACTAACAGAAAGCTGAAGCCTGATTTTGCATGAATTTTAAATTAAGCTGACACTATTTTTGCATGAGAAGGCTTTTAAAAATATTATTATCCAATTAAACAAAATTAAGCTACACTGCACAAAAATGATCTATTATGGTTTAGATGTGATCCCATAAGTGATGCTGATATTCAGTCTCAAACTCTCGGACATCTCCATCAGCTGGTTTTACTCAAACTTTTTTTTTGCTAATGCCCAGTTTAGTCAAGGTGGGACATTGATTTCTAACCTATTTAATAAAGTATAAGCTGTAAAGCATACAGTGTCAGTCATCTAGTTAAAGCATCAGGCCTTACTGAATAAACATCTTACATCTTTATTTCACCAGCTTAAAATTTCAAGCACAATATTTTATCCATGATATTCAGTGTTTTGTTTTCTTTTCTTAAACACCCCATTGAGTGGTGTTTTACCAGACTGGCCTGAAATGTTCTGTTTGACATGAATGCTTTTGTAACTGTTCTGCCTCTCGGCCTTCATTGATATTTATTCTTTTGACAAACCCTCCATGATTGCTTCCTCCTGTTTGTAAAATTCTGGGAAACTCTGTTAAATGTGTTTTGTTCTCCAACAGACACTGAAAGAAATTATTATAGACTGTGAATGGGATCTTTGCTGTCCATGAATGTTGTCATTTGTACACTATTTACCACTAGAGGGCTGTATGCTAACTGATTATGGTTTGGGGTGTTTTTATAGTTTGTGCTTTACATCTGAATCCATGTTGTCTTTGTTTTGTTAAGAGTAATATGATTTGCAATGTTTCCAGTTGAAACTGAGACTTTGATGTAAATTCTGTTTTAAACTTTCTCATAATTACATAAATAAAATACACTGTAGGTGTATATTTGTAGGAAATAATGAAAAACTTCTCTATATTGTAACAAGTGATAAAGCAGGTAGATTATGTTCATTTGAAATCATGTGAAAGGTATTTAGACTCTTGAATGAAGAATAAAATACAGTGCAGAGATCTGTGCAATAATGTTTCGAAAAGGGTTGTTATGATGGCACATTTGAATAGTAAAAATATAAAACGCATTATTATTTACATTGAAGACTATTGTAAAGAGATTTTTAATATAAAGTGCCCTGCAGTCACGTTAACTGCTTTTAATCACATGTGGTAAAGCAGCTTTCAGTGGAGTTTGTTTATACACTCATGAAGCAGTTTGGTTAATCAGTGTGTGTGTGTGTGTGTGTGTGTGTGTGTGTGTGTGTGTGTGTGTGTGTGTGTGTGTGTGTGTGTGTGTGTGTGTGTAGGTGTGCGCGCGCGTGTGTGGAATAAGGCTGTTTCAGCCACACAGGGGTGCAATTGAAGCTGCTTGAACTGAGCTATTATATCATCCACTCTTGTTTTCTTCATCTTGATCAGCTCTATCTATTTGCTTCTGAACATTCATGAGACTGGTATTTTTTTCAAATTGAGTCATTAGCAACACTAGAAATTACATAACATGCATCATCAGGCCTTTAATTGCGTAACACCTTAGTACATGGTCATCAGAAGAACAGAGCGCAGACTTGGATGCATCTATTCGCAAAGGATGTGAAAGGATGTTTTTGTTTGCCATTGGAAATGTTCCTAAAATTTAAACCATGGTCCCTGAGGACAGTTCCCTGTGGCCACACATGCTCCATGCCACCATCAGGACTTCAGAATCAGTTCGGACTGAGATGAAAATAAATCAATAAAAATGCGTTTTTATTGTGACCAGTGTCCTCGGGTCGTGCATTTCCTTCCCTTTCGACTCTTGAGGTTGTTTATCAAAGAAGCTGCACATTTTTTTTAAGATACAAAAGGCATCCTGCATTTCCGCCTCTGAGCAACACCAGAAGACGTGATCGCTCAGGCTGCTTATCAGCGCTCCGCTCAGCGCTGTGCAGGTTATTACAACAACATCAACAACAACAAGAAAACAGTTCGTATCACACGGCGGCAGCCAATCAGCAGCCTGGTTTCTCTTCAGCATCTCGGAGGGATTGAACCATCGGGTAGCTACTTGAGCGCAGGCAGCGGGTTGGAAAACAGACCTCATCGACGCACAATTATGATTTTGTGTTATTGACGAGGAGTTGGAGGATTGCGTCATCAGGTAAATAAAACTAGCCTATATGCAACTACATATTCTCCTTTTTACGAGAAGAACGGAATTAACGCTTGTTTTGGCGCAAGGTAGACCTGCATGCAGAATCCACCTGATTCCTGGGTGTTTGCATGCTTGTGCAAGCCTCTAATGAATACCAACTTTCATATAAAGCATTCCTTGGTATGTTTTTGCAGAATATTCTGCATTGACAGTTGAATTTAGGGCCTGACAATAACAAACGGATCACGTGGGCTCTGTAAATCTGGCATTTGCAAGTTTATGTAACACGTTTCGCTCATGAACGCTGTTGGATACTGAATTTTCCTGCCGCTGCAGCCGTGTTCTGTGATATAGACATAAGCTTTTAGTGTTTTCCGCTCATCATTTTGTATGTATGTGTGTTTCATTAAAGCCAGAGTAAATGAACCTGTCAAGAGAGAATAAGTGGCAATAGACTGCGCCTGTAGCTGCAATCTTTATGCCAAGCTGCTATGTGTAGGTAGTTACATAATCAGTTTTAGGAAGAAAAAAAAAGATTTATGCCCTCTTTCATTAGCCTAATAATGAATGGAGTCCTGGAGTGAGTAAATGGGAGTACAGCATGTTCTTCTTAAAACGACATGTAAATAATGTTTTCACATTTTGGTTGCTGGACAGAATAGAGTTTAAAATGGTATAGGTAGGCCCTACCAGTAAGAAATGAGCTATTTCTTCCAATCCACCACAAGGTAGGCCTAATGTTTTTTTGTTGTTTTTTACACTGAAAGGCTCCGCTGCCATGATTTCCCCCCATAGCTGAAATTAGGTATGCCTGACATGAAGACACTGAGTTTGTCCCAGATTTCTTTTCTCTGGGTTTCATCGTTACACCAGTCCAACCCTCTGGGTTCGATCATAAACAATTAACCTCAGAGTATAAATGATCTGGTTCTGTTTGGGATGGCTCAAAGTCCAGTTTGGTTGCTTTTTGACTGACTTATTTGCTGGACGAATTTTTTTTTTCCCCCAAGTCCAAAGTTTTCACATGGACCGTAGTATTTTGTGTCCATTTTCCTATTTCTTCAAGTGGAACATGGGGTTTCGGTGACTCTTGAAACGTCTTTCTTATTCAACACATTTTGGACAGAAATATCAGCCTTTCCTACTGAACCATGTCCTTTACACTTCTGCTGTCCCTGGCATTCTTCCTCTCATCTCTAAAGATGCATATTAGGCCTTTTTTGTTGTCATGCTGCTCCCATCTATAACTGCATAGGCTTGTTTAAAACATCTTTTCATCCCACTGCCTGCTGAGTTGTTTCAGACAGAGCAATTAAAGTGACAGGGAGACGAGGACTGACAGAGGCAGTGTGATGATGACCTTATAGCCTGGCCTCAACATATTGGTATCACATTTAATATATTGAAAGCTTTATGCTTATAAAGCTGTAAATTGTACTGACTTACGGAAGATTTAGAGTGCAGTGTCTCCATGAAGCCAGATTTTGGTTAAAGTTACAAAGAATGCCAATCATTTGCTAACAACCAGAAGCTGTATACTCCCAGTAAAATGGATAAACACACCTCAATCATTACTGTACACTAGACAGCATGAGGGTCTTATCGAAGAGACGACGGTCTCTGTTTTAAATGTGATTGACTGACTACATTCACATGCAGCTGTCTGGAAAGGAAAGAGGTGTGGATAGAAAGCAGATGGGATCTCCGCATGCCCACTCACCGTGATGGCTCAGTGGAGAAGTGTCCTCTCACTCAAACACTCACATCTTTCTGACAACAGTGTCATCGTTTCATGAGCTAAACACCATCTGCCAAACAAACAGCAAAATACATTTTATTGTTGGTTTTTCATGTATTTTGGCTTGCATGCTTTCTCCTCCCCTTCAGAATGAATCGAATCTTCCAGTCATGGTAGTCTATTGTTGCTATGAATAGATGCAGTTCAAAATGGGTCAAATTATAGTTAAAGCACTCATCTGTGCAGTGTATTGCCAAGAGGCAAGTGTATGTAAGCATGCTGTCATCCAGTCACAGATTTGTCTCTGGAGATCTGCTGTTAACCAAATGGCTCCTCATTTGTTTGTGGTAAAGTGGAGCAGGAAAAAAATGCACAGTTCAGAAATAATGGCTGCGTTGGTCCAATTTTTTGTGTATCAGGGTAGAAATCTGGCAAAATGAAAAAGCCCCACAGTGGCTTTAATCTCACCGCTACTTCATGCCCCGAGCTCTGTGTTAATGATCTCTCTTTTATGCATTGTGTATGATGTTGCTGGATGAGGCTTGTTGTACTGAAGACTCAGGCACTCGAACCTACTGACAATATATTGTAGGGGTGAAAAGACTCCTTTGTTTCTACTTAGCTGTTAGGATAAGCACAGAGGACAATGCATCGTGAGCAGCCACTCTTTTTAAAAATATGTGAATCCTTATAAAACAAGAAGGTAGTTATGGTGAAACTGCAGTAAATCTGCAGCATCAGCTTGAAACTGTTGCATGCTTATTGCCTAAAGGCCTGAACAGTTCGTACCCAAGCAGAGAAAGAATGTAAAAAGTCTATGGAAGTTGAGTGTCATAGCTAAGGAAGTTACTTTGTCCTACAGAGGTTGTGTTCCTCCGTCTCATTACTAATTCTGCTTCTTCCTCCACTTACAGTATCATCTCCAGTTTAGGGAATAGCTTGAGACACTCTTATAAGTGATGAACATCTGCTTTGCATTCTGACATTTTTTATCAATTAGTTGACAGAAGACTAAACCTTTCAGATGGGCCTTTAATGAGACAGGAGCTAACATGGGCTGTTTCAGATGCTGGTGGAAAGGAAGTGTTGCAGAAATATACATAAATGATAAAAAAAAAATTGTAAGTAAAAATATTACAAACCAGGTTTAATCACTAAAGCCACTTACAATTTTTATTTTTCATCTTAGCAAAGCTAAAATAATTTGAGTTAAATTATTGAGTTAATTGAGTTAAATGGTAAATTTCTTTTTCTTTATATTTATTCATTTTCTACAAAAAGGTTTCTGGAAAATTAAAATAATGTATTTGCTGCTTGTTTGTTATGACTTAGTAGAAACTATCTAATTTAAATTAGTTAATGAAGAATAGTCAGACATTTTTTGTTTGCACATAAATTTTCACATAAAATGATAAATTTATTGTTTTTGGTGTAATAATCAACAATAATCATTGTGTAATTTAAGCTGATTCTAAATCAACAATTATTAAAAGTGTGGTAAGCTCATGAAGCTAACACTGAGTACATGCAATGATAGATTAAAAATACTGTGTAAGTAAGGCCAGAATGTGCAAAATAACTTTGAATATACAATTAAAACAACATTTAGCTTATCTTATATTGCAAAAGAAGGGCTAAATGATCAGTAATGAAGCCTAAGACAATTAATTTTGTATTACAATACATTGTTGCATGAAAGGCATGCAGGTCTACCTGTCTCACAAATTTACTTTCATTCTGTTGCTTTTTTCTCTTTGGTTTAGATTTAATATCCTTGTTTTTGACTAGTTTCCATGGAAATTTCAGAAACGGTCATGGTATTAGGCTGCAGATGCCATTATTATTTTCTGAGTTAAAATGTCTGCTTACTTTCATCTGCACAATATAAACCATCTCTGCCTGATGCTTACATCATCTAACTACACTGTATTAGTTATTGTAACAATAAACTCCATGATTGTTTTCTTAGGCTCTTCTAAAACCTCTACTGGTCCACAAGTTAGATGTTTAAATAACTTTTAAAGAATCTTTTTGCACAGGGTGCTCACCCTTCACACTCTGTTGGAATGTTTCCACCTTTTTAAGAACTGTATTGATCACATAACTTAATATTATAATAATAATACTTACACACCCACCCGCTTTCTCTGCTTCCACTTCCTTTATATAAAAACACACTTTTCAAGTTTATTTTCTAAGGTTTTCTTTACAGACAGTATAAGGAAGGAGACAGACAGGTAGGCTAATAAATGAAGGGAGAAAGGTGATGATAAAACCTCTAGTCACATAAAATAAAAATCATTTGAGATTTTAAACCAGCTTTCATTTTAAACTACAGGCTGCTTTTGTACTTATTCCAGTTGAGGCTGTATAATGAACTCTTAGTAAGCACCTACTCCACCAATGTCTCTCCCCTGTCTACTCCACAGTGTGTACGGTGTGTTTTTGTCGATGCATTTCTGTTATCGTTCATGGTGAGTTACAGTGTACATTGTACCACATTTCTAATGCATTCAGCCTTTTGTAACCTCAATAACTTCACTTCAGTTGTCATGGCACAATTACACGATGACATATGACAGAAACCTCAACCATCAATAGTGGTACTCAGCGATGTCACCATGCCTGTATGTGTGAAAAAATGGGCATGGGTCACAGAGAAGCCACTTGCATTGCACAATAGGCTCCCAGTGTCCATGTCTCTGAATGCCATTATTCATACACATTAATAATCTCGTCTTCTTTTTTTGTCAATGAATTGACATCCTTATTATAATGGCTTTATGCACTGTCTGCCTTTTGTACTTAAAAATGTTAACTTTTGTATTTAAGTGTCAACTATACGTAGTGAGGTCACGTTGGTGATTGCTGGTCACAGAGCTGTGGAAACAAAGCCCTTGGCTACTATCACGGCCACCCAGGGTTTAAGGAAAGCGTACAAGTTTGCTAGATTGAGCAGATGGTTTAATCCACAGAACACATTCTTTCCTTAGTTTGCTTTTGTAGCTTCTGTAGTGACATCAGCTAAAGGCTGTTTCAGAGACGCTGGCTGATATTTGCTTTCTGTAAGGATGCTGAGCTGAGTATGGGAACAGCTGAAAGGTGAGCAGAGACATTAAATATCATTTTAATATTGTTATATGTAACTACAGCTGCACTGCAGACAGGATAGCTGATATTTGATTCTTTTAAACCACATAGTAGGAGTATTTGAAGCTGATCTGAGGAGGAGTGAGGCTGCTGTTGTTTATATTTAGATGCAAATTGAGATGATGTGTTTAGATAGAAATCCCTGAGCTCAGTCACCCAAAGCAAGATAGATAAATGAAGGCAGAAGTGAACACTGCTTGAAAGGATGAGACACACACACACACACACAAACACAAAACACACACTTAAAAAGAGCAGTTAACAAAATGTCACATCAGTGATAGTTTGTATTTGTTGTTTTAATTTATTGTTTTAATAATTGATGTTTATCTTTGAATCAGTCAGTTTTGAGCCTTTGCTGCATGTGTGTATGAGTCTGGTTCAGGCAGCATGTCATTATTATTCCAATGCTTAAATACTAACACTCTTGTCTTAGTTATTCCAGAGCTGACTGATCTTATTTAGGGTGATACTTTTGCATAATCAGTACCACCCTTTTTGGTAAACACAGCCGGAAAGAAAGAATTGTTGTACTCCCATCGCCTTTTTTTTTCTTATTGCTTTTAAGATCAACTTTTTCTATTGAAAGTTTGTACAAAAAATGTGGATCTTCAGTGACAGTTTCATATGAATACAAAGCACAAATCTAGATGACTCATCTAATTTGCATTCTAACACAGAGTCTAAATAAAAGACATCTTAATTGTTCATCAGTCATGAAATCTTTTCAAAAACTAACTTTTTGTTGTCTTTGCAGCACTAAAAAGAAAGATGGCCTGTAATGTAGCATGATGTTGTGTAATTAAATGTAATCTATTTTTATTTCCATCTTTGACTTTCAAATCAAACAGGCACATTACCTGCTTCTATTCTCATCTTTTCCACAGCACAAAGAGAAAACACAAGTCGACTAATCCAAGTACTTCACGGAAAGAACTGAATTCCTGCTCAACCATGGCAGATCAGAAGTAAGTTTTAGTGGTTGCCATAAGCTCAAATGCTCAGATTTACTATTCATTTCTGTGCCTTTGAGTCTGACAGAGATCCTTTTACCTAACATCTCTTTGTTAAACAGATAAGAAATGTGTCCGTTAAACAACATAGCAACGTATTTATTTTTGCCTGAAATATAGAAGTTCCCATACAAAAAGAGACAGCCAAGAGCAAAGTAGCACGTAGTCTCAACTTGAAGGCATGATTCACCATTTTCCCTCCACGGATTTTCAGCTGCAACTCATGCAGAACACGTCAGATGAGACATACTTCTACTGAAAATCTTCTCCAACCTTTCCTTTATCAAGGTGTTGGCTTTTTATCAGCCTGAGATTCTCATTTAACCGGAAAGGTTTTCCTGCAAGCCCTGACAGAAATCATTTTTGTTGCTCCATTGACAGCCATCAGCTTTTTAATTACCGGTATTATTATTTATGAAATCTTTTTAAACTGTATGAATATTTAACTTATTACAAATTGTTCGGTCTGCCCACCATCATCACATTTTACTACCTTGCAAATCACACATAGCTGACCACGTGGTGTTGAATATTTTTTCTTGTAGAGACAACATAGATGACTTTAAGGTCCAAACAGCAAAGCATCCTAACAGCTCAGTCCCTTTGAGGCCACATAGTGAACAGTCCAAAGACAGAATGTCCAAAAGACTTTCAACTGAATCTAATGGAACCAGTGAAGGTGGTGTGGGCTCCTCCACACCAGTGGAGTTGACTGCTTTGGAGGAGTCGTTTCGACGTTTTGCCATCCACGGTGATACTCGCGCTACCGGCAAGGACATGCACGGCAAGAACTGGTCCAAGCTGTGCAAAGACTGCGGCGTGATTGACGGCAAGAACATCACCCTTACCGACGTGGACATAGTCTTCAGCAAAGTCAAGTAAGCACAACATCAACCTGACTGCAGAAAGTGCACGTTAGGTTATACATACATGTTATTCCATCAACATCTGGGT
Organism: Kiunga ballochi; assembly: GCA_037177335.1. Lineage (NCBI taxonomy): Eukaryota > Metazoa > Chordata > Actinopteri > Atheriniformes > Pseudomugilidae > Kiunga > Kiunga ballochi. The sequence goes on along the minus strand of JBAMIG010000006.1, from coordinate 13,413,484 downwards.
TTTCTGTCATCATTCACTTCATGAGTTTTTACATACAAATGGCCACGAATAACAGAATTTGATAGCAAGAAAACACGTTGTAGATGGGAATTATGAAGAACTTCATTGCAAAAGCATTTCTCATTTATTATTAGTTCATTTGCACCATTGTTTAAGCACACACTCAAACATAACCGGTTGTGACATAGCAACAGGCACAGAAAGGGAAGTTTTCATTAGCAATGTTAAAATACAATATTATTACAGACTGTGCTGTCCATCAGAAAGGGAAGCATGGCTCATGTTATATTTCTTCAGGCTGCACTGATTCATTCTTTACTGCTTGATTTCAAGGATGTACAGCCCAATAATAAGCTGTGACCTCAGTGTTATCTGGCCACTAGATAAAAGCATTTAATCTGCACATGTGCAGTGGATCTATTCAGGCTGATCTCACCTTGACACATGGTTGTGCACATGCACAAGAAGCTGCACTGTCAAATTATTGCTCATACATAGTGAGACACGTGCAGCTGCATGTAGTTGCAATGAAAAAGGACAGTGACTTCCAACTATGGATTTGTGTTCCATGGTTATTATGGAGATTTCATTCATGCAGAGCTTTGTGAATTTTCTTTCCTTGTTTATTTATGGTATGAATAAGGTTTATTCTGTATGATAGCACCGAATAGTAGCAAAAGGCTAGAAGCATTCATCATCATATCCCATTGCAAGGAGAGAAAAGAATATGAAAAATACCTACTTGAGAATTTCACATATTCAGTGGATTTTCCACCATTCAGTCATTTAAAGTAAGTAATTTAAAATATTGTCAATGTTATTCAATTGCTTTGAATGGATTATACTTCCACATATGTTTTACATGGAGTCTTAGCTCGTAGCTACAAATTTCCTCAAATAATTTTAAGACTGATTAATATTTACCATTTCAATCTACCCTGTTCAAGAAACATAAAATCAATTTGGATTATCTCACTTGTCCCATCTGATATTAAAACTTTTGATAAGCAACAAGTTATTTAAAAATGACTCCATATTTTTACCCACAGTAATGCCACAGATTTGAGCTCTTCTTTGTGGATTTTTTCCATCATATATATGAATCTTTCAGCATTTAAAAAGGAACTAAAACACCTTTCTGAGGTGGAAACATGGTGGAAACATGGAAACAATAGTGAATATGGCTTTTAATAAAAAATGTGCAACAAATGTGATGACTCAACAATGACCAATCAGTATATGCATGCGGCACACTGATTTCTTCTTTTGACTATTGCCACATTTCTTAGGTCAAAGATGTTTCTGTTTTTTTAAGCCATCAGCCTTACACTGTTGGCATGGCGATCACTGTTTATATTTGCTTGAATTTTTCTTGGCAAGATGAACTTCAACATGAAAGTTATGAGGTAACATGATTACATCCTGTTCCATTGATGCGAATCTATTAGGAACATGATAGGAAAGGCTACAACATGGTGAAATCTGAAATCACTAGAAAAGTGCAGTGAGGAAAAACGCTGCTTTTAGTGATGAGTCTGTGCAGTGTTGTGTACATTACATGCAGAGCTGCAGAATCTGGATCTCACATAGCCCGGCACACATTTTCAATAAGGTTTACAACCCGGTAGTGTGATGGTAGAGTATAAATGTACTGTATGTACATTTCAAAGCCACACAGGACAGAAAGAGTTACAGCTGGGGGAGGGGCTCGTTTTTAAGTAGTCTCTGACTGGAGGCATGACTGAATGGGGGAGGGCTGCCATGCTAGACATGCACATCACAACTTTCCTTTAATCAGTGTCAAAGCTCTGTGCTTGCACACGAAAAATTAAATATCTTAATGAGCACTGGGTACTCAACATGGCTGAATGAGTCAGTATTTGTTCTGGGGATGGAGGGTCTGTCTATGCTGCATGCTTGGAGCCAGAACAGCACAGTCTAAACATGAATGTGTGTGTGTGTGTTTTTTTTAATTAGTCCTAACATCTAGGCTTTGTTGACTTTTACATTTACAGTGATGTGACACAGATTCACATCCAGATCAGATAAATATGGACCTGCTTCAAACGGTTGAATGTAAAGTCAGCAGGTTCACTACGTAGTACAACACTAAAACAAGTTCTACTTGCCCTTCTGACTTTTGTCCTTTTAAACCCACCTCCTTCAGAGATTATTTACACAGCTTAATTGTTTGCATGCTTTGGCAAAGCTTAATATGTCATTTTGGGGAGACGGCTGAGGAGACTCGGTTATCTTTCATGGACAGAGGCAGCAGCTGAAAGTCGAGTTCCTCCTCTGACAATAGACAGCATGGAACAGACTCAGATTCACTGAGCTCTCACATGTTCAGTGCTGAAGGATTGCCCAAACAAAACTGGTCACCGAACGAGTCAAATTGATAATAAACCCAAACATTTCATGTTTGCTGCAGCTCGTTGCTATGACAGCAAGTTGCCTGGGGAGACTGTAGGCTTTATAGGCTGTTGTTTTGGTGATTTATCTCCACAGCGATGGCTGTTTGTGTTAGTGTTACTAAGCACTTTTGACATGGAAGTAAGATGGGCATAAAGCCAAACAACTGGAAGACTCAGATGGAGAAAACTAGATAATAACGATGCAAAAGTATTTTTACTGTTTGAAGCAGTTTGATCTGATGACACAAATGAAATCAAAACAAACTAAAGCACAAATATGCAGTTTGAGTTCCTCTGAAAGGGTCTTGGGAACATGATCTGCACAAGAAAATTTCCATCATAGCTCATCTCACCAACTACTTTTACCACTGCAAACTTTTCAGAGGGGCCTGCTGCTGATAAAGCCTCAAAGCAGAGTCTGGAGAAACAGGCTGATAATCTTTTGAGGTTCTAAGCACTGAAATGCACCAAACACAATCCCACATTTAAGCTCCTTTTCTCTCTTACCTTTAAGGAAAAAATCCTGTCGCACCATCACCTTTGATGAATTCAAGGCGGCCCTTGCAGAGCTGGCCAGGAAGAAATATAAGGACAAGGAGGGAGAGGAGGCTGAGGCCGAGGTCTTCAAGTTGATAGAAGGGAAGGCGCCAATCATTGCCGGAGTCACCGTAAGTTTTGATTTGTGTATTTAACTGGATTTGTGTCTGCTTCAGAACCGCTCACAGCTACAGCTCTAACATTTTGCACACGTCCTGACAGAGAGCCGTGGCCTCACCGACAGTGAGTCGTCTCACAGACACCACCAAGTTTACAGGATCCCACAAGGAGCGTTTTGACGAGACCGGCCGCGGGAAGGGGAAGGCCGGACGAGTGGACATAGTTGACACATCTGGATACGTCCCGGGATACAAACATCGAGGGACATATGAAAAGAAAGTGAATAAACCCACTGAGGGTAGACCAATGTGAGGGCAAAGAAGAGAAAAATAAACATTTCATCAACTACCAGGATGATTTTCTATTAAGAGTACTGATAGAAAGCACAAAATAGGATGCCATATTTTCCTGCCCATCTATTCGGTGTGTTTGTGTGAGTGTGTGTGAAAGAGAGATGTTTTTAAGTTCCTCTCTGTGTGAGAACTGGAAAACTGTTTACATAGATTTTTACAGTCATCTTACTATTTGACAAAGTCATCACCAGCTGGTACATTCCTGTCTGTTAGCAAGTTACTGCCAAACACTGAAGAGAATAAAAGAAACATGTTTGCCATTAAAACTGAAACTCAGAGTGATCAAACCTTAGAATATTTAAAAAGCACAATGAACGCAGCAAGAGAAGCAGAAGCGGGACGATATTTGGTGAAATATAACTTTTTAATGGAACTGTTTCAGCAGAACAAAGGCATTAATTCACTCTGCAGTTGCAGAGATGACTAGCACACGTTTTTAAATAGATTTTATTTAACATTACCCTTTGACCTGATCTCTTTTATTTAGCTTTTCAAAATGAGATTTTTAAACCTTAATATTGTTTGTACAGAAAGTCCTGAAAGCTATTCAAAAGCAGCTAATCCCCTTTTCTCCTTTAACATAATAAATATACATAAAAAATTATAGTTTGATTAGGAATTCAGACTAAGTAAATGTGTTATCTGCTTGCTCTAAAGTTCTTATACTTAGTTTTGACATAATGAACAAAAGCCTGACCATGCAAATTTCCACTGAGCCTCCAGACCTTGTTAGTATTTTATTGAGAGAGCACAATGTCCTGGTAAAGATGCATTTCAAATAATTACCGTAATTAGTTAATTCAGCTGGAAGCAGAAGCTCTCCCTACAGTAGATAAACTTGGTTGTACAAGATTGTATTTTTAACATTTTACTTATATTATTTCCTTATCAGATTTATACACAGCAGTTATAATATATTTGTGGTAAGATTGTGTACATATTCTAAAAGATTTAAGCCACATAGCTTAATTTAAGACACTGGCTTCATGTTTTAGGTTTTTCTGTATTGCTGTTCTTTGTGCATGTGATGTGCATTGCATTCGATTCAGAGGCATACAGATGACAGTTTGTTTTATCTTTCCGTAACTACCTTGCCTGCTGTGAGGACAGACTACTGGACACACTTACTTTGTTCTTGCTAAAAGTATCTAGTAATGAAGCTGTGGGATCGTGATCAAATCTTGTATTGCTTGAAACCAGTATGTGTCGACTTGTACGTGCACGCAGTGACTTATCCTCTAATGCTATTCTATTTGTTTGTACCTTTTATGTGTGGAACTGTCATCTACGGCACAGATTTTACTAAAAAGAAACAAAGCAGGGTTTTAAATATTTACTGACTCCATGTACCAGATAAAGGGAAGTCTGCAAATACTTTTGTAGAATATTTTTACATGACGACAGCTTTGTGTGTAATACACTACCTGTAGCCTCAGCTGATGAAGAATCATGCATTAAGTGCAAAACTAGCAGCGCTCTTTGTGTACGTTTGTCAGCTGCAGTTGCTTAACTATGTTTTTCTGTGCTTGATGCCAAATACTGTGCACCTTTAATGTCGAGGAACAATACTGTCTTCTTTTCACATAATCTTTAATGTATTACTCTGCCCCAGTGCATGCAGTGGTTTTTCTTCTTGTTCTCAAGACTTCTTAAAGCGTGTTCATGATTTATAGTGCATTATTAAAAATAAAAAAAGAAAAGAAACCTCCAAACTTCGGCTCAGTAGATACCAGAAGTCAGACATTTGCTATGTTCTTTTGGCTTTTCTCATACATATTGTGTAGCAGTAGCATCAACCTCTGACCTGTGACATTGAGGGGAAAAAGTAATAAGCTAAACCTATATTTTCTAAGCTGGTAGGCTGAGTCTTGTCTTGTTTGAGAGAGGAAAGTGCATGTGTGAGAGCAGCTCTCCAGCCCTGAGGCAGACATATAAATAAAGTCACAGTGCAGCTGCAATCTTGATGTATTCATTCCACTGCAGTGTACAAAGCAGATGGAGACACAACTGACCTAAAAAAAAAAAGAAGACAATCTTGCTACAGATCCAGGAAACACATTATGACCTTTTCATTTTTCCCCCTAAAATCATTTAACATAACAACCCTGACATACACTTATATACAAAGTTTCCTGGATGAATGGCTTTTCCCTGCTACTGTTTACATTTGGGAGACGGGCTGTACGCCATTTTAAACTAAAAAAAAAAACCCTTCCTCAAAAAGGCACAGCATTTAAATGTACACTGCAGTGGTATAAATAAGTAAAAATGCATTCATTCATAGCCGGACCACGTGCTGATTTGATGCTTGGCATAGTTTTGCTTCCATATTTCCCAGATGTGTGTGTCTCTTTATCTTTAATGTTCCCCACTTCCCTTCAGCTCAGCTAGCAAACACTCGTTGGTGGCCACCAGGGACCTGCAGCACACACACAGACACACACAAATCATATAAACAACCAACAAGGCAGCTGATTTAGATGTAAGATTGCATCACTGTGCCCACATTGTGGGTGTGTATATACAGCAGCTCCAAGTGTCCGTGCAGTTTCTTCTTACCTATGGCTTTCTTGCAGCATATTAGAAAGCTCTTGCACTTTCTCAGCTTCTTGCACTTCCTTTTTTAGCCCTTCAATCTCTTTCTTCAGCTCTTCTACTTCTGTCTGAGCTTCTAAGAACAAACAAACACAAAATACTGTTGTCAAAACAGACAAATGTTCAGTCACGTGGACCTTTTGCTGGGATTTACACACACCTCTGATCTGGGTAATTGGGGAACTTTTCATCATAGACTTGAGATATTGCCGCTCTAACTTGATGAGCTGTTTCTGCAGAGCGACATTCTCTTCTAAGACGATCCTCAGCTGCTCATTTAGTTTACCCTGTTTTAATAGTAACACATCAGCTCCAACATGCTCTCACCAAGCTAAATTCTTTCTCCCAGTGTTGAGACAACGTACCACTGTTCTGTGAGCCTCCTCTAGCCGAGTAGAAACACTTTGCATTTCAGTTTGATAGTTTTCTTCTCGTGCAACAGCTTGGAAGTTGAGTGCATCGACATCCTGCTTTAAGGTCCTGACCTCAGCCTCCCGACTGGAAATATCGCTCTCCATCATTGAGAGGATCTGGACTGCCTGAGCTACAGCCAAAAATAGGAGAAATGAGAAGTAATTCATCATCTTGGTATCTTGAAATCAGATACCACATCCTCTAAGTCAAAGTCCAACTCACACAGGAAGTTGTTGTTGTGGTGCAGTGATCTCTCGCCTCTCCAGTGTTTGTCCACCAGGTTGAGAAGCATCTCAAGGGGTTTCCTATAGCTACCCTGAGAGAGGGAAATTTACAGAGGGTGTAGATTAACATGGGAAAAGATTTAACCTTAAAAAATACACAATTAACAGAGAAAATTAAGTCTAAATTAACCTTTTTTTTCTTTTCAGCTTGTGGCTGTAAGCTTGTGTCCCTTTTTGTCTTGTTGAAGTCAGAGTAGCTGAGTCTTGCAGGATGTAAGATGGGGTTTGAGGGATCAGACAGGTTTAAACCAGGACGAAGTGGACTGGGAGGCCAGATATTAATAAATGAGGCATTATGCTGACTTTGATCTGGAAAAATATTTGGAGAAGGCACTGAGTAACTCCCAATGAAGGTTGGAATGAACTTTCAAAGCTTAATATAAAACTAATGCATTGCAGAAATGTGATTCTTACCAGGATTTGCAGTGAAATACCCTTTGGCTACATGTCTGGTTTGCCTGGGAAGTTCCTTTTGCTTTCCAGGAGCAGGTAGATATTTCTCTATGAAGGGATCAAAGGACACTTTTGGTCTTTCAGCAACTTTAGGTGATGTAAAACTTACTTTATGAGGCTGGTCATTCAGCTGTGACCCTTTGGACTCAGAGTCATCTGTGAAATTAGAAAAAAAAATTAAAAGCAGATATTAACCTTCATGGACACACTGTTAAAAATAACATGGGGCAGGCAGAACATGGTTTATGTCTCCCCCTGGTGGTTTTAATGTGCTTCTCTATAACTCAAAACAAACTTACCATTTTTATTAGAGGAGTGTCTGAGGATAGATTTAGCACATCCCTACAAGTGAGACAATTATTATGTAATAATTTAACCGTACTTTTGGTAACACCGCTTAACACTGAAGTCAAACTAACTTGTTTAGGAGTTGAACTTCTTTGTTGTGTAAAATCTTCTGCACCTTCCTCTTTTGTTCCTGAAACAGAAGGTCGATCTTTGAGATGTTAGAGAAAAATTTTAATTTAGCTGATTTCGGTTCAAATAAAGAATGGACATTTGGACTTTGATACTTTACCCTTTGTTTCCTTGTATGCAGAGTTCAAAATGGTTTCACTTTGGTCACATTGATTTTTTCCAACAAAGTTTAGCACAATGTCCTCACAGTCAGTCGGAAGAGAAAGCCTTTGGGTCAAGCGGTCAACTAAAGCCAGCCTGTGAAGACTGCTTCTGCCGATCACAAGAGAGATAGATGGCAAAAAGTAACATCAGTGTGTAACATGTATTTAATAGATCAGCTTTAATCCTTCATGTGGGTTGTAGTATAAAAACTGAACTCGCTGTACAACGTTTAAAAGACTTTTGACATGTTATTTTCCATTAAAGCTTTCTTCTGCTGTAGCTGAAGACAGAAGATGTTCTTTGCTGTGTTTTTAATTGCTTTAAAACCAAGCTGCGGTTGTGACACGAGTTATTTTAATATGATTTAGAATAATACTTTATTATCAGACTTGTACACCTTTTGTTTTTCACTGCCATCATTATAAACTATTCTCATAACGGGGACATCCATCATATTACATGTCTCCATGAGTATTCACCCAACAAACAACTGTCCTGCTGCACACTGAGATTTTACAACCAAAGTACTTACACCTGCTAAATATCTTTATGTAATATCAGCCAGATTTATTTATTGCTCATAATGAGAACAGCTTTAGCAAGACACATCTAAACTAATAATCACAAGGCCCTAAAAGTCAATAAAATAATAAACATGAGGGCTCAGAGGTATATAAAAGAAACAATTCAATCAAGTGCACAATTTAAAATGTTATCAGCATTGTTATCATTTCTGCAGTTGCTGTTTTAGGGATTGTGTGTCTGCCTGAAGTACCTGATATGTGCACCCTCCATTGTTTTTCTACAATAATATAATACAGACACTTTGATTTTCCATTGATGCTTCAATCAATGAGTCAAATTCATTGAAGTTAGGTTTACCTTCTGTCCTCTGCTGGATTCAGAGAGGAGTCCTTCTTCTGAAGAGGACGGTCAAAGGAGAACTGCAGTAAGGCTGCTTTACGCTCAGTGTCTCTGACTGAGCAGCTATCTGAGAAACAACAATGACCACTTACTCATCTGAAAACCTTGACTCAAGATGAGTGAAATGTGAACATCGTGGACAAAACATACCTAGTTTTCGCAAGTTGGGCATGGCGTGCACTAAATAAGGGCGATAGTGAGGGCAGGTTTTGGTCAGAGGGTTCAGCCTGAGGTCTAGTTCTTTTAAAACCGGAAGCTCAAACAGCACTTTCACCTCTTCAAGTGAAGGTATGCAGTTATAATAGAGGATGAGTCTCTCCAGCATTTTCAGGTGCTGCACTCCCTGGAAAGAAACCACATGGAAACCCCCAGATTCAAAGGGGAAAGAAGCTTAATAATTTAGAGTTATTAAATACAAACGTTGGTTGAATAAATATGGGCTTTGCTTGTTTAAACTTGTAATGTAACAAACCTGCACAGAGACAAGCACATTGTAAGAGAGATCCAAAGATTTAAGACGAACAAAATTATTCAAAGCGTTTCCCAGATGTCTGATCTTCTCCTCATAAGTCCCAGGGAGGCTCAGTGACCGGACATCACCTTTTCAAAATCATAAATATTAAAATTACAAATACAGTACAAAATGTGCTTTGTATTAGAACATGTAATATTTGACGCCGTTAGCTCTGGTTAGCTTAAATATCAAAACAGAGGCCCGAAAAAGCAGCAACGTTTCAACAAAAGTAGCTTAATGTGATTTCCTGAAACTCGGTGTTGATTGGTTCTTAAACCTGTGTTTAACATGAGATATCCTTACCGAGGCACGGATGTTTTAACTGTAATCGTTCACGTATCCATTGCTCTGTTAGTGTTGTTAAACACCCCGCCGCCATACTTTTCGAACTCGTGATGCCTTCAGGACCATCGAAAATATTTGTTTAAAAAAATTATTTTGACATCTGCAAAGTAACGCAAAATTCTCCCTGTGTATCACAATTTCTTACACACAAATTACTTAAAATGTGTATAAACCCGATTTTTTTCCCCCTATCTCTAAATGCGAATTTTGAACTCCCAGGACACTTCGTTATTAGCATCCCTCATTCTCGTTGTTGGTTTGGACTGGTATAACAATTGTAATCATATTAATCTAACTATTTGTAGTTATTAAGAAGTGCGTATTTTATTCAAACTTCACAACCAATTAGCCTCGAAATGATAGCTTTACTAAAGCAAAACTAAGTTATGTATCATACAGAAACGTGAAAAAAGTTATAGTACCTAATAAAATAATGATTAAATAAAAACAAATAATCGAAGTCGAAATTTATTAAGAAAAATATTTGTAAAATTTCAAAATGTAAAGCGATCATAATGTCGCTGGTAAAATATTAGATTTTACGAGTCAGTTAAACGCCTCTTACAGGGCATGCGCATTGTCTATTACGTCACGTGTAAAAACAAACCCGCCACAGTTTCTACCTAATTTGCTTTTCCCAGATTTAACAGTGAGTTTTCTTTAACCAGGCGGTTTGCATTCGTTAGTTATACACGATGTAGTTGTAATAACTGTCAGGAGACACTAAATTCATTTTCTGTCATCGGTGGGACGGTGTTGGGAGGTTCGCAGATGTTTTCACGCGTGTCATTTCAGTTTGGTATCAATGGCGTCCACTGTAACAATGTTGGTGACCGCTTGTTCAGACATCCTATTGTCCGTCACAGCGCTGCATTCTTCATATAAACTGTTTAAGGTACGTATATTCATTTAAGCGTGAAATCTAAATGTGTTTTCTATGATAACCTAAAGTTTTTTGCTTAGAAAATATTAGTTAAAGTCAATATCTGAGATTTTGTTTAGTGGTTTGTTTTTTTCCTGGTGAAATGTGCAATATAGCTCGTTAAATACTTACTAATGATCCATATAAAAAAGTTACTACATTATTTTTCTACCAAAATGCATATTTCCTTTCTCTATTTTGCAGCTCTGATATACTGTATTATTTATTCAGAATATAAAATGTGCATACTCTTTATGGCTTGTATATGTGTAATTTAAAGTTAAAAAATCTCCTGTGTCCACATCTTTTGCAGGATCACAGGGGCCCCTCAGTCGCCTTTTTTGTGCTTGGTATCTCTGCAACACTTGGCATCCTAAATCCTTTCAGCATAAACTTCACCTCCCTCCAAAAAGAAGTGCAGTGGGCCGGGGAGGTTTTGGCTCCGGCACTGGTCTCCTTTGATTTCCTGTGGCTAAGTCAAGACCATAACACAGCAAAGATTCTCCTGTGTGGCTCCTGTCTGCTGCTTGGACTTTCAGACTGGCTCTCTGCAGATACTCTTACAGTTATGACTTGCTGCCTCGGTCTGTCATCTCTGTCCTGCAGTCTGACCGTGTGCCTGTTTGGTGGTAATGCTTTAGGGGCCTTTGGCGCCGTGGCCCTCAGTCTTCCTTTACTTGTGACACAGAGAGTTGGAACTAATGCTTTTACTCTTCTTATTTTTCCAGCAATTAAAGTAGGATTGATAAATTGGCTTTTAAAGGGGTCATTGCTGATAGGCTGCTGGGCCTCAACGCGAGCTCTCAGCGTGTTTCTGTTGGATGTGACCGATGTAACATTAACCTTTAAATAAGTAACGATTTGCATGTTTTGCATGTTTTATTATTGACTGTGTGATGGGCGATCAAGTTACACGCTGGAGAAAAGAAAAACGTGCCTGAGTAAAGTGCTAATTTCACTTTATGTTGTTGATGATAATTGATAAAAATGCCTTATAGATCACCCATTCATCCATTTTCTTTTATTTGTTTATTCCAATTCAGGGTTGAAAGGTAAATAGAGCACATTCTAGCTACTACTTGATCAGAGGCAAGGTGCACCCTTGACAGGTTGTTAAGATACTGATATTGATTATTTTGTATTAAGCTTTCTGGAAAAATATGTGAAAATAATATAATATCCTGGTATGGACATGTGTGATATATTATAAGCTGTGCCTAAAAATGAGAAATCAAATCAAACTGCTAATTAACTCCCTAACCCTTAAAAACTATTTAATGGGGTGCATTGTGGTAGTCTGAGATGTTTTGCAATAAAAAAAAAATCTAAATTGTCATCTAAAGGATTTTCTTGATCAGTCTCTCACTTTGAACAAATTAAAGGACACAACGCATGTCAGAGATAACTTAGCTTCAGCTTTTGCTCTGATGGATATTTATCAGGTTTTTTCTCTCTGCTAGCAGTTTTAGTCATTTGGATTAAAAAATTCTCCCCTACTTCAGAGTCTGAGAAGCATTTATTTTGCAGCCTCAGCAGTATTGCTGTGAGAATATCTGCAGAGGTCAAAGCACTCGGCCCAGCTCTCACTATTATCACTGTTAAAAGTTCTTATTTTGGTGACTTTATTGGCTTGTAGCAACTGTAATGAGTAAATGACTCTACCTGTTAAACTTACAAACACTTAGATGTGATTCCCTTTTGTTTGTCCTCACTGGTGTCCTTGCAGGACTTTGACAGAAATTTGTGGTGGATGCTGCAGATTGTCTCTCAGGATTTCAGGGGTGAAAGCAGCTGCCTGAGCTGCTTCTCTGCAGTATATGTGCAGGCATCTGTGGCTCTTTGGTAGTGTCTGGGACTGTTCCTCCATTGTACTTCAAAGCATATGTAACATACTTTGTACCATGTCATTTAGTTAGAAGGTTTGAGTTTTGAGAGCCCAGAATAATGATATAATTAAGCTGTTTGTGTGTTGTTGTAACATTTAATTACATGCTTTTTCATTATTACACTTATTAATGTGACATTTTCATTTTTGTCTATGTAGAAGTTTAAATGTTTGTGGTAAAATGCTATTATTCACCAACAGAAACAATTGCAACCTTGTTTCTAACATGAATAAATCAAAACAAATAAAAAATTTATAATTCTTTCTTGTATTTTTTAAATTCCCTATTTGTTGTCATTTACATAGAATTTATTAGATTTTTTATAAGCATCCCAAACTTGGCACTCATTGTCCTCCTCTGCTTCTCATATCACCCTCAACCCCCCCACCCCCCCCACCCCCTTCACCACCACCACCACCTCCTCTTGCATCTGTTCTCTCACCACTGCAGCATATGAGAAATCCAAACTGAGCATGCTCAGTGCAGATGCAGCCTGTAGATGGAACAGTGAGGAGAAAGAAGAGGAGGAGAAAGGGGAGGAGAGAAAAGGAAAGGGGATGAGAAGGAGGCACAGATGAGCTGCACACACATTGTTGTGTGGATGTTGGATCCAAGCATAAGGGCTCCTTGGGAAGAGTTGCAGTTGACAACAGAGATGGAGCGTGTCTATGGAATAGTAATGTCTGGAGTGATGGACTGTCATAACGGAAAAAGAAAAAGCATTCAATGAGGTAAAAAAAGGGAATTTTGCATTATGGAATTGACATGGTGAGAAAAAAGAAAAAAATACTTTATCTCTGGAGGAATCCTTGTGCATCATGACTGCTTTCTTACCATGCAAGCGTTGAACAACATGTTTGTTGCAAAATTATCAGGTGTGTATTCAGTGAGTGCTTTTGTCATTTGCAGTGGCTCTTGGATGGAGTGAAGATGTATGCCTTTTACTCCCTCTTGGTTTACATCTTCTACACTGTCTTTAAGAAAGAAGAGGATGAAGCATTGGAGGGGACATGTGGAGCTTCTGCAGATGTATGTTTAGCCAAATCCTGTCCATTCTCGGAGATCTCCATCTTTGTGTTTTGTTGTTTTGCAATGTCAAACATTAGGTTTTCATTACACGCAGTCCGTATTTGGAACGTGTATTTCTTTTGTTCTTGAATATGTGTGTGTTTCACTGTCTGACCCTCATATATGATGCTGTGCTCAGGAGCAAGGTTCTGTTTCCATGGAAACAGGGATCAGGAGGAAAGATGGCCACACCTCCAGATTGGGGGAAAAGGCTTGTGCTCGCTTCAGTGAATCAAGTGAGTGAATTGAACAGGTGTACAAGAGAGGAATGATACATATGCATGGGTAAAATATCAAATATTTAGCACATACAGTTTTTAATGTTTTGTCCCCCAGGCAGTAGCAGTGACACTGATGAACTGAGTGATGAAGATGTGGAGGATGCTTCAGACATCCCAGCTTGCACTCCTCTGGCTGCTTTTTTGACATTCAAGCAGGAGGCTGAGAAGAGGAGAGCTTCCCAAGTTCAGCTGGAAACATCAGGAAAGGTAGCCATACTATGTCACCTCTGCTGCACTGCCTATCTAAGGCCGTAGAGGCAACACATGATGCGTCATTTTAACTTTTTGTGTGTGCTTTTGTACCACACAGTTGGCAGACTCTCCCTTGGTGGCTGTGATGTCCCACTTGTTAAGTTTTCTGGAGCAGTACTCCCACTTCCAACAGCTGCAGCAGCAAGCTGACCAGTACAGACTCCAGCTTAAGAGGCATCGTGTCCAACACCGACGTCAGATGAAAGCTCTAAGGGCCTCCTACCGCCAGCGCTTGCGGGACAAGAACAGCATCATAAGCAGCCTGGAGGAAGCCATCGACCAGCAGGAGTGCCTCAGCCCACTTTGTGAGGGTGAGGGAGGAGGTGAAAGATTGGAGAAGGGGAGGAAGAGGAGGTGTGATAGTGGGAGAAGGAAAAAATAAGGTGCATTAAGATTGATTTTCATTCTCATGCTTTATAAATAATGAAAAACTGAGAAAAGGAGGTCATGAGTATTTCATGACAGAATTCTAATGTGTGAAAAGACAAGTGAAATATTGCACATGAGACCATAAGCAGATTCATTATTAAACAGAAATAAGAAGGCCACTCTCATTCTTGTTATAATATGTGAATAAATAGGATGTTTGTGCGCATGCTCACACTGGTGGAAGTACAGAAATACCAAATGGTGGATGAGGAAGAGTACAAATGTTTTCTTTAAATATCATAGGTGCTACGGTTCACCGGTGTAGTGTAATGTGTTTTTTATTACTTTACCTGGTTTTGAGTATTGTCCAATCTTTTTATAGACAAACCGAGTCAGCAGCAGAACTGATTCAATTTAAAGGGTGTTTGTGTGCTTTGGGATCAGTGAAGTTGCAGACATCAGACTAACCCTGTGCAGATGTAAGGAGGAACCACAGCTTTAGATGTCTGTACCTGTAATGTGTCAGATTTGCCCAGATGGGCTTTGACCTCAGAGCAGAGACCAACAGCTCTGGAGCATCACTCCTGTCTGTGCATATCATGAGCTTGTTAACAGGTGTTAAGAAACCAGACACATCCCTGACCGTGTCATGATTTATGCAGCTTCAGTAGAATATGTCATTATATGACAGCAAGTACATTATGACAACCTGCTCGGGACATATGCATCTCTGTATAAAGGAGCATTTAAAATATCTTATCACTCATTTATTGCTGGATAAAGATACGTAAGTGTGTAAGGGGAGTCTTTGGTAGCAGCTCTGTGGCAGTCCGGCATGAATAAAACATGTCTGTTAGTGGTGTCTTATGTGTTGCAAATGCACTGACAAGGTCTGGCACATGCAGGGCTGCACGTGGAAATGTGTTGGGTTAAAAATAGCCCGAGATCCATGTTCCACAAGGCTATTTGGTTTGTTTGCAAGGTGTAGTGCAAAATGCAGGACTGGGCGACCCCATGCATCATGAATATGCAGTTTATCAGCTGCTATGGGACTTGGCTGTACTCATTATTTATTCACTGTTTGACTTAATTAAAGGGTTTGATGCTTCATCCAACAACTGGAATGTTTTTAGTTGAAGGAACTGCACTTTCTTTAAACAGTGTCTGCAGAGAGTTAAAACCTGCTGTAGCCTCTCTTCTGTGGGGGATCACCTATACGTTCTTGGTGCATTGTGACACTGCAAGGCCTCTACATGCTGGGTTGATAAAATTAGCTTTGCTATAAAAAAAATCAGAGATGAAAAGCATTGAAGGGGGAGAAAAGTGGTTGGAATAGAGTCGGGAATGCTGCTCAGACTCTTACTGGAGACTAGGAAGGTTTTATGGAGATACACAGTAAGTTGCTGTAAGGTCATTGAATGCAGGCACAGCGGTGTTAAACTAGCTACAATGCACAGTATTATATAGTATGCGTAAGAGCTTCATGGTAAGTTCATATTTATTGGTCATAAATAATACACTCACATGGGCTTTTAAGCACGCTGTGGAAAACACTCATACATGGAAAGATTACATGTTAGTCAAAGTAAATTATATGAACTGGAAATATTTCTGACTAATATTGCTTTAGTCTTTGGGTGGGGGTGGGGGGGGAATGGGGGGGCGCTGAATAGGAATGAAGTTATATTATTAACAGCTTTCATGGTGTTGTAGAATGAAAACGTTTGCATTTATTGTTTTGCAGGTGAGTCTAGCAGTGATGGAGCGACACAAGCCGGGGTTCACAGGCTGGTGGAGTCGTTGTGTGGGCTGCAAGGCGAGAAGACTAAACTAAGAGGAGAACTCCGCTTGCTACACTCACAGCTGGAGCAGAAAGAAAAAGACAGACACTCACGTATACAAGCCTTTCAGCAGCAGGTACATAGTTACGTGTTAGTTGAATAGTTACTTATGGATACACACTTATTGTTAGGTATTAGGTTAAGTAAGAAAGTTTCACATTAATCTGAAGATACCAGGAGGAAATGTCTTTTGTGAAAAAATTATTTAAAAAGTTTTATAATTTGGATTTTTCATAGATTGATGAGCTCAAGAGCTGCATAGAGGAGCGCGAAGAGGAGCTGTCTAGACTGAGAACAGCAACTGTGAGTCATGCAAACTATTGATTTAATCATTTGTCAAGTTTATTTCCATCAGCAAAGCTGCCATGCTAAAAATACTGCCAAGAAGCCCTTATTTAAGCCTGCCCTACACCCTAATCATAGAGATAGAGAAACACTAAATTAAAACTATTTCAATCATTTTACTGTTTTATTTCCTCAGGGTGCTACTGACTCAGAGAAGCGGGTGCTGTGTCTGTCAGCCGAGAACGAGAGCTTGAAGCAGAGCCTGAGTGTCACGCAGGGCCTCCTGCAGCAGCTTTCAGCCATACCGTCCCAGTCCAACACCATGCTCATCAAGGTTAGAGACATTAGGACAGTTCAGAGCTCACTCTGTGCTATTCAGGGGCAAACTTGCTTATATTTTTACTGTGTACATGCAGGAGAACGAGAATCTCCGTAGCAGAGTGCAGCAGCTGGAGATGTCGCTGCAACAGCGGGCCGAGCAGCTTTCGCAGCTGGAGCGACGGAGTGAGCAAAGCGAGTGGAGAAGAGGAAAGGAGCTGAGGAAACGAGAGGACAGAGTGAAGGAGCTGCAGCTGGAGTTGGACAGAGAGAGGTGCAAGGAGCCAGTTGTTAAGGTAAATCATCCTAAAGTTCATTAATAACATCAGCTTTGGCGCCATCGAGGACATTACGGATTTTAGAGAGATTTTTGATAAATGGAGACACATTTAAGCCAATATTTTAGTGTAGAGTTGTATTCAGGGAGTGGTGGCCGTTTCTTAATTGATCCGTAATGTCTCCCATAGTATGTCACCCAGTCTGTGGAGGTGGAATCACCAGCTACGGTGAAGCAGCTGACAAAAGCCAGACAGAAGAATGAGATGCTGTCTGAAAGGCTGTGCAGTCAGAATGAGCGATGCAAACATCTGGAGGAACAGATCCGAAAGTCAGATGAACACAGCTGTAATCTGCAGCATAAGGTATCAAAATATGCCAAAAAAAAATGTAAATCTTATCTTTAAAATGATCCCTATGTGCTTAATACACAGCCTGTCTTTGTGTATGTAAATATGTCCATGGGAGAAGATAGTTGCATGTAACTTGAAACAGTGACCAGACAAAGGGAAGAGGAAAAGTTAATACTGACATGTTCAGATTGGTCAATAAAAGCACTCTTCAAAAACCAGAGGACTGGTCAGGTTTCCACCTGACTGCTGGAATTTTACATCTGGGTGATTTTGTATTGACAGATGAACCGCTTACAGTGGCAAACCTGCACAGATTGGAGCAACCGAGCTAACAGAACGATACCTGCTGATGCTTTTACAGATTGCAGCGTACGAGCGAGAAATGGACAAACTGAAGGAGGAGCTGCTGAAAGAGATCGGACACTTGGAGGCAAGAAAGGAGGAGGCTGTAAAGGCTGCTGCCAGCTGCTCAGTTGAGCACTTTCAGAACCTGCAGGACCAGTTCTTCAGTGAGTCCATGGAGTTATCCAGTTCCAAGAGGAAAGGAAAATGTTTTAGGTTGTTCCTGCAACCTTAAAAACAAGTCACTCACCTGTGCTTCTTCATGTGTTTCAGCCTTGCAAAAGCGTCTAACTGCACTTCCACCCACTCTACGCTGCATGAAGACAGATTATGCTAGTCTGAGGAGCCAGGTTAGGAACTTCTCAGAGTTTTATGGAGCAGCTATCAGTGAAGCAAAGAAACAGGTTTGTAGTCTCACACACTCACTGAAAGCTGCATTTACTGGAAAGTAACATTGGGCAAATGAATTATGTGCTTGTCTTTGCCAGATTACAGTAGCGATTAGCGAAATGACTCTAGCCAACAAAGATCTCTTGGAGAAATACAGGAAGGAGGTCGCACTGCGCAGGAAGTATCATGAGCAGCTGGTGGAGCTCAAAGGTATTTAAGTATGACTGAAGGTGGAGCTTGTTGCAAAAACCGGCATCTGTTGCTGACTGAGACCTCCAACCATTTCTGTTTTTTAGGCAACATTCGTGTTCTTTGTCGTGTGAAGCCTGTGCTGAAGGAGGACCAGCATGAGGAGGGTCAGTCTGTGGTTGTGACCACAGATCCCAACAATGAGTCCTCTCTCACTGTGCTGAGCAAAAAAAAGGGTCGCATCTTTGAGTTGGACAAGGTTTTTCATCCACAGGCAACACAAGAAGAGGTAGCTAAAAGGACAAGTTCACAGAGAAGAGAATGTTTCAGGAACAGCTGCAACCGGACACATTACGTTCCTTTTGGTTTGCTCAGGTCTTTCAGGAGATTGAACCTCTTGTGACGTCCTGCATCGATGGCTACCACGTCTGCATATTCGCATATGGACAGACAGGATCTGGAAAAACATACACAATGGAGGTAAAATTTCTACTTCTTTTTGTTCATGTATTATATATTCATTTTGAAAAAAATCACACCAGATATCCAAACTCGATATGTTTCACTTCTTTTCTATTGGAATCAGTACACAGAGTACATCCTGAACAAGTTGCCAGTCTATCGCAGGACCCTTTCCTGATTTTTACATTTTAATGCAGTGTTTTATGGCTTTTTTCAATGCTGAGACAGTAATTATGTCTGAAATTGAGACAATAAGTTTAGAGTTACAGAAAATGTGATTCAGTTTGTGGCATTAGCATGCTAAATAGTTCTGAAACCAGAACAACTTACAGGGAGGAAAACCCTGGCTGGGCTGACCATTAATCCGATAACATTTAATTTCCAGGGCAGTGTAGAAAACCCAGGAATCAACCAACGAGCCCTGAAACATCTCTTCAGTGAGATCGAGGAAAGGAAGGACATGTGGTCTTACTCTGTCACAGTCAGCTCGGTGGAGATTTACAATGAAGTGCTAAGGTACAGTTTGCTGCAGCCATTCAACTAGATGCAATGTAAAACCTCATTTATTATATTTTGATTTTTAGAGACCTCCTCAGTAAAGATGGAGATAAACTGGATATAAAGATCAACCCGGATGGAACAGGACAGCTGCATGTACCAGGCCTCAGGGTCATTGAAGTCAAGAGCTTTCAGCATATCAAGAAGGTATCAGATGTTTGCAAACTGCCTTGATGCTTCCTCAGTAAAGAGTTATTCAGAAATATCTGAGTGACTTTGTGTTTATGAAGATTTTAGCCACAGCCCGAAGAAACAGGATCACCTTTGGAACTCAGATGAACCAACACAGCTCACGCTCCCACGCTCTGCTGTGCATCACTGTTCAGGGCACTGACCTCGCCACAGGCTCCAAAACCACAGGTTGGTTGTGCATGTATTTCCTCTCTTTAGGGAGAAGAGTGAAGGGGAATCTACGGTCAGGCTTGAAATGTGCAGATCAAAACTATCCCTAAGGGCATCACTGAGAAAGGCTGAGAGAGAGAAAGGCGAAGAAGAGTCTTTAAGCGGTTATGAGAATGATTTCTTGTGTAAACAATAGGCAAGCTGAACTTGGTAGACCTAGCCGGTTCCGAGAGGGTCTGGAAGTCCGGAGCAGAGGGAGAGAGGCTTAAAGAGGCCCAGAACATCAACCGCTCCCTACTGGCACTGGGAGATGTCATTCAGGCACTTCGGGCTCGGCAGACTCACATCCCATTCAGGAACTCCCGTCTCACGTACTTGTTACAAGACTCCCTGGGCAAAGGCAGCAAGACTGTCATGGTGGTGCAGGTGAGCTTCCAGTGAAATTTGATCACTTTGCTGTGAATCCCAATCCTTCTACTGATTCGGGTTGTTTTTAATCATCCCATTAAAGGTGTCCGCTTTGGAAAGCAATGTAGGAGAAACATTATGCTCCCTGAAGTTTGCACAGAGGGTGTGCAAAGTGGAACTGGGTCCTGCAGCCAGGAAGATTGCATCTGCTGTATCACCATGTGACTGATGGTCTTGAATCACCAGGAAGCCATGACTGAATCGGATTATCAGTCATCCTACAAGCCAACTATAACACTGAACTATCACCAAAACTCAGCTGCAATCCCGATCAAGGGCTAACTCCGTAGAAGTCGGCGTGGGTCCTGAAGGCCAAGCAGCAGCTTGGCTTCTGTTATGGAGATCCCTTTATCTTTAGTTAACCTGCATGAAGGAGTATTTATTCTTCCACTCTGAGTGCCAACACATCTTCTGACCTTCAATGGGGAAAGGTTTGATGCTTCCTTGAACCACTGTATCTCAGTGTAATTTCATTGAATAGAAAAATGCAGGACACATCACATCCTCAGTGATCCTCTGTGTCATTATCATGTTTAGCTATGGTGCAGCTCTAAACGCCACAGTCTGCACTTCCATTGATGCAGTATTACTCATTCTGCTTTAAATGTAGTTTGTGAGCGTGATGGCCAGTGTGCAAAGTAATTGTAAGTGCAAGCAGCTAATCGTGTCAGTGAAGTCTAGGTTGTATCATTTCTGTAGTTTTTGTGAGTTTCAGAGGAGTAGTGACGACTGAGCAATGCTTGGTTCGTCTTTAGAGCCTTTATTATTTGCCTTTTGGGGAAAGAAGTGAGATGTGAAAGCAAAAGATGAACTTTAACGTCATGAAATGTGCAATACCCTCCTGAAGGAGACGGTTTGGGTCCACAGACAGAATGCACTTTATTGTAGGAGAGCAGGAGCATTTCAGTTGAAGCGCTTGCAATAGATGCCACTTGTGAATGCGACAGCTAAATACAGCGTATTGTTTATAAATGTTCCTCTTAATCACCCACAGAATCAAAACTAGCTTTGGATTCTGATGTAGCAGAACATTGATGTTGCCATGAGTGCTTAGAAGTCACTAAATACTAATTAAAGAGAACCTTCAGGTAATTTTCTGAATAAACATGTAATAATAAACACGTCTCTCTGTCTCATTGGGTTCTAAACAGACAACTGTAAAGTACAATTTATCATTGGGAAAAACTTCTGTGGACTTATGTTATTTAAATTATGCTTAAATAGTTTCATATAAAAATCTTTCTGGCCAAAAGAGAAATAACACACCAATAACTTAACTGGATCCCTTTAGCTTGACTTAATTTACATATCATCACATAAAGCTCAGTTTCACATAAATTTCTTTCCATGTTGTAGCAATTGTTGAAGTCTGGGTTCTACTAGGGCCAAATCATGTATAAAAGAGATGTCCAATGAGAAAATGAATGGATGGGCTGCTTCTGACTCGGCTATGACAAGATCAGGTATTAATGGAAGCACCTGGTCAGTCAGTATAGTCAGCTGACTTCTATCCACACTCGGTGTTGCTGAACCTGATCAAATGATGCAACCTCAGATCATAACACCGCCTGCTAAGGATTGTATAGCACAGGGGGGACCCCCGTGCAATCCTCGAGATCTACCATCGTGCAATTTTTAGATGCATCCCATTTTCAACACCTGAATCAAATAGCTGAATTCCCTCTTTCTGTATGTCCTCCAGTCCTGCAGAGGCCATTCATTTGATTCAGATGCGTTGGACAAGGGTTGCAGGATGGTATACTTCAAAGAACCAAACTTGGACACCCCTGGTATAGCAAAATATAGAGGACCGCGTCGCCAAGTTTGCTTGTTTGTTTGATTTCATCTCGCTGTTTAAGTGATCTCCTATTATGATCATTCAATCTTCTGACCTCTTTAATGCTTGATTGTCTCACTACTATCCTTCCACGTTTTAAAAACACAGTGACAGGTGATGCACACGAGTATTTTAGTTCTCAGTTCATCAAACAGGGCCGCTGACTGCACTGCTGTCCTGGTTCCAGTTCAAACATATTTATTACCAAGGTACTTTTAGAAGGGAGGCTGCTCTCCGCTTAATAAATTCAGGTGAAAAATGGTTTCTCTTTCTTTTTGTTCTGATCTTGCGAAGCCCAAAGTTGATTTATACCACGGTGGAGGATTTCATAAGTCTCCCATCATAAGTAAAAAAAAAAAGATTTAAATATGGAAAAAATAGAAAATATAAATTTAATTTCAAATATAAAAAAACAAACATTGCTGTTTTTGTACACTTGTGTAAACTACATATACAGAATGATCTGATTACATGAAAAACTTTTTCTGGTTTGCAAGAAGTACTGGAATAAAACATTTGCATGATGAAACTAGTACGTCTCCATTAGCACAGCACACGAAACAGCAAACTCCCAGTAAACTGAGGCCATCCCCGTTTAGCTCCTGCTTTATGTATTCAGTCTGAGTCTCCTCCCTCCACTCCGACTGCTCCCACTGCTCCAGCTAACTCCTCCTCTCTGCCGCGCAGACGATCGCCTGCATGGACACAAACAAACCCTTACAGTCAGTCAGACACAGCTACGCCATGCATCCTCTAACCATAAACGTTTTTCTTTTACAAATCGCTCCATATTTCTACGTGTAAACGGTGTTACTGGTTTCATGTATATTATACTGGTCAGAGATGGTACACCCTGCTGGTAGAAAATATGTGATTATATACAAACTTTGTGCTGTCATTCTTTTTAAACACAGATTATCGCTCCCTCCTGAAAGCTCCCATTGCACACTGTTTTCCTCTCACCTCAATTCCCTTGAAATTTTCCAGCTATTTTTAAAATGTGGCTCACCCATCAGTGGAGGACTCACACCACTGATGTTATCGGCTGGCTTCGAGCCTTTGTAATCTGGGAGCCCCAAAGCAATTAGCCTAATATTCCCGCCCAGCTCATGCACGGTTATCTCCATAAACGTTTTGCGATAAAAACATGAAGCGGGAGATACTAACGGATAAGTTCAGCGATGGCTCTCTGTGTTCTCCTTTCCAGTTTCTCCAGTTTTTTAGCCACATCACGCTTTAGATCCCTGAATTTAGAAAAGAAAATAGAAAATGTCTGAACCTCATGGGTTAAAAATGGAGAGAACGATCTAGAAATTTATGTCAGATAACATCTTACCAATCCGGTTTTCTGGGAGCAAGGTTGGCCAAATCCTGAGGAAAGTAAACTTTTGAATGCGACAGCTGAAAACGTGGGAATTTTGTAAATTACATTTAGGCCACAAGAAGTACTCACCACTTCTTCAATTATGGGCTCTGGATTGGCTGCTTCCAGTTGATCTTTGACTTTGTCTTCCACTGAAAATAAAGAATATGAGCTGTGAAAAAGGCAGCTGGGAGGACTCAGTAATACCATTAATGCAGAGCATGACCTTTGTGGAGGCATGCAGCTACATTATGGTATTACTAGACTTGCATAGCTCATAGCTTGCATAGCAACGATTGATATTTATTCCTTTCTTTTGGTCAAAATCATTACCTGATGCAGGTTTTGCTTTAGGTACCTGCCTCTCTTTCAGTTCTTCATCTTCTGGGGTGTAATTCCTCAGTTTCAGCTCTCTGTAAATAAAAATCCGATCAATTTCTGTCTGATGATGATGATGGTCTGAACTACAAACACCTCCTCTTTAAAGACCAGTAGGTGGCAGTGTAAGCAAATATATTTCGTTATAAATTAAAGTGCATAAAAGACCATCTGCAATCCCTTCACAGCTGCACGTCTAATGTGTAAGAGAGTCTGGGTATAATGCCCCCATTTATTCCTGCAAACATGTCTGATTAGCATGTTCCACCTGCTCCTGGCACAGGTTTTAAAAGAGCAGCAAGCAGCTGAGGAATTCTCCCTTTATGACTGAATTATGCCGTCTTTCATCACATCGACAGAGGAATTCATGGTGAGTTTAGCTGAAATCCCTGCATAGCATTCCAAAGGGTCCACGAGCAGAGGTAAAACTATTGTCTGGACAAGCACACATCAGGAGACTTATCAGCTGAGCTTAACATGGATTTGTGACGAAGCTCAAGAAAGTACACTCCTGATACATCCATCACACTCCTGCTGCCAAACAGACACACCAACGCCTTGTATGGGTATGGGCAGAGAAGCTAGACAGAATTTACTGTGAGCTGGCTGAGGACTAATCTTAGTTCACATGTGTCTTGCTCTGGATCCTGTGCATCACTTTCTCATAAGGCACCTCCAGCTTGAGATCATACCCATTGTCCATCCCATTCACACATTTTTATGCCAGTTGTAATGTAAACAAAACAGAAAAAGGCCCAAAAAGAATAATCTGAGTTAACAAGACAAACAGAAGCACAGTCACATGAAAGAAACCAGTTCAGCTTACACAAACAAGCTGGAAGAGGCATTTTCCTGACACAAAAAGGTGACCATTCATGTTAGCAAGCCTTCAGCACATTTCACACAGAATAGTAAGTGTAGCATCAACAGTTTTAATAGAAATGTTGCAAGTCATCTCCCTCCTTTTTTCTAACATGTTCTACCATCTGCTAACAGAAACACGCCTTAAATGTTCACGCAGGCTTTAGCAAGGGAGTGTTCAGCAAATTCTTACATGACTTTATGTAATGCAATATGTGGAAATTCTGATTATGTGTGGTGGGTGAGGAACAAGCCAGAGAACAACTAAAACAGCAAGTGGTAATATCTGGAGCACAGCCACCTCCCATCTATGAGCAAAGATGGTGTGTGAGAACCACAGGAAAAAAGAGAAAACCTGATGAAGCTTCTTAAGAGAGAAATATTAAATAGTCATTTATGCCTCTTAACTCATTAAGACTGTGACATTTGGAGAAAGCAGGAATAAAATGCAAAAGGTCGGCATAAAAACTGTAACATGCTACTAGACGACTATGAACATCAGAGAAAATGGACAGACTAAGATCAGCATAGAGCCCACACAAGGATGTTTTAACCTTTTACTGCAATACAGGAGGTCAGGAGGCCATCAGAGTAATTAGGGGCTGTTCTCTGGTCACCATTAATATTTAAGCTGAACCTTACACTTTTCTCAGATGGCAAATGTTAAGTAATTTTGTCAAAGACTAAAACAAAGATGGGCAGAAAGAGACTGAAAACATCACTAAGTGCAGAAGAGAAAGACTGGACAAACAGATAAAACAAAAGGTTTTGTTTCTCAGTGCTTTCAAGCTTCTGCAGTGTGTTGGTTTACACATTTCAGCTTCGGTGATAAACCCACAGCACTGAACCGATTGTGACCCTCTCTAAATGTTTAGACTGACCCGTTCAGGAGCAGCCAAGTCTTCAAATGTTTACAATGAATTCAAGCAACCTTCCCATTCGCCAGAGAAAAGTACCTGGAGGTAACCATCAGATTTTCATCTACACAAGCACTTAACACATTACATCTTTTTTTTTGGTTATCCTGAAGGACCCTTGGAAGAACTTGAAATCTACTTGCTTCACTGCATCTTTAAATAGAATCACTTTACCACAATCAACTAAAAAAATCTCTATGGTGTGATTTTTGCAATTTATTTGATCAATTTGTATTCACAGCTTCAACGTGTCATGTTTTACCGAATCAGCCTCAGTAAAAATGTTTTTCCCCTTTCATTCATTAGGCTATTTGATCTCCAATGAAAATTTAATGCCAATCACAGGATCCATTACACACATCCTGCTGCAGAATACATTCAACAAATGTCTTTGCACAAAAAAGTCTAAATGAGTTTCTTCACCCTGAAGCTATTTTCACCTTTATGAGGGCAATCTATCTTGTTGTACTGGAGGAAATACAGAGGCACTCCCGCAGGTGCAGTCAGTGCAGTCATTAAATATAAACAATGGAAAAAAGGTCCTGTAAGACAGGAAAGATGGCTGCTCCCTCCTAACAACTACCACAAAGTTGAGCAAGCTGCAGGATATTTGAGCAGCTAATAGCACCAGGCTGTAGTCCAACCCATGTGTAAACATTGCGTCTCACAACCTCCACTGAGACACATGCTAGTGACAGATAAGGGGTAGATAAATGCACTTCTATATCATTTTCAGTTCTGTTTGTGTAACCTAAAAGAGCTCAGCCAAAGCAATAGTAAACAAACACTGCCTAAAGCTTTAAGAATATGAAAAATATAATGAAAAGAGACAAGAAAACGATGCACTTTTGTTAGTAGTAAAGCAAACCAACCTGTGCTTTTCTTCTGTGGCCTCCTCAAGTGTGGCTTTTTTATTCTCTGGTTCTCCTTCTTCCTGATCCTGGCCCTGTGATATCATCAACACACAATGGTTTACATTATTAGAATTTAGGTAGTAATTGTCACAATATACACAGGAAAAACCAACAGCATTTTCCCATGAAGAATAACTTTAAAATGTATTTTTTTAGTTTATACAAAGATGGGAAGGAAGTGCAATGCAGAGCGCTGGCACGGGGTGTTTTAGATCTGGTGACGTCTACATGTAGGACAATATTTGCATTGAAAAACAGAATTCCTGCTTGTGTTTTCCAAGCATTTGTAAGTCAAATTCAACATTTACATGTCAAACTTAATTACGTCTGAAAACGACCTACTTATAGTTACAGTTTGAGAAATGAGAACGTGACCTTTTAAATCAAGTTTACAAGATCATTGTTTTCTGGCGGTGAAATGACGTCTTTTAGACTGTGGCCTGCTCTAAAACTCTCCATGTAAACAAGAGGAATACATTTAGAAAAAGATTTTAAAATTTAAAAAAAAAAAAAAAAAGGAGAAAATGTTAACAAAGGACATCGAACCCCTCCCAGCTTGCATTTTCCTGAAGAGGTTTCCTGTCCACCTGCTAGAACAATTCAGGGCAATACCTCATTCTTGAAACCCAGTACAGAAGGACAACGACTACATACTTGAGGAATGTCAACAATCATTTATCAAACACTGCTAAGCAAACCTATGCTGCTTCTGTTCAACATGCAGTTTGTGATAAAATTGTGATCCAACTTCTTTGAATGGGATTTCCTCTGTAGCTCAGTGTAATCTGTACAAGACTCAACACACACTGCAGCTCAGTGGAGAAATAACTGAAAATCTGCTGCAACATCCTGTTCTTGGGTAGGACATTCAACAAGGACGATCACAGGTCATATGAAAGATGCCTCTCCACCAACAGCCAAGTGGAAAAGACATTTTACAGCTTTGCGTTTCAGGATGTTTTTTTTAATGCAAATATGGCCTTTGATTCTTCAAATTTGGTAAATACAACATCGTCCACACATGCCAGCAAAGCTGATTACACCATGTAATGCACTTTACCAAACCTAAGTCAACATGCAGAAGCAGTGTGTGAAAAATGATGTACACTTCATGATTCAAGGGCTTGCAAAACCGCTTTGAGCAGCTTTAAGTAATGGTTTCCTGTACGTTATCAGTTTCCCACATCACAATAAAGGAATTTTGGTCCTTTTTAAAAAAAATAAAAATAAAAATGTTGCTTGACGTAATTGAGATCTGCAGACATTTTTGGTTGCAAAACTCCTTGAAGACTACCAAAGCTATCAGTCAGTAACTGGATTATTGCAACATCTTGATTGCATGTTTTTACATACACTGCCAAACTTAGGATGACTGTCCTGACTGACCCAATTTCAGTCAAGCATTAAATGTTGGGCAGATGATCTCACATTTGATCCCAGAATATTTTCTTTTACATATGATTTTATGATCCTGTAGTTGCAAAACAGCATACATTCATGTATTGAGAATAGTCTGATTCTTAAGTTTTTAATAACTTGCTTTGTATTTATATGATAAAATAGCACAACATTGGTCCTAGGGGGCATCCAGGAATTTAGAAAAGTGAGAGAATGAATATGTGTTTAACTTTAACTGATGTGATGTTTACTCACAGACTAAAACCTTGAATTGCTCTGACAATGCATTAATAATGGGGAAACACACACTGCACAATGCTTAATTTGGCCCAAATTTGTTAATGAAATCTTGACCAATAACTACAAATGTAGGCTATTTTACACAGTGAAAGCAGGTAAATATAAAACATAGTTAATACCACCATGTAAACCTTGCACAATGCAAGTTAGATTAAACAGATGTTTCTACTTTGCAATAAATATATTAGTAAAGAATGTATTAGCTTCACTTATTACTTTAAAAATCAGTCATTCCTAAACCAGAAAAGCACAGTTGGGACAAGACATTTAACTTAAGAACACCGTCATATTACAAGGATACAGGCTACATAAATAGTTTGTCAAACTAACACAAAGATTGCTATGCTAGGCTAAAATGCTAGAGTTAGCTTCAAGGTTACACTGTCGATTTCAAGTACTGGCCAAAGCGATTAGTTTTCTAGAAACTTTCTTATATTTTCCCACAAACTAAGAAATATTATGATAATTACGTACATGAAGTTGCTTGCTTCTAAGCGCTTTTAGCCTCTCTTTTCTCTTCAGAGCTTGTTCCTGTAGAGATCCGACATTTTTCTCCATGTTTATCTTCGCACGCCGCTTGATTCTCTCCGCGATCCATTCAACACCCTGATTAAGGATTTAATGCAGTTTGCCGAGCACATCGATTGAATTGGCCTGTTATCTGACAACTGGATTCTACAACATTTTTGTCTTAAGAAAAAGAAAAAAACTCAACTTAATTATAAAAATCAAATGCATTTAACACACTTTTTTTTCAATAAAGTAGCTACATTTTGGATCGACACTAAAGTGGTAAAAGCAAACACATCTCATTTATGCACTGTTGTTTTTAGACTACACAGCATACTTTTAAAAAAATCTATTTTTAAAATAAAAAAAACAACAACAACAACAACAACAAAAACAGTAAACTATTAACACACCTTAACATAAAGGTTAATAGATGTCATGTTGGCTGGTTCATGGTCCCGCCTGTTGATGGTCACAATCCAGTCCCGTTTGGGAATGTAGGCCGTTGTCATGGTAATACAGCTGCCACGAGCTTCATTGCGTCCATCCTCCCGGTGATCATCATGGTGTGAACAAATGAAGTAGCCTACATTGTGGAAAAGATGCTACAAACATGGTGTACATTTGCTGCAGCCTGTTTTTAACGATAGAGATGACCCAGACAGATGTAAATAAAATGAGAAAAATGCATTTTATACAACAACGCAAACAAAATATGGCCTAATAGGCTATTTTAAAGAAATTTTAACAAGTAAAGTTTTAAAGGGAAGAGTTTGTTTTAAACTTCCCTTTGTGCAACTTGCAAGCTTTATCAGCATTAAAATCGTGCGTGACACGTATTTATTACAGCATAATAAGCAAAAACAACTGTTGGACAATAATGTTTACTTGCTTGTTTGTCAGTGTTTATATCAGATCCTTTCACGGTGCAACATGCCAGCTTTACTTTGAATGCAGAAAATTTGGGTTTTTACGATAAAACTTTTAAAAATCTAAATGTTGTGGAGAATTTACCACATGTATAGGCTAGTTTATATTTTCAGAGGGTAGAGTCTGCTGAATATTTGTTTTCCTCCATGTGGACTTCAGGTTGTGTTTATATGTGCGTGTGTCTTTAAGAATATCTGCCCACCTGTGAGCATGATCAACTCTTAACTGAATTTCTTGTCTTACAGTAGTTACTGATCATTCGCTGCTTTTCTCTCTTCTGACAGGACCGTCTACCTTCTATATCCACAGCAGTAATGTCTTAGCGTGGAACGATGGCATCTGTCGCTTCCGTGGGAACTCTCTCCAATAGGAATCACACAGCAACAAGCTCGCTCAAACGCGGACATGGGTGTTTCTCCGGGCATGTATTTCCAAGCATTTCTGTTCCTGCTCGTACAGTTTAGACACTGATCGCAGACGCAACAACACCGTCACGTTTGCTTTTGCATTTTCACGTCACTCTTGATAAGTTTGCGGGTGGACACTTGGAGCACTTTTATTTGGATCACGGCGCGTGTGGACTTGCAGGAATGGTTCGCAGGAGCGTGCCGCGTCCTTTTGCCTCCAGGAAGCAACTTCCATCAGCCTTGGCTCTGACAGACACTTTTATGATCTTGTAAAAAAGATAGAAATAAAGAGGTTATGAGCAACCACAGGGGCGGTGGAATGGCATCGAAAGAAAGGCTGTACGAGCTGTGGATGTTGTATTACACAAAGGTGAGTGCAAGTGCGGAAGAGCTGAGGGTGACACCTGTTGTTGCTGCTGGTTCTCTGTCTGAACTTTATAGCAAGCCTTGATAAACACACGATGATTAACTGTTGCGATCGATGTTCGTCCCATTATCAGTCGTGTTTACTCCATATTGTTGATTTTTCAAAATAATCCTAAGAGGAGGAAGTCGCCCGTTTTTTCTCCCCTCGTTCAGAAGCGGGGTTAATTTGTGTAATGGTTTAGGCCACCTTGTGCAAATAGATAGGGGAGTCTTCATTTAAGTGTTTCTTCTTACGTCTTTTCACCTAAATGTGCATTTGAAACATCTTTATTAGATTCTGTAACCGCGATGCATGTGTTTCTGATGCTTCTTCCTATTCCTGCTCCTACCTGCCTGTCTTCCTCAATTAAGGCACGTGCAGCTTGGACCATTGTGGGAGGAATGTGTTATAGTTCCTTCTTAACTGTCCTGCAGAAGATTGTCATTCATTGCTTGGAACATAAAGCTTCTACTTGCTACCAGCAACGCAGTATCAGTCATAATCACATATTTATAGTCTATTTGTTGCATTTTTTTTACTTATTTGTGCGGCATTTGTTCTAGTGCCCTCGGTGGATGGAGTTTGGTTCTGCATGTTTATAATCGTGTAATAAGTCTGTGTAATGGAATAAAACTAATAGTAAATAAATATTTCACATCTCTTCAGCCAATCTGTTTCTGAATAATAATTCTAACAATAAAAGAGTTTGGCAGTGAGTTAATTATTATTTAATGTCTTTGCAATCTGCTTCCATGCCTGGGGACAGGCTTTTCTCTAAGTCTGCATGTTTGATAAGCTCACTGGCTCAGTGCAGACTTAAAGACTTGTCTCTGATCACCAAAGCATATCCAGTCCTCTTATCAAGCCTTGTATTGATTAGAATGTTTAAAATCAGAAGTAATTTCTAAATAGGACTAGTTTCAACCTGTGGATGCAGCCGAATGATGTTTATATAGAGATCAAAGGTGAAAGCTGCCCTAAATGCATCAACAACAGAAATGTAAAGTGTCTGGCTTTGTGGAGCATTTATTATGAAAGTAGACATTGTGGTAACTTTCGACAGATCCCAGAGGAAGTGTTTTTCCATTCCACTCAGTTCTCCTTTGGGCTGCTACTACTTTCAGCTGTAGATCCACTCAACTTTTCTGTGCTCCAATAAAACAAGTTGAAGCTGGTGCTACTATCACAATCCATCGCTAGAAAGAATCCTTGGGGTTCATGCATGAGCATGTGTGTGTGTGTGTATATGTGTGTATGTGTGTGTGTGTGTGTGTGTGTGTGTGTGTAAGGGATAACCCTGAATCTGTTAGTAACCGTTGTCTAGCATCTCTGTGTGAGACCACTTCCTTATTAAGCAGCCTCTTGGCGCTGTGTCACTTCTCTCCAGTTGTCTTCACAGATAAAAGAACAAAGCTTATAATAGTCTTTTTTGTGACACACACACACACATTTCAGGACTGTGTTGGAAATAGATTTTTCTTGTCAGAAAATGACAGCCTCTGCATTGAAGTATGGCTGTGAAGAGCTATTTATCTGAGCCCAAAGGCCACCACCTTATGTGACTCATAAGAACACAAGAAGCTGCAGAAAGGCAGCAGAAATAATTCTCTGCCTCTCCTTTAGACACCAACACACCATTGTGTTCAATGCTTATTTGCCTGCCTGTTAGTCAAGTTTTCACAGACAGTCATTTTTCTACTGGACACATCCCTTCTCTGACTCACAGGCCTTGTTCTATAGTTTTTCACAAACAAAGGAAAGTTTTGACTGTTACAAATCAGTCTACCTGTTCAAGAAACATGACCCTCATTGAAGCCTTTTGTTGAAGCTGTAAGCAACCTATCAGCTGCTTTTCAGAAGTCTGTTTAAGGAATGTCTTTTGACTGCTGTCATTTTTTTCATTTTTCACACTTATTCTGCACTTACAGTTTTTTCTACCTTTAGCTTACTTATTTATTTATTCACATTTTCACTCGATTAATTAATTATCATTGCCATGGGTCTTTAAATTCCAAACTTTGATTTAAGTATGCTTGCTCTCAAATACTGCCCCTCAGCTGTATCTGCAATAAAAATGCAACCTGTGCAGGCTTGCCATTGATAAAGGAACTGGGCTTCTTCTGCTTGTGCAAGAAATCCCACACCCCTCAGAAGACTTTGTAGATCAGGGATTTCTATGAAATGTTGAAGAGATACTGTGGTATTGCAGTAGTCATATAATTTTCTTTGAAACTGACCTAATAGTGACTAACTGATAAAAAGACTGCTCATTTTCTTCACTAACTCATTATTGGCATTCACTTAGATGGTAGAACAATAGAAAAAGCTGGTTGCAGTTACTCTCCAAATGGTTCATTTATTGAATTTTACAGTTTGGTGCTAAACCAGTCTAAGTTAGCTGCAAACCAACATGCCCATACCAAAGACAGTGCATATCTTTTATCTTCTGGGGTTACAACCAGATTTACTGCCACTTTTTCAGGGCTCTCTATCACATATTTGTCCGTGTTTTTCTGATCATTATCAGAGGCTCATACCAAACAGGTTTAGAAAAATCTGATTTAATCACTAACCAGCATATTGTGCAAGAACATGCATGAAAAAAACAGAAAGTATGTATTTTCGATGTACTTATTCTTTTCTACAAATGATAATACAGTAATGAAGTTTATACATGTCTGTTTGTTTAATGTGACTCTTTATGTATCCTTGTGGTAGTAACTAAATCATTTCTGCAAAATCTAATGCATCTCACACAAACATGCATTATTCAGGTGGAGCTGAAGCATGTAATTAAAGCCATTAGCTTGTTGATAGAAAATGAATCAGGAACCACTTTGATTGCTTGAACCCATTCACCATGAAAATGTCAAAAGTTGCATGTGCCACGTTTTTATTTTAAAATATTCAATGTTGTCTCTTAATTAGTTTAACAAAACTACATGAGGATGGATTTGCTATTTTTAAGGCCTGTTTAGTCCAAGAAATGAACCATTCTGAAAAACAGATGGCCAGTTAGCTGACATGTGCCCCTGCAATTAGACTGCTCTTTGGCAGAGATAAGCAGGACGCAGAGACAAGTAAAGCCTTTGTTTCCACACGGATCAATTGGTCAACAACTTTACCTGTATTGAGGTTAAAGGAGCCTAAAAAACTAAAACTAAACCTTCCAGATGCAGTCATTGTGATGATAGAAAAAATAACTAAAAAGCATCACTTCTGAAGATTAGGGAGGAAGTAGAAGTGATGCTGACAACATTTTAGGAAAAATCTGTGTGATCAAATTGCTACCCTTTACTCGAGGGGCTAATTAAAGCCTTTAGAGGCAGAACGAGACAACAGGGACAATCTGACTTCCACCCTTCCACACAGCTATGAAACTAACCCTTAGATTTCTACAAAAAAGAAAGAAGCTGCCGTTACTAACGTAGCCACATTATCACGTCTTTCTTTCCATAACTCATGTTTTGATGCGTGTAAATACAATGCACTTAGGGATACAGTAGCAGGCATCTCTGCAGCTCATGATGAGAGCCCTGTGATCAAATCCCTTTCCCCACACGTGTGACTCGGCCTCCCCCTGTTTACCAACAGACCGGCCAACCAGGAAAATCAAAGTGCTCTTTGCTTTCACTTGTGCAGGAAGCAGGAGCGAAGCAGAATGTCAAGCAGCTCAGTGCTGCACAGCTGCTTGGTCCTGTGCAGGGAAAGCAGATAAATGTTTATAGGATCTGGTTTCTCATAGATGTTTGTGATATCTGGTTTAATCAGTGCTTTAATGCATCTGATTAAGTCATCACTGTTTTAGGCAATGATTCAAACACAATCAGATTACTTTAGAGAGATTGATCGACAACAGCTCTGTAAAGGATTTGTGATGGGTGGAACCAATTTGTTTTACTTCTCATAAGCAAACCAGTCTCATTTCCCATTTGTGATATCATTTCTTTTTATCATGAAGTTATACCTGTTGAACTTCCACCCATCTGTAGTTTATTTCATGCCAAACCGCCTCTGCTCCTGGAAGCAAATGTTCCACTCACATAAAAGTAGACAGGAAGGATGGCTGCATGCAGTCATCACAGCTTGTGAGCCAAGAGAGTTGTAAAAACAATATTTTCCAAAACCCCATCTACCATACAATTAATGCAACATATTACAAAGTGTTTTTATGCTGTAAAAAGTAAGTTGTTTTCACGCTGTAAGTCCCAGTTGGAGTATCAACAAGTATTTTGTCCTTGCTATTTTCTTCCTGGAGCAAGAAATACTGAATGGTCCAGATGCTCAGCAGCTAAACAATAGGTAGTTTGCAGCTTCCTAGTTACAGAGAGGACCTTAGAAATCAGGTTAGCTACTAATTTACATACCTGTTATAACCGTAAATTAGACTTTAGCAGTAATACAATCAGGCTTGCATATTTATAGTGGTGCAGCAACAGTGGATAATAGGAATTAAATAACAAAAAAAACATGTTTTCTTTATTTTTTCATCCATATTACTTAATATTATGAAACATGATGGCTACCAGTGTGGCATGGTGAAAACAGAGGGTGCCATCTTTGGTAAAAATAGCTATGTTGGAGACATCACCTGAACTGTCTGTGCTAAAACCTCTTTGATTGTTTTCTACTTCCTGTTATCAGAGTTGACTTTTGCAGATATAACATTCACATATTATACTATGAATTTTACCTTCCAAAGGGATATCACTATTCATCCTGAAAGTGGTTGTTTAGTTTTAGGTCATCCTTACATGTGTTATGTTTGTGTTATACAGCATCCTGATTTGTTTTTTAACAGTAACACATATACATATACATAGTAGTACATCTCATAGATGCCGCAACCCCAAAAGTATTTAAACAGACCTTATATTAACAAAGTTATGTTGATGAATTTTGAAGTGTGCAACTTTCCAGCAGAGGCATGGAAACTAATCTTAAAGGGTTTAGAAAGCAACATTAAGGTACCCTGTGTTAAAACAGAAGTGAAATTTTGAAGTGACATGATACACGTTGGGGTATCATATCAGTAGTTTGAGAAACAGAAACTAACCTGCAGAGGAAACTTGTTATTAAGAAGACTGATCTGGGTATGCAACAATAATGGCAACAACTGTGCATAAAAAGCTACAATGGTCCTGTTGAATTGTAAAATAATCTTGGTGACATTGCTTGCTGCAATCAGAGTAGCAGCACAGAAACATATCTGTGCAAAAGCCCTCTAACCGCTCTGCAATGAGCCTCTGCAAATAAATAATGTAAAATGAGAGAAAACATTATGTTATATGACAGAAGCAAACTGTAATGTGGTGCAGGTAATATACTGCCGATATTAGAGAGAGGGGTTGTCTTCTTCTTTGCTGTTCGCTTAATAATTTCACCTTTTTGCCGCAGTTTCCAGATGAGTTTTGCATGTAATGCAGATCGGGTCAGTTTATCTGCATGAGAAAAAGCCGTCTCCAGAGTGAAAAGCTGTGTGATTGCATCAAGTGTTTCAACTGGTTCAAGACTGCAGCTTCAACTAATGACAATGAGTTCTGTATGTGCACAACCCCGCAAGCCAAACCAAATTTCATAGTTTGTCCTGCAACATGTTTTTGTTGTGTTATATTTAGAAAGCATAAAGCAGAGCCGGTTCTCTACTGTTACTGAAGGAGGTTTTTTATTGAGGCCTCGCTCTCTTCTGTTAACAGCGAGCAGTGTAACCAAAAGAGGAAGGGGTTTGACGTGGAGGCAGAGTATGAAGGAAATAAGCCTCACTTAAAGTGACATGTAATTTCCTGGCTGTTTGGTTGACGCTGGGACTCAGGAGGCAACTGAGTCAGACGCGGGGTGCTAGTCAGGAGTGATGAGGAGCTGCTGACTGTGGACTCATCTGAGACTGGGTTCGCAAGAACCTGGCACCTTGATGAAACTCAGACCATGAGAGATGGACTGGCACATTAGTCAATGCCAGTTGGTAAGAAGCTTCTATTGTTAATACAGCAGAGTTGCAACGTCCTTTCTTTTTGTTTTTAGTGAAGGAGTTGTGTTTGTTTGCTGCACATTAAACATGCAACCCGCTCAAAAATAACTACAGCGTGTATGTTTGAGCAGAGTTCGAGAGGGCTTGATCATTTATGACCTGTTTGCTTGCTGTTTTAGGGGGAAGTACCTAGTGAATTGTAGTAGTATGCATTGTGTTATGTGTTATTTGTGAGCAGTGAGTAAGTCTTTCTGAAACAGCTCATGTCTTCCTTCTCCCCGCTTGCTTTTGAGACGCTTCTTTCTCACCAATCAGCAATGGTAGTCACATGCTCAGCTAATGTTAATGTTCAAGTTGTTCTGTCACAGTGTCACAGGGGACATTTCTACGTTTCTGTTTCCATTAATTCCATTAATGATATTTTACCTTACTGTTGAATTTAAACTTGATTTTGATAAATGAGAGTTCGGATTGGATCAGCTTGTGTTGTTTAGACTGATGTTAGAGCGAGTGATCGGTGTGTTGAAGGAAGAGTGGCAGGATATGTTGCATTGCAGAGACTGATTCAAGCTCTGATAGCAATCAGTGTCTATAAACATCCTTGTCTCACATGACAATATTAGGATCAGTTTAAGCACAGATAA
Source organism: Kiunga ballochi (assembly GCA_037177335.1). Classification (NCBI taxonomy): domain Eukaryota; kingdom Metazoa; phylum Chordata; class Actinopteri; order Atheriniformes; family Pseudomugilidae; genus Kiunga; species Kiunga ballochi. Next base: position 13,376,475 of record JBAMIG010000006.1, on the reverse strand, counting down.
TGTCAGAGGGGACTAAATGCTTGCTGATGCGTCTGAGCTATGACTGATCAGGATTTTAAAACACCAGAATATGGGGATTAGGTTCCTATTTTAACTGAAATGTAAGAATTGGCTAATGCATTCCTCTTGTGCATTGCATCTCTTTGCAACATCCTGTTACAAAAACAAGGTCAAAAAGTTTAGTTACTGCCCTCTTTCCAGCTACATTATGGCACAATTTAACACAATTGTTCTTTTAAGTTATGAGAACTATAAAAGACAAAAAAAAACTTGTTTTATAAGCAAACTTTTAATCCAGTCTATTGTTTGTCACGACTGAGGATGTGCCGGAGCCATAAGGGCTGCTCATGTAGTTTCTTTCCCTCCCTTCTGCAGAAAGATGTGGGCTACCTGCAGCAGTGGCTGGAGGCATTTGTGGCATCCTTTGAGAGGCTCATTGATGTGCAATCACTGGAGCCGCGCAGGTGAGTCACTGGTTTGCATTCTGATGTATTGCACAGCTGCTATCATAGAGCTTTCTGCCTCCCCTCTCCCTGTTTTGCATGTTTATTCCCTCATCTGTTCCGTTTTCTAGGCTGGAGGAGGGCAGCTCAGATGTTCCTTTACTCCCCAGAGATGTGCTGGTGTTTCTTAGCACCCAGTTATGGCACAGTGCACTCCACCTCTCAGGAGCCAAGGAGCTCAACAGCAGCACCCCACACCCGCTGCTTCTCATCAAGTTCTTCATCATTGTCTGCAGGTGAGGCTGCGTCACCTGAAGGTCATGCTAAGTTTCAGCCTGACGTTTCATTTTGGGGATGTATTAAAGAATGCAAACATTTTTACATGTTCTAAAAGAAACTATTAATAATGGATGAAATAATACATAACACACGTTTAATTCATCGCCGATCATCAAAAATGGCAGAGAATCCAGAGAAATATCCTGAACAAGGAATAAAGCTGAACAAAAACATCAATAAGTCAATAATTCTGATCACCTGGTCATTATCAGCAGAAATTTAAACGTGTCTGTAGAGGAAAAAAATAATGAATGACACTTCAGAAAAGCATTGCTGGTTAAAATCCTTTCATGGAAATACAAACAATAATAGACTACATGCAGACTCACTGCCAGATCCTACACTAGTTCTTACATTTATGGAACCAGGATTTCATCCTGTGGGTTGAAGATGGAAAAAATTATTCAGCTTATTAGCTTAGAAGATAAACATGAAGGAAAGTTTTAGAATACGTTAGAACACATGACTCTGATTCCATGGACAGTGCTAGCAATGCTAATATAGTAAATGGTGTCACATCACACATACTGTCAGAGATCATATGCAGTTCAGACTGGTCAGCTACATCATAACAAGTTGATTCTCTTACAGAATGACATTTATTGTCCTCTATTAAAAATGTTTTAGTTTACAGGATTTGCCATGTATTTGGCTTTCTTTTAAAGTGCTTGTCTTTTTCTTTATCTTGTAGGAATATGGAGAACATTGACCCTGAAAAGACTCCTAGTTTTGTTTTTGAAACTATCAAGCTTCTGAATTTCTGTTTGGAGCAGGTGAGATACATTAAACAGAACAGTGCAGTGATTTAAGATGAGCGTTGCTTCCCTAGCAGGCTCGGTATGTAATGCATGTAAAACACAGAAATGTTTAAGGTACTGTAAACCATTACACTAAATTTATCTAGTGTATATATTATGACATAGACCCCCTGTTATAAAAGATGGAGTTAAGACTGAATAGTTGGTGGGTTGTGTTTCAATTCATTCAGTTTTATACAGAAATAGTTGTTAAAAGATATTAAAGTAGGTATTTCTATGCAGGAGATGAATAAAATGTTAATTTGAGTTTATATCTTTATTTGTGCAGTTAAAGAGGGGACAAGGGGAGAAGTTGTCTCTGCAGGAGGTTGTGCAGTATGGACTTGTGCTCTGTGAAAGTCTTTTTGACCCGTATCAAACATGGAGGAGACGGCTGGCCGGGTCAGTGGTGCTTCGTACTAGATGTTGTGTGAATGTGTGGGAGGTAGAAGTCAGTCATACAAAGCTAAAAGGATCTCATACAAATTATGTGTCTTACCCAATCTTTCCAACATGCAACACCTCATCTTTTTGATGCTACCTTTAGGATCCAGCAGTATTAGTGGTCGATGCAGTCTTGACGAGGTGTGGTGACATGCAGCTTTATGTGTTACAGGGAGGAGGTGAGCTTGCTGGAGAGGAATAAATATAAGTTTTCCCCACTGTCTTTGCCAGAAGAGCTGCCTGCTCTGTTCCATGGTGAGACTCCCTTTCAGTTCCCTCTACTCTGACCTCTGTCAGGCCTCACATACCACTAGAATTACTCTTGAATGGACTTGTGGGCCAGTTATTAGGTCCTAATCGTCAGGCTTACATTTTGTAATGAGTAAATCCAGTTTGATTAGCAAACATTAATCTTTAAGCCATGAGTAGGCTTCAATGTGTCCACTTACAAGGAGGATTATGCTGTTAGAACAGGATTTTATTAGAAATGTTAAGGCCTAATGATGTAACACTTAACCAATTAGTGAGACTTTTCCTTACAAAAGAAAACATTTTGAGAAAATTTTGCGGAGTCATGGTTTAATTAAAACGTATTTATCAGGATTCACGTGGGGAAGTTGGAGCATTGTTATTCCTGGTCTGCTTTTCTTCTTGTTCATCTTGTTTTCAATCTCGTTCTTCTTGTTTTTCATTGCTACTTTTCTTCTTGACTTTTTTCTTTAATAAAGCCTCATTCTAGGTGACTCAACTGCACAGACTGAAGCCCTAAACCAGCTGAATCTGGATTATTCTCCATCTCTGCTTTGAATTACCGCTCTGATGAGCTTTTCCTTATTTTTAAAGCCAATTGTTTTAGCCTATCATGACAAACCAATGTCATTCTCCTCTCCTGATTTTCTCAATAATTTTTTTTAACAGAACATGTCATTTTCAGATATTTTAGGTTAAGATTTAAAAGTATTAATCTACTAACTGGACATGTGTTTGTGTACTTTTCTGCTGAATCTGTTGAGGATTAATTATTAAAATCAATTCATTATAAACTGTGAAAGGCTTTTATTAATAAAAAAAAAACTTCTAATGAATAGTGTTTATCACATGTTTCAAACGATATTTTGCAAAAACAAAACAAACAAATAGAAATGGATTAAAACTGCATGTACGAGCACGCTCTGTTTAATATCCTGTTTGCCCAAATTTCATGAACATATTAGGTCCATATATCTTTATATACATGGCTTTTGCTTGGGATTTCATATAACTATATATCATTTTTCTGATAGAGAGTCTCCAGGAAAGCGAGCAGATCCCAGAGCCTCTCACACTCAGGCTAGTCCATCTCCAGGGTGCTGTGGTCAGTGGAGGAAAGGTCTGCAGTCTTTATGCTCATCATTATGCTACATGTGCACGTTAAAACAGTTTGCAAGGAAACTAAAAGGTTTTGTTTTTGCTTTTTTATTAGAAAAATGGCCTTCTTTCCATTAGCCCTCAGTCAGTTGAGGACCTGTTTTGTGTTCTGCGGGTATGGTGCAACCGCTCCAACCCTGAACCCAAAAGCACCAGACTACCGCGGCTAACTTTGCAGTGCCTGACAGCGATGATCCATCTTTTGCACTCCAGCAGCCCCGCGGAGCGGCAAGTAGAGATCAGGACGATACTAGAAAGCTACTTCATGCTCCTCAACTGGAACAGACCACTTGGCACTGAACTTGAAGACCGGCAGAACTGGGAGAGCAGCCTAATTTTACTCCAGAGCCAAATGTTAAGTAAGAGCATGTCCACTACAGCAGGTGTCACAACGCATTTTTTCTAAATGTGTCTGAGCAAGAATAGAATTTAAAAAAGTCAATTGTGCTCCTCAGACAAGGTGAGTCAACTTCTCCTCTGTTGTCAATTTTAGCTGCTGTTCCTGAGATCCTGCAGTGCCCTGACAGACCAGTCCTACAGGCGGTCTTCCTCAACAACAACTGCTTTGAGCACACCCTCAGACTGATTCAGAACAGCAAGGTCAGATTACTGTGTATCAAAAATGTATCAGTTTACTCATATTCACATCTGTCTCGCTGTCATGCAGCCCAGCTGTCTGTCACATTTTTATTCTTGCCATACCCATTTCCTCTTTCAATGGCGATCTATCTGGCATCAGGTCTCTTTTTAAAACATCACACGCCAACAAGTGTTCAAGCTCAGGGTTTATCAGTTCTGTACTCCTGCAACTACAGAGAGACCGACTTGCATTACACTTGTGTCTTCTGCATCTTTCAAAGCCCTTTTTTGGTCTAACTGTTTGTCTGTTTTTTGTGCTTTGTGTGATTTTGGTGTGCTTGCATGTGTTTTTGTGTCCTGAAGCTCTTTCAGAGCAACAGGCGTAGGTCGGAGCGTGAGGGTGAGTGTGACCTCACCACGCATTCACTCACAGATGTCGAAATGGACCAGGTACTTTCCTTCCCATTCAGTGTTGCTATTGGTCTATTGGCAGGAAACTCAGCCTTCTCTCGACTTGTGAACTACTCTGAGCAATTTAAACAGGAAGCTTTAGACAGGAAGTCTGCCTTACACTTACTCGCTTGTAAATAAAGCAGGTATGGCTAGACATGATGACTGCTATTAGATTTTTTTTTTACCCTTTTTTTCTCATTTGCTCATTAAATAGCTACTTCTTGTGTCATCCTTTCTTTAATTAAGGGAATTTGTGGTACTACTGAAATATTTGGCCTTATAATAGTATCGCATATAGGCAGAATCCTTTATTTACAAGGAGAAGTGCAGGCTGTGTTTTATCACTCTGCATGAAATGATGGTTTTTCGGTGCATTTCTTTCCTGCTTTTCCTCCTATTTTTACTGCTCTTCCATGTGAATGGTGGTGCTTGTTTAAAAGATCTGGCTCATGTCCTAGAGCTTGATGTTGAATAATTTCTAGCAAAAGCTGGGAATTGCCTCAATTTGTTCCTTTTTTGTATGGTTTGCTTTGGTTTTGCATGCTGGAACCTATCAGTAATTAACAAAGAGGTGATTGTTTGGTGACTGGTGCAGCAATCCACTTTACTTTGACCCAGCTTGCTGCAATAATAATGGTTTACTTCCTCTTTTACTTTTACAGATAACCAGGATGGACATTTTTATTTTGTTTTATTTTATTTTTTTCATAAATACAGTTGTAGAAAAATTATTTTTCCAAACAAATGTATCTTTGATTGCAAAATGAACATGAAATTTTGGTAAATGAAGGTGGTTGAATAATTTCTTCTACGACTGTATGTATGTATGTTTCTAGTTATGCACTGCCACAATCAACTGCACCTCCATATTTTCATGCAGGTCTGGGAGAAAGGATCAGACAGTATTACAGTCCATGCTTTGGGTGTCCTCACAGCAATAATGAGTAACTCACCTTCTGCAAAAGTAAGGCTCTTTTTGTTTTTCCATCATCTGTTCCTATTTTTCAACATGTTCTCATTGAAAAGTCATTTAAGCAGCCTTAACAATGACAGCTAAAATGAGCTGATGAGGAAAGCTGCTTTGTGTTCATGTTGGAAAGCTCATTGTATCTCCTTAAAAAATGGAAGTGTGCCAGCTACTGTAGTTATCCCCTGCAGAGCAGCTTTCTCAACCTATTTTTGTTTCCCTTCCTCTCAGGAGGTTTTCAAGGAGAGAATCGGCTACTCTCAGCTGTTTGATGTGTTGAAAAGTCAAGGTCAACCTACCAAAAGACTGCTGCAGGAGCTGATGAACATGGTAAAACCCATATTTTCTCATTATTCCCCCCGCCTCAGTGTACAGATAGCAGAGGTCATGCTTCTCTTATTGAACCGTGTTCTAGTTAAAATGATATTAGTGGTAATTAACCTGATTGTTTCACCTAGTCTGAATCTAACATTCATTCTCTATGTTTTTTGCAGGCAGTGGAGGGTGAACATGCTCATGCTCATCACCTCGGCATCAGCAATGACCAGCCTTTGCTGCTGCTTCTGCAGTGGCTGCCTGATCTGTCAGGGCAGAGAGACCTTCAGCTGCTGGTTGCCCAGTGGCTGGCAGCTGTTTGCGGTGGCTCCCTGTCCTGTCGTACCGTGGCTGTGGAAGCAGGCATGGTGGGGGCTTTGCTGCAGGTGCTTTCACACCCTCAGAGTCTGGATAGACAGTGTGCAGAATCCCTGCTGGGCCTCCTGCAGGATTTGGGCTTGCTGTGTTTGAAACCAGAGGAGCTGAAGAGTCTCTTAAGACTCCTCAGGGTGGATCAGGACAAGGGTGGTACAACGGGGACTGTGCACCCCTACTGTAGTCGCATCATCCGTGTGCTCTCAACCATGGCAGCCAGAGAAGGCCAGGACAGTGCTTTGCAATACTTTGATCTTACACCCCCCATGGCAGGCATAATGGTGCCAACAATTCAACGCTGGCCTGGCAGTGGGTTTGCTTTTCACGCTTGGCTCTGTCTCAACATGGACTTCCCATCTCATCACCCGGAGTTCTCTAACAACCGACAACCTGCCAGCTCTGGTATGGGACCTCAGCATGATATGGGAAAAGGACCTCGCAGGAAGCAACTCTACAGGTAAAAGAAGATTTTTTTAACAATACTTTGGGTGTTAATATTTATTTTCATAGCTGTAGAAACATCTTTTTTTTCTGTTAAAGTTTCTTCACAGCAAGTGGAACTGGACTTGAGGCTTTCTTTACTATGGAGGGTGTGCTGGTGGTGGCAGTGTGCACTAAGAAAGACTACATGGCTGTTGCTTTGCCTGAGTATCCACTAGTGGACTCGTGCTGGGTGAGTGTGGACATGCGATAGATTTTATGGCAGGTTTGGGTAAATATTGTCTTCATTTAGCTCTTATAAAAATACATTTGATTTAGGAGGAAATAGATGCATGTTCTAGTTTGAAATATGAATTTTTTTCCTCCTGATTTCCATTAAAATTTTTGTAACCTTTCATCCTTATTCCAGCACTCGGTGGCTATCGTTCACATCCCAGGCCGACGCCCTTTTGGTCAGAACCTTGTTACGATTTACATCGATGGAGAACAGCGTAAAACTGCTCAACTTCGCTTTCCATCTTTGAGTGAGGTATTGAAATCTACAATCTGAAGTGTACTGCCTGTTCTGGTCTATCTAACTTATTCTGCCTCACTTCTCCTGATGTTTCAGCCGTTTACCTCCTGCTGCATCGGCTCTGCTGGCCACCGGACCACCACCACCACCACGTCTCCAAACCTTATCACGTCACTCACCTCCCCTGGGTCTCCTGAATTTGCTTTTCCTGCCCATGCCCCCTCTCTTTTTCGTTCCCAGTCCTTCCCAGCTTCAGTTGCAGGAAGCCGTTGGGGGTCTTTGACAGACTCTCCCGTGCACACCATTCCTGCTGGACTGCAGGACACAGAGTGGGGATCACCCACTTCCCTGGATGGGCTCTTAGGCACCGCATTCATCTGCCATGAGGCCCTGCAGCTTGCCCAGGCACGGGCGCTACACGCTGCAGGTTGGTCACATCCAAACTAATGTTTCTATTCACCACAGCCAATATTTACACCAGCTGTGAGGAAAAATCCCAATATTTAAATAATAAAAAATATTGCTTCATATTTTAAACACAGGAGCATTTTTTACTTTTTCTTGTTTTTGCATTATACAAAGTAAAATTTGCGTAACTTACATGGCTTATGTTTTACAGGCCCAAATCATGTGTCCTTATTCAAACCGGATGGAGAGCTATCTGAGCTCAACAACAAACTTCTGCTCTACTACACTCCACAGGTGACTCAGTTAAGCAAATAGAAAACACCAAAATTCTGTTGGTTTGTATGTTTACATATATGTATTTTCTTTAGGCATTTAAAAGTCAGATATGCCTGGATTTGGCTCCCAATCACCTATATGATGGCAGACTTACAGGACACCAGGTGGTGAACTGGGACATCAAGGTTTGTTTTGAGCAGATTTATTTTGTACGGACCATTTTTCCTTTTTAAAAGAAGTTCAGTTGAAGACAATGAGTTTTCTCCTCCTCGTTCCCTGCAGGATGTTGTGAATGTGGTTGGAGGAATTGGGGTTATGCTGCCTCTGCTTGAGCAGGTGTGTGAGGCTGAACAGGTTTACAACAGCAGTCATGACACCACAGACTTGCTGGGACCAGAACTCACCTCCTCCAGAGGCCCTGCTGCAATGCTGCTGCCTCTAAACAAATCTGCAGGTCAGATTTCCCTTTTATTTCCTTACTACTTTGTATCTAACGAAAGCTACACAACATTTTATTCGTTTATTTTTACCAGCTGGTAGCAGCAGTTTAATGTTTCTATTAGAGTTTGTACTCATAGGGATTATATCGCTCCCTAGTTAGAGCATTAAACACTCATTTATCTGTTATGTCAAAACCTTGAAGTGTTACAAACAACTTTTTCCTTTTCATACAATCTGTCAAAGTTTTAACAAGCTGATATGTCGGTAAGCCAGAGTGACCGCATCATGATGCAACAACAAGTAGAAATTGCTAGATGCACATAAAGATTACACAATCAAAGCAGTGTCTTCATACTGAGTTCCTGGACGAGTAGCATTTCAGAAGCTCAGCGCATCTGTGTAAACTGAAACAAACATGCAGACAAGTGGCAACAATAATGTCAAATCTGACTCATTTGGAGATGTTTTGATGTCTTTGAAATGCTTAGTAATGCACAAATATGTCTGTGGGTAGCACAGGAAACCTTACACCTTTTTGTGCTCTATTTGTTTTTTTCAGAGGACCGACTACAGAGAAACAGTATTGCTGCCTTCCTACTGATGGTAAAAAACTTGATTCGTCATCACCCCGTCAATCAGGAGAGTCTGTTGCACTGCCACGGTCCGAGCATCATAGGTGCCATGCTCAGCAAAGTGAGTAGTCTGCATCTACCTGGCCCAGAAACTAACCACGAGAGAAGCAAATTAGCAACTGAAAGGGAATATCTGACCTTTTACTTTGCGTTGCGGTGGTATAACTGTGTAATGAATGGTTGTGGTGTTGTTGAAACAGCAGGGGTCTGTCAGAATGACAGTATCAAATGCATGTGTGGGAGAATTCCTGCATTTTATCAGATCACATGGTTTAATTCTGAATGAGAACAAATGTCACCAGGCGGGGAAAAAAAGAACCACAACTTTTAAACTTTTTACAAAAGACAAATTTATGAGAATATTAAATTGACTCACAGACAGTCGAGAAGTGTTTATGCCTCGTTTTAAGCGGTGAGCAGGATTCTTTTTTTATGTTGCAGTGGAGCTGAAGAAACCTCTGTCAGAACATGCTTCATTGATGGGGCAGATTTTGTAATACTCTCTTTGCATAATCAGCTTCAGGGGCACAGATCTCACCTTATTTGTCATTTTATTCAGCTTCTTTGAGTCATTGGTTCTGATTCTGCTGCTCCAACTGATTTAGAAAGCAGATTTCACTCACCACAACGCACTGATAGGGAACACAAGTTTAGGCAAAGAAACTAAGATTCTACAAGAGTTTTCCCCTTATTGTAGAAAGTTTCATTATTGCAACTCCAGCTCAGTTTGTTGTATAGATGAAAATCTGGGTGTCTGTATGCATCGTCCACCCTTCTCTTTCTAGGATGGAAATTCCTGGTCCCCCTTAGCAAAATGATTGCTAAATGATCAAATTCAGCCTTTTAACTTAATGCAGCTGATAAATTGTTGATGACAAATGTCATTACACACTATCAGAGATTTTTTCTATGCAAATTTAGCCTTTAAAAAGTGACTTTTTATTTGATATTGAGACATGGAAAGAAATACTTCCATCTTATTGCAGTGGAGGAAATGGCTTATCTAAATTTAGAGTTAAGTATGACGCATCGCTGCATCACAATGGAGCTGATGTACTGGACTTTCTGTGGTACATTATTACATTATTGATCAATCTTTAATGGCTGCAGCCAGTCAAATGTTTGATGTGTGCAGCACAAATACGCATGCAGACCAGCAGAATGCATTGCAATTTATTGTGCACTAAGGTATAAGGATAAGGGGGAGCATCCTGTAGGGAAATTACTGTGTTGCAATGATCATAAGAGGAGTCCATATCTGGATGGGAAAAAGGCAAAAACATCAATTATATATATAGCAGACAAACATTTTAAATGTGTATGTTCTTAAATGTTTGGTGCATTTTATTACCTATAATTATATGTATAAATAGACTTTACATAAGTCCCTGTAGAAAGTTAGGCCTAAACACAATGTTTTATTTATCTTAAAAACAAAACAACAGCAAAGAAATCATACTATGTGTTTGTGTCTGCTGCAGGTTCCGGGCAATATGATGGATATGAATGTTTTAATGGCGTGTCAGCTGCTGCTGGAGCAGGTCTTTAATGAGGGCAACAGCCAACTTCTGCAGCAACTTTACCAGCACCTGCTCTTCAATTTCCGCATCTGGACAAGGAGCCATTTTGCCGTTTGTTTGGGTGAGGCACAAGCATTTCCCTGCAAAGCTTTTTTATGCTGAAACTGCCTGAGATAGTTAAAAGACAGAAAACACATTAATGCTTCATGTTCAGGCTGTGGGAGGGATTTCAGGACCCTGAAAATGTCTGCGCAATCTTACATAATGATTTGACATTTCTAAATGTCAACCTGAGCGGAGATGAGAACTGTTTTTCTTTCTTTTAAAGCACATGTTCAGTACTTGTCATCTGTGATAAACAAAAGCAAGCAGCGAATGAAGATGAAATATGGAGTTCAGTACATTTTGGATACTGTGCGGACATATTACAGGTAACCTTTCACAGCAAAAGTAATTGAAACGGCAGCTGAGGGGGTTACATGTTTGCATCTCTTTACAATCTTCTCTGGTCACAGTGTGGAGAAGGATGGCAGCTCTCTGTCTGATGAGAAGCAGACCATTCAGACGTCTCTGTTTTCGCTGCTGAAAGATTTCTTAAAGTCTCCCACAGCAGAAGAGCTTCACATGCTCCTCGCTTACAGTCTGACCGCTGGGGAAGAGCAACCGGTAATACTCATATGTTTTATAGTTGTTTTTACCTGAGGAGTTTAATGTCATAGTCATTTGACCTTTCCTTGTCAGTGGAAAAACAAATGATTACATTGCAGCTGAACACTTGATCATCTGAGTTTTATGTCTGTAGTGTCATGCTTTACCATGATACCTCCTGATACAACGTTACCCTCCCTTGGTCATAATTCTTAGCAATTTATCAGCTCTTCCACTGTCTGATAGGTGGTGAAAGCCTTGGATGTGCTGTATGAGCTTATAAGAAGCAGCCCTCCTCGTGAGCAGGTGCAGACTGTGCTGCTGGAATGGGGCGTGGAGCAGCTGTACTGTTTGCTGCTCAGTCCAAACTTTGGCGATGAGGCCAGAGAGAGGGTATTTAGGGTGAGAAACGGATCTGACCTTTTTTGGCATTACAGTAATTAATGTTAGCGCATCCTCCCTTATCTTGCATAACTAAATTTTCATGTGCAGGTTTTGTATAAAATTCTCAAGAGTGAGAAAGTCTCCGAGCGCAATAAGCAGCGCATCAAACTGAAAGATTTTGGCTACCTGGGACTGGTTTGCTTTCTCGAGGACATTCCCGTTACCATGACTACTGTGCGCTGTCTGTACGAGCAGGTTCTTGCTACAGGTAATAAAAATAGTATTGTTTTCTCTTTTTAAAATTGGACTGGATGACAAAGAACTCCTAAGTTTTTAAATAAAATACAAACTTTAGGCAGGAAAAACATCCTCAAATATTCATCCATCTATCTATCCATCCATACTACTTCACTCAACTCTGGCCTGGGTTGTGGGTAGCTGCAGCCTCTGCCAGCAATCAGTGGGCGAGAGGCGGTACACCCTGAATAATCCTAATTATAAAATTAATAATCTGTTAATGTATCATTGTTATAAATGACTACTTCAGTAATTAGATTGTAATTTGATATTGAGTAATTCTCCACTCTTGTAGATTCAATTATGTCTAAAAATGTCACAAATCCAATTATTTCCACACAAATGCAAAACTGTTATAACAGGATACTTGCAGCAAATCTAGTGAACATAAAGGAGAGAGGAAGGAAATTTATTGAAAGTTTAAACATTTTTTTAAAAATGTATGTTTATACAAAAAGGGGTTTTTAAAAAAGAAGAATTCAACTCCATTCCCTGAAGGCTGCATTTCTGCATGTGTTGGGCATTTCCCTGCTGCATCACACCTGACTCAGATTAATGGGTAATTAGCAGACTCATAAACAAGTTTGCTAATTAAGCCTGATGTCTGTCAGGTGTGTTGCAGAACATTTGCAGTAATGCGGCCCTCAAGGACTGGAGTTTGCCCATCCCAGGCTTATGCTGTACCCATCTATTTATTACCTGTATCCACTAATGTCAATGCAGGGTCATGGGTGGAGCGGGGAGGTGTTAGACTTCTTTTCAGAGTAAAACTTGGAATTATCTGATAATTAAAGAAATTTAACCAGTATCACAGTTTTACAGAATGATTGGTTTTCTGCCAGTTGCATGGGATTTAGATGGAAATGTTCAATCAGATTTTTGACAACCTCAGAACCAAAAGCAACAACATCTCAAAGAATTTGTTATCACACAATGAGACAGACTGTGCACAAACGGAGGAAATTCAACTCCATTGTTTCTACAGTGGTCCACCAACAAAAATCACTTCAACAGCAAAGAGTGACATAGTCAACAAGTTACGAGGAGACTCAACAGTTTTCTAACGATAGCTTCTAATGATTAACGCGTTAAATGAACACAGAACATCAAAGATGATTACTAACTCTCTCGGTTTGCTAAAGACCACACAGCCAGAACAAAACAATGTTGTCAAAAGGCTGTGGGGATAGGCAAGCACTGAAATATACATTTTAAATAAGAGCTGCTCTGCTTGAAGAGAAATAACTTGGTTCCAGGATAAAAATCTTATCTAATTAGTAGAGTGTGGACCTGTTTTACCACATCAGGATAGCTCACCCAATAAATCAGCTCATGAATGAATTCTGAAGTCATCCACGCATTTTCTACACCGCTTAATCCATTTACAGCATAGCATTTTACCCAGATAAATCAGATGTTGCAGAGAAAGCATGGCTTTACAAAATCAAAGAAGCTTGAACAAAGGATTTAAACATCTAGAAATAATTGATGCCAGAAAGAAAGAAAGTCTTTTTAAAGATAATTTTTCTCTTTGATTAATGGAAACATGCATTAATATATTTCCTGCTGTCCGAACAGATGCCACTCCTAATTTTAGAGACCTCTTGGCTGTGGTCTCTCTGTCCCATCGAGCTGAACTTACTGTTCGACTGGACGTCTGTCGCAAGGTCAGGCTAGTCACGTAGAAACCAAAACTACTGAAGTGAATTTTCATCATAACCCAATGTGTCATCTTCCAGACATAAACAGACTCTTTTTCTGTATCCTCCAAAAACAGCTGTTTCATCTGATCTACTCTAATGAGGACTATGTGAAGCAGCTTGCCAAACAGCCTGGCTGGCAGGATGTTCTGACCAAACTCTACGTAAAAGAGTCCTATGAATTTAACGCTACCAGCATTGCCGAATCCGGCACCCACGGTGCCTTTCATCCAAACTATCGTCCTCCGCTGCGCAGAGATCAATCTCTGGTCTTAGAGGACTCACGAACAGACATCTTTCTGAACTACCGCAACTCACAGGATATAGAAGACGAAGAGGAAGAGGAAGTTGGTCAGAGGGACATCTCTGAGGGATTCTCTGATTTATCCCAGTCACCTCCCAGCGGAGGCGGAGGCCCATTGAAGAACTTCACGGGCTCGGTTCATTTCAAATCATTTGATTCAATGGATCAGGGGAGCCAATCGTCCTCCATCTCCAACGCTATTGATATTTCTTCATCTCGACCGGAAGAAGAAGGAAGAGGCTACCAGCCTCTCTCCCCCTTTGGGTCACCCTTTGATTTGGAATTGGGGGGAATGGGGGAGACTGGTACACATACTCCTGCAGGCAGTCAGACCAACACACCATCTCCTCTAGAGCACTGCAAACCATTTTCACCACTCAGACCCAGGAAAAGCTCCAGTTTATCCAATGTACTGGATGACACCAGTTATGGGACAGACCCACCCACTGGAGACACAATCTCCAATACGTCCAATCCTCAGGTATCTCTTAACTAAATTTTAGCAGATGTTACAAACCACGTCCATAAAATGTGTCAAAACCTTTAAGATTTCCTTCTTTACTTTGTTTTTTATTGGACCTGATTCTGTATTTCAGCAGACCCCTGAGGAGGAGCTGTGCAACCTCCTAACCAACATAGTTTTCTCTGTGCTGTGGACTGGCAGTGGGGCAGAAGGGGCAGATGATGTGGTGTGGAGGGAGAGGGGCCAGGTGTTTTCTGTCCTCACTAAACTCGGCTCGTCGTGTCAGCTCGTGCGCCTCCCTGATGAAATTAAACGCAGGTTAGTTGTATACTCTTATGTGGCCTGCAATCAATATAAATATAAAGAAACAATTTGTTCAAAGTCTATTTGCCACTCTTGCAGTCTTTTGGAGATGATGCTGGAGTCATCCCTATCAGACCTGAGGGACGCCCAGGGAGTGTCGCTGCCTTTTTGTCCCAGTCTGGTTCGACTCCTCAGACTGCTGCAGGACTTTCTGTTTGCAGAGGGTACTGACAACCACACATTGTGGAGTGAAAAGGTATTACCACTTAATTTTCCTGGGCTGCAGGCAGATTTTAATGAGCCTATGATTTAGCAGTTTTATCCTTATGTGCTATTCTATCTGCATATTGGAGCATGCAAAATGATAATGCTCACAATTTTGTTTAGTTTGTTAGGCACCTAAGCTTTCAGGTTTTTAATAAACCTAAGTGAGAGATGTAGAAGCAAACATTTTGGTCAGTTTTTTTTTTTAAAAAGTGTTTATTTGTTACAGGACTTCACGTTAGTGTGATTAGTGGACGGTCCTCTTATTGCTCGGTAGTTTTAAAGTATCAAATATAAGTTAAAGAAGGGTTCTCTAATGAGAAAGACAGACATCTAAAGTTACTTAGATAATGTAGGAATTAATCAAACCAGAAGCTACAAGTATTTCTATCCTTTAATTTCCCGTGCTGGTATATATAAATATTTTGAGAAAAATTATATGTAAAATATCATTAATTGTGTATTCTCATGATGCTGTGTGGACTGAAAACAGTGATTAGAGCTAACTTTTAGCATCTTTATGCTAAACTGTTTCAGGTTCTAGCAAGCTTGACAGTGTAACCTGATTGATTTAATCTTTAAAAGATTCTTATGTTAAAAGTATGTCGCCCTTTACATTTAGACTGAAGGAATTTACATCTCTATGATTAGAGCTCACCATTCCTCATAGCACATAGGAATTAAGCCAGGCAGCTCAATAAATTATCCTTTCAGTTTAAATTGCAGCTAAATTACAAGTTTTCAAACCACAGTTAAGCAACTCATTGTAGTTTTAAGTAAGTTTTATTATAAAGAGATTTGGTTGTGCATATGGTATAAATGATTCATATAAATGATTTTTTATGCATTAAATGAGAAGTTATCAGAACTAATGTTTCAAAGGACTAAACAAATAGCTGGAGTTAGGATTTCTTTGTGGGTATTTGTGGGTGTCTAATAAACTATTCAAAAGTTAATGTGTTCAGTTACAAATGTTAGGAGAGTCAGGGTTGGGCGTAGGTCACATCGAAATAGCCATTAAAGTGTAGCTTAAGCTAAATTATTTATTTGCTTGGAGGTGTGGAAACAGGTCTAGCCTTCTTGTTGAGTCTTGTTGACAGTCATTGTTGTATTGCAGATCTTTGAAGGGGTGGTGAACTTGCTGGACAGGTTACAGGCTTGGCATAGCACCCCTGGCAGCCCTGGAAACACCGAGCTGAAAGAGATGGCCCAGATTGGCTTGCGTATCATCACTGGATATATCCAACAACAGAACTCACAGGTCAGATGCTCCCACAACTGGGCCAGTCAACCACCACCTGTCATTGTGAACCATTGCCTTTCTGAACTGAAATACCTGCCAGATAGATTCCTGCAGAAGATAGTTTTGAAAAGGTCTACAGTATCTATTTAACTTGATAAATGCACTCAGATAAAGGCAGTTTTTAAATACCAGGCTTTCCATGGGTTTCTGTGTAAAGGCATTGCAGTCATTCTTGTTAGGGAGTGTTCTGTATTAAAGGGCAGCTTTTCTGGAAGTTATTGATGCTGCTGATTGTGGAATCGATAAATGCATTTACCATTAGCCTTTTCATCATATGCTGCTGTTTAATTCCAAAGTGGAAAAAGTCACCACACAAAGCTTGTTGTTTTTCCAAAATCTCTCTGGGAGACACATGCTTGTTTGTATGTTGTTTATTTGTTTTCGAAAGGGGCATATAGCTACTGGAATAGTTTTCATATAATAAAAATGAGCAACATCAAATGCTATGTTAAGTCTGGTGCTGTAAGCAATTAGGTTCACTAATGTTTAAGAACAGTTTTTAGGCCACATTTAGAAAGTGAATATTTCTCTTTTGGTTTAAATTAGCCACAATAATCTTTATTTGTTTTATTTCATTCTAATTAAATACCATCATGCCATATTACAAGTAACGTTAGCTCAGAAATAGTCATACACCATTATGTATGTATTATGTATGTTCAAGAGTCAGCTTTGGTCAGAAATATGAGCTGGGAATCGTTTTCTGCCAATGCTATTTTATTTTGGAATTTTCTATTTATTATATATTACTTACCTATATAATTGAAGTATTTTTATAATATTTAAAATAACATCTGTTCTTATTTTTGTGATTATTTAACTGACTTGTAAGCAATCAAAGCAATTTTAAAAAACTGTCAAACTAATCCAAAAGCATAACTGTTCATAAAAATATTAAAATTGGGAAGCACAAGATTACAGAGAAGATAAAAAAAAAACTTTAAAAAAATATATAATAACATAATAAGAAAACATAAAATTCTGTAGGTCCAAAGAGCCACAGTAGTTTGTGTTTTTCTGCCATTTCATTTGTTTTAACCAGGTCTATAAAACACATTTTCTCCTGATTATATTCTTATGTTTTTATTTACTACGTGTCCGTCCTCAGGTGTGCGTGATGGCCTACTTGAAGCTCCACAGCCTTCTTCAAACTGTCCTCTGTCTCAGCTGGGAGGAGGTGTGCTTCCTGCTGGGGCAACTTGGTGCCCCCTTGTGGCCAGAAGGTGTAATGGACGGCAACAACTGCAGCCAGTCAGAGACATTCTCCCAGCTTGTGCCCATTGTGCGCACATTACTTGATCAGCATGCTGACCCCATCACCCTTCAGAACCTCTTGCCGAACCTGCCCATCACCAACGGCAGCACCACCTTTGCTCAGGACCTGAAGGCTTATTGTCGCACACTGGAGTGGCAGGGCTTTTACCAGCAGCGGGTCTGTTTCCAGAGTGAATTACTTTTAACTATTTTTTATTTAGAGAATGGAGAGAGCCTCCTCTTCTGTCTGTGAGCCAGTGTAGGCAAGGCAAAATTATTTTTGTAGCACATTTCTTGTACAAGACAGTTCATTTAGCTTCACATAAATCATTAAAACCGCCACAAATGGTGCAAAATAACCATTAAAAGGCTGATAAATTACATTTAAATGAGTAATAGGTTCATTGCTATACAATCTGTTTTTTTTCTATTACTTCCCAGTATGGGGATGAAATCTAGCTTCAAAGAGAAAAACAATGGTTTTACAGATTAAACATGATCTAAATTTAGATCTAAACTTCCTAATGCTTTCTGGCGAACCTGTAGGCAGTAAAGAGTTTATACTTGAACCTGAACCTGAGATGTGTTTCTGAAATGATGTCGAGCAGACACACTGTACTGGCTAAGTATATGTCATTGCTGTGCGTGACAGTGCATGCACATAAATCTGTTTTGTTTAGATTATCTCTGCATATACAAACCCTGCGATTCATTAGTCAGTGTGGCATAAGTTTGGCCTCCATCACAATTTAGAAACTTGGCAGAGACACTAAGTAGACTTAACCATCTGTTTTCAGTTTATTTTTAGACTTTGTATATTTGTTACAAATATGCATGTCTGTATTTTAAAACACTGACATGACAAAACTCCAGGAGGAAAAGGAAAACCGCAGCTGAATTACAAGAGTTTCTTAACAATAACCTAAAAAAGAAGGAAAATGGTTAGTGAATGTTAATTTGTATCCAGGTTATAATCCATGTCTGATGTTTTATTATTGATTAATTATTATTTTTAGCTGATCTGATGGGTTTAATGTCCTTAACTGTGCCTCCAGGTTCAGCCCACCATGGAGCAGTATGAGCTGGACACATTTGGGAGAAGCCATGACATTATGTCCAATTTCTGGAACTCCTGCTTCGACGACCTGATGAGTACAGCATTTAGACGGGACAAAGACAGATCTGACAGCAAATCGAAGTTTCAGGTAAATGATCCTACAGTGCTGCTGCCTCTGCCCCCCACCGAGCCTTCCACAAAATGCCGCTTTAACCTTTCAGATGACTGATCAGCTGTGTCTGACTGTACAAACAGGAGGTGATCATCGACCCCTACCTGAAGCGAGTACGGAGCGAGAACAGTAGGTACCTCATTTGGCAGAAGCAGAACTCCAGCCAGCAGGGGGTGGTGTGGCAGCACTGGAAAGCTTTTCGCAGGCTTTTCACCAGTGAGAGAGGGGCATGGGCCAACAGGTATAGTACTCCTTTACCTCTGTCTTCTTCCACTAAATGTGCTGAACTGTAATTCTTCCTTTGTGTCATGTCTGATGTCAGCGTTCAGTCAGAGGTGAAATGGAAGTTGTCCAGCGCAGAGACTTATTCAAAGATGCGTCTCAAACTTGTACCCAACTATAACTATGATCCACACAGTGAGGCCAGCGCCCTAAGAGACAACATGGGTATGGCACGGACATGTTTGCTGAGGTTTTTCTTCTTTAAAGTAACTGCAAAAAGATACATTTACTGTAACTGGTGTCGTTTTTATCAGGAGCTGAAAGTCCTCGCAGCTCTGAGCCCCTCCCATTGGCTGTTGCGAAGGAGGCAAAAGTAAGTGACATGGAGGACGACCAGCTTGGAGAAGAGGACCTTGTCTTCTTGGATAACAAGTAAGTCTCAAATGTCCACAACACATACCTTCATTAAGGTGAAAAATGTCAAATGAGGTTGATATTTTTTTATGGATCTTCAGGGCGGAAGGAGAGGACGAGAGCCAGAAAGAAAAGCTGGTTCTGTCTGAAGACTGTGAGCTCATCACCATTGTGGCGGTTGTCCCAGGTCGCCTGGAGGTTACTACCCACCACCTGTACTTCTATGATGGCAGCAGTGAGAAAGAGGAGACGGAGGAGGGTGAGAAATATTTGACAGGAAATAACAAACCCATTGTTCTTCAAAGGGGTTCTGTAATAAATCTACCTCCTTCAGGAATTGGGTTTGATTTTAAGAGACCCCTGTCTCAACTCCGAGAGGTTCATTTGAGGCGCTACAACCTGCGGCGGTCAGCACTGGAGCTTTTCTTCATCGACCAGGCTCATTACTTCATCAACTTCAGAAAGAAGGTGAATGTCTTGCATTTTATGGCCTGTTTGAAATGGTGAGATTCCCAGTGACAGCATGCGCTACAGAGCGCTTAACCTTTACCCTCCTCTGCTTCTAACACCCATCTATAATGTTGTGGCACCAACCTAAAACAAAGTGAAACTATGATCCATGTCTTCCTCCTTAGGTACGAAACAAAGTATATTCGAGGATCCTAGGGCTGCGACCTCCAAACCTGTTTTACTTTGGCTCCCGCTCTCCCCAAGAACTTCTAAAGGCATCCGGGCTCACTCAGGTGTTTATCAATCTCAATCTCTGTGAATACGAAGCGGATCTTTCCTGAGTTGTAGTTGCTCATGTCTGTGACTCGATGCACTCTGATTTCAACAGAAATGGGTATGCAGAGAAATCTCCAACTTTGAGTATCTGATGCAGCTGAACACCATAGCTGGACGCACCTACAATGACCTGTCGCAGTATCCCGTGGTTTGTGTGCAGTTCTGTCGTCCCAGATGCTCAATGATCTGTTTGTGGTTCTCTGAATAAATAGTGAGGAGGCATCAGACTGTGGCTGAGTATTTTGTTTCTCTTTAGTTCCCTTGGGTCCTGTGCGACTACACATCTACCACGCTTGATCTGAATGACCCCTTGGTTTTTAGAGATTTGTCCAAACCCATTGGTGTGGTGAACCCACGGCACGCACAAAACGTCAGAGAGAAGTAAGTGCTTTTGTTACGGTGTGATTATGTCATAGCACAATGGTTTGTTGCTGGTATGTGTTACCACCTTACATAATCATAATGATTTTTTTTTATAAGCCATGATGCATTTTCTTTATTTAAAATATCTTTTTTCTTTTTATTCTCCAGGTATGAAAGCTTTGAAGATCCAACAGGAACCATTGATAAATTCCACTATGGCACACACTACTCTAACGCGGCAGGAGTCATGCACTACATGATCCGCATGGAGCCATTCACGACCCTGCATATCCAGCTGCAGAGTGGCAGGTAGGAGCTCTGACGCCTGCATTGACAACTTATTGAGTTTTCCATTATCTTTCGGACTCATTCAGCTTCACGTCACCCCCGTTTAGGTTTGACGTTGCAGACAGACAGTTCCACTCGGTAGCAGCTGCTTGGCTGGCTCGTATGGAGAGTCCGGCTGACGTCAAAGAGCTCATCCCAGAGTTCTTTTACTTCCCAGAAATCCTGCAGAACATGAATGGTAGGGTTTCCTTTTCAATCTGCAGATTATTTGTTTTAGGCCAGAGAACCTGATTCATTCCTACTGCATGATGCTGGCAGGCTTCGACCTCGGCCATTTGCAGATATCTCAGGACCCAGTGACCGACGTGGTGCTGCCTCGCTGGGCAACATCAAGGGAAGATTTCATCAGAAAACACATGAAAGCTTTGGTGAGCCCATACAAACATCCAGACTCATGCAACTTAGTCAAACATTTATGTCTCGAAGGACCCTCGTTAAAACCAGGATGAAAAGAAGTTGTGTTTAAAACTGTAGGAATCCGAGTATGTGTCCAGTCACCTCCATGAGTGGATAGACCTGATCTTTGGTTACAAGCAAAGAGGGGAAGAGGCAGTGAATGCACTCAATGTCTTCTACTACTGCACTTATGAGGGTAAGGTTACAACAAAGAAGAGAAAGGAATAAATAAAAATGACTTTTTATCTCATTATTTTATTGAACTGTTTGTGTTTTACACAAATCTTTCAATCTTAATAGGGACTTATTAAATAAAAGCCTAATTTAAGCTTTTAGAGCCAGTATGACTATTCTGTTGTTCTCGTTGTTTTCCCAGTTTGTGTATTTTCTGAAGAAGCTATTTAGAGTTGTGGGCCACTGTGATGTTCTTAGGGAATGAGTGCTGGCCCAAGCTAGGCAAGGCAGATTTATTTTTATAGCATATTTCATGTGCAAGACTATTCAAAGTGCATCACATAGAACACTGAAAGCATTATGTAAGGGCACAGAAAGCATTAAAAAGTTATAAAAGACTGCAGAAAATAGCAAATATCTTAATAAAATTATAAATTAAAATAAAAGTAGGACAAGTTAAAAGTTACTGTGCAGATTTTATGCATAGGCGCTTGAGAAAAAAAAAAAATTTTAACCTGGAATTTTTTTTAAAAGTCTTTGTTTGGTGAAAGTTTAATCTCCATTTTGTTCAACTTGTTTGCAGAATAACAGCTAAATGTTGCTTCTCCATGTTTAGTCTGGACTCTGGTCTGGCCCAGCTGATCTGAGTCTGACAGTATTCTTTCAAGTACACATTGGGACATTTGTTAGGGCTGGAAAAGCCATTTGTCCAAATCCTGACATGTTGGGGTTTTATTATCTAAATATGTCTGTGGTTCAGTGCTGGCACTGAAAAATAATCGCATGATTATAGGAACTCAGACTGTTTGTATCTATTTCTGAATGATGCATAGTTTGTTTGAAAAGGTGCTTTATGAAATATTTCTAGTCTATAAAACATTCTATTGAACTCTAATGATTCATTTCAACTTCATATAAAAATACTTGGCATGTTGGTGGTCCATTACAAAAGCGACTTTTCTATGGTCAGTTGATGTAAAAAGAAACGGGGATTGTGAGCATGTCCAGCACTGGGACTGTTTGAGACAGAGCTGAGCAGAGCACTTTATTGTCATTCAGCCACTGAAACTTGCAAGATACTTTAATTGGCCCTGCATCCAAAAGATGTTAACAGGGAACTAAATAAGTTTTTTCTGGTCTCTTGCATGAGGCTGTTGTTTTATATGCATGTGGTCGCTTTGCAGGGGCAGTCGATCTGGATGCGATTGCCAATGAGAATGAGCGTAAGGCTCTGGAAGGTATCATCAGCAACTTTGGGCAGACACCCTGTCAGCTGCTAAAGGTACTATTTAAAGACTAATTCTCAGCTCTATTTTATAATGAATCTCTTTAAAAATGGTCAGTTTTCACACAACGTGTCCATCCAAACAGGAGCCTCATCCTCTTCGGATGACAGCAGAGAACGCAGCAAGGCGTCAGACCCGCATGGACACCTTGCCACTGAACATCTTTGAGCATGTCACCAAACTCCGACCATTTGTGGAGGTGAGGTCTAAAATGTCTTTATACCCTCTCGTCCCTCCGACTACACATATTGTATCATATGTGTGTATTTATACATTTTTGTTGTCCTCAGGTGGTAACTGATGGCCATCCTCTAGTTCAAGCGGTGGTACCAAAGAACCAGAATCACTCTTTTATCATCCAGGGGTCTGATATTCTGGTATTAAATGAATCTGAACACAACAGTAATGTTTTAAAATCTGTCATTTTTTATTAGTTTGAAATGAGTATACTTTTCTCTTACAGGTGACCGTCAGTTTAAATGGTTTGATAGGAACCCACAGCTGGCTTCCATTTGATAAAAACATTGCCAACTACTTTACATTTGTTAAAGACCCCACAATAACCAATCCCAAGTAGGTACCTTTTAAAAAAAACACTGAACTCCATGTATAGTATTCCCACACTCCTTTTTACACATTTTACATCACATCTGTGTGGAATTAACTGTGTTTTATCCCTTAAATATTTATCAGATCGGGCTTAGACAGAGACAAAAACAACAAACACTGATTGTTTAAATCCCATCCTGCTGCTTATTTGCAGGACTCAGCGTTGCTTGAGCGGACCTTTCTCTCCCGGAGTGGAGCTCAGCGCTCAGGTGCTGGTGGTGTCCAATGATGGCCGTCTGCTCTTCAGTGGGGGACACTGGGACTGCAGTCTCCGAGTCACTCAGCTGGGGAAAGGGAAGCTGGTTGGAAGGATTTGCCGGCACATTGGTGAGTTCTCTGTTATGATTTTTTTTTTTAAAAAGTACTTTTTTCTTTTATTGATGAGGCATGCACATTTATTTTTCTGTTTCACAAAGACGTTGTGACTTGCTTGGCTCTGGATCTCTGCGGCATCTACCTCATTTCTGGCTCAAGGGACACATCCTGTATAGTGTGGCAGGTTTTACAACAGGTGAATCACATTGATCTCTCTGTACATGTAACAACCTGCAATGTCTGGAATGAAACCTTTTGTATGGGTTGTTTGTTTATTTATTTACTTTTTGTCCTTCAGGGCGGATTTTCCAGCGGCTTGTCCCCCCGGCCAGTGCAGATTCTTTGTGGACATGACAAGGAGGTGACCTGTGTGGCCATTAGCACTGAACTAGATATGGCTGTCTCAGGGTCAAAGGTCAGATATGTTATCATCAAACCAAAATATGTCACAAATACATAAAAATGTGGGAATGCTTGCAATGCGGGTGCATCCGTCACATACTGTGTAGCATGTTACGTTGATCGTCTTTTTGCTGCAAAAAAAATCTTTCTTGACTAGATCTTTGGTGTTTTCCAAAAAAGCAGTTAAAGAAATAAAGAAATAGGAATAATGATGGTTTACACTACATGCAGCAGGTTACAAAGGGGCTAAATATGTCATTAAAATGTTTGTAAACTGTTGTATTGATGCAAAGTTTTTTTTATGTGCTTTTCACAATGATCCGTCACACATTCCTCTAAAACCAGTTTTACAAAAATCATTCTTCAATTGTCCCCAGGCATAATATTGATTCAAGTAATTAATAAGATGTGCAACTGTAGTCTGCAACAGCAACAAAATGGACAGTTTTAAATTGTAATGGAGAGGCAGCTGTAACTACAACTGTGAATAAATAAGAATTTACTATGACATTGAAGTGCAGTTGCAGGACTTTCATGCTGTGTTTTCTACATATCAGGATGGAACGGTGATCGTCCACACAATCCGACGAGGACAGTTCCTACGGACACTGCGGCCTCCCGGCAACAGCTGCAAACCTGCCCAAATCTCTGAGTTGCAGGTGGGAATGGAAGGTCACATTGTGGTGCAGACGTCTCTGGAGAAATCCTCCAATAGGAAGGTAGAAAAATACATTTAGCTGCTGTCCACATCCAAGTACATTCAGTCTCAGCATCACATTCTGCTTGTTACAGGGCCAGTACTCCATTCATGTTTACTCAGTAAACGGCTGCCTGCTGTCCTCTTTTACCACGGAGGAGCAGATAACTGCACTCCATCTGGTTTCTGAATACGTAATACTGGGAACCATGCAGGGTAGCGTCCATATACGAGGTTTGTACAGGTAAGTTAGAACCAAAGCAGTCAGTTTTTAGCAAAACCTCAAAAAGGTTTGCTCCTCCAGTTAAAACCTTCTCTTTTTGCTAGCATGGATGCTCTGGTAACACCCCTGGCCCTAAGGGTCCCAGTGAGGAGCGTGTCTGTCACCAAAGAGTGCAGTCACATACTGGTGGGACTAGAAGATGGCAAGTTAATTGTGGTGGGGGCAGGGAAACCAGAAGAGGTGAGTAGCGGGACTACAAGAGATTGGGGTGTGGGGGTAGGTTCATTTTTGGAAGTGTGAGCATGAAGAGGAGGCTGATAATATGCAAAGTATTTCTGAGCAACCAGGTTTTTTCATGTGGTTATTATAAAAAGCCTTGAAGTGAAGACAAGCATGTTTTTCTGCTGTTCTCAGGTTCGCTCTGGACAGTTCTCCCGTCGCCTGTGGGGCTC
Source organism: Kiunga ballochi (assembly GCA_037177335.1). Taxonomy (NCBI): domain Eukaryota; kingdom Metazoa; phylum Chordata; class Actinopteri; order Atheriniformes; family Pseudomugilidae; genus Kiunga; species Kiunga ballochi. The sequence goes on along the minus strand of JBAMIG010000006.1, from coordinate 13,351,288 downwards.
CACACGCCGCATCTCTCAGGTGTCGTCAGGTGAAACTGAATACAATCCCACTGAGAAAGCAGGCAATTGAGACGAGTAACGATGTGGAGGAACTCTGTGGACTTTGTAGGATGCAGATGCATATTCTACCTGAACATTCATCAGACTCAAAAAGCTCTTCTTTCGCAAGCTGGGGAAACGTAAAGCCTCGGCTGCTGGTCTCTCTGAGAGAGCAACACATACACACAGCACTTTTTTTTTAAAAAGAAGATCTTAAACAATGTTATATTTTATTGCATTGTTCAGAGTTGTACTGTTCTTAATCAGCATCATTCCAAAGAGCGGCCTTGTTTTGTGTGTGGCGAAGAGCTTGTTGTGAGAACGGGAACTGCTTTTGGGTGACGAGTCATATTTCAGGGGGATGACTCCGTTTTAATGCACACTCAGCTGCAGCCAGAGCAAAATAACGCTCCACATTTTCGCCTCCTTTGTTATCAGACACCCAGCTGCAATCCCTGCAATGCTGAATCTCCTAAAGCCATTGGTTGCCAATGGCATCTTCTTAAATTTCCTGGAAACTTGAAAAACATGTAGACATTGGTTGAGAGTTCCACACTGCAATACTGGAGACCACCACAAGAGGATGGACTCTGGAAAGAAGGGGAGCTGGTGAACTTTTGCTATGTTGTGGGTTTTAGTGGTGGACGGATGCTTATCCTTTCAGCGGAAATGTGTAAAGCATATTTTATAAGTCTGCATTCCTTTAAGGCTCTCAGCAATGTAAAACTGTTATAATTAAAGCAGCACTTGCTTTAATGTTTAAGTATGTGAAATATATTCACTTAAAGATATGATTTAGATGCAATGAACCTCAGCAGCCTTATGCAAAGCAGGGCTTTCCAAATGCTTTTGTGATCATTCTTTTGTTTTTAGACTTCACATGACTGTATCCTTGCTTTCCTTGATGAGAAATGTGCCTTTTTTGTACCTTTAAGCCTCAGAAAAATGCTAATTTTCAGTCATCTGTTTCTCTCTACAATCACCGTATGCCCAAATTTTTATCCCTGCTCATCTAATCTGAACAAGTCTTCGGCCCCAAAGTGACTCAGACGGGCTTTTAGATGAAACCCTCAGTGAAGAGCTGGCTCTGTGAATATACGTGCCTGCACTGGTCTTTTACTGGGAGAACATCTGAAGACACGATGACTCGGGAGCATGTGTGCAGAACGTCTGTGAGTGTGCTTTATAGGAATTCACTTCCTGCCTGTTTTATTATAGCGGTTGGAACAAAGTAGTTGCTATGCAGTGTCACGATGAGTGAGAGAGGCAAAGAGAAATGTGTGGGTGATGAAAACACCCCTAAGGCACACACACACACGACCTGGTATTTGTTGGTGAATATTGGGAGAAAATGCAAGCGTGAAAAAGACTGTATTTAAATGTTATTTAGGTATATTATGTAACACATTGTATCCAGAATGTTTTATTCCTGTTTTGTACTGTGATGAAGATGATTAACTGTGTGCAGCTGTGGCAGCCGGTGACCACAAGATGTTTGCATGCAGATGTTAGGAAATTTGCTATTGTGTAAACTCACTTTGGCTTCTACCTTGTTTTGCTTAGACCAATACAAAAACCTAGATGATTGTTCTTTATGTTTTTGTTTGACACAGTCGCTAAAACGCAGGTTTAAAAATAACACTGTGTTTAATGCATTTTATTTCTGTTATTCATAAGTCCTGATCTTAAAGAAATGCCTTATATGTAGGCCAGCACTGCCTTGAATAGGGACTGGGCCCCATTTCTTTTTAGCTAATGTTGTGTTTAGCATTTGTATTCATCTGGAAATATGTTGACAATACAAGATGACTTTTAAAACCAATGATTTATCCTGAGTTTCTAACTGCTGCTCACTCTTCCCCACATCTATTTGTACCAGAGTTCTCTGTTTTCTTTAGGTTACACGTATAATTGTGACCATGCTGTTACAGTGTTACTCCTCTTTCACCTCAAACCCTTCAGCCTGTGAATGTTTGCTGAAAACTGATCTGCAAGAAGGAAACGGATCTGCTGCTACGATGCAGATCATCCAGCTTCTCCACTGTAATCCCAGCCTTGCATGCGTCTGTGATGTTAACCCTACCGAGGTTGAAAAGGTCACGGTGCATGTACTTGCAGAGGAGACTTTGATCTCCTGGTGGGACGAACATCCTGCCAGCTTCCCCATAAACACTTCTGTGGGGGTGCAGTTCTGTATGGTGGTGGTGGTGGGGATGAGGTGGGTGATGTCCTGTAGACCTCCAGTCTACACCACAGAGCAGTGAATCAAGGAAGTGGAGGAACTCCCACTCAAAGTGGAGGGAGGGGTTAGCACCTTCTCTCCGGACCTGAGGAGAGGCTGCTGGGATAGATGTCGTGAAATGCTGCCATTTTGGTGCTGTTCAAGTTTTTCCTGCCAGTTTCTTCAACAACCCTCAAACAGCCCTCTGTCGAACAACCTCAGACTCTGTCCCCCCTCCTTTATTAGCCTTCAGGTCAATTCCTCTTTGTTCTGTGGGCAGATTGTGTTTTTATGGTGGTTTAGTGGTTTTATCTCCCTTACCCATGTGTGACCAGAGAGAAACTACACCCTTTGATAATGAGTATCGCTGCAGGCAAGAGGATGCAGACAGCAGTAATGAAGGAATAACCCGAACTGCTGGCTGAACTTGTGTTTATTCTAGTATTTCTTTTATGTTTGTTTTCACATACTGACAGCATTATCTTATTACTCTCAAGTGCTTCACTATATTTAAGTCCCAAATCTTTGTTAGTGATGCTTTGCGAGATAAGATTAATTCAGCCTTAAAAACTAACTTTTGTAGAATCGGGGTTGTCTTTTTATGTCTTCTTTTAACTGGACCTACTTTGGAAAAGACAGAAGTCTGTAGTCACAATAAAAAGCAAGTGAGACACTTTGACCTAACTTAATGTAAGATCCTGATTTGTCTTGTATTTATTTATGTATAATATCTTGTCCTCCATGTTTAAATCTTTTGATTGAGCGCAGATTCACAGGATGCAGCCAGTATGGACGTCATCATCTGATATATTTTTTATTTGACGTTTGTCTTCTGCTAAATCAGCAAGACTTAAAATTGCATAATTTCATACAATCACAGTACCTTGCTGGATAGGTCCCACATCTGCTGGATTTTTCTTCTCTGGGTCAGACTGTCATCAAATCTCTTTGAAAGTTGTCTTTTGCTTATTTACTGCAGTGACTTTTTTTTTCCAAACATGTTTTACTCTCTCTTCTTCTCTCCTCTGGTCCCTCGGCAAGCTTTGAAGTGCAAGTAGTATTGTGTCTGAGAGATCTCCCCCATTTGTTTTCTTCTGAAGTGCCTTGGCCCCCCTGTGATCCACTCACTAGAATTTACAAGGTGTGTAATTGATCCTGTGTTGGGTTTTCTAATCTTTTGAATCACCAGGATCAAACATGCTCCTCTCAGGAGCATCTTACTTTATTCACATGCTGGCCTTTGTTTCAGATAACAACTAATCACAGCGGTGTGTGAGAAGCCTTGGAGGGTTGTAAAGCAATGTCATGTCACAAACCCCCATTTGATGAGGATTTTCTCGTGAATTCAGGCATTTGCATTGCATGCTGATAGTGAGAACAGCTTATTCCAGCTGAGAGTGTAGACTCTTGTGTGGAAATGATCATAGAGAGGTTGAGGTTTCTCCTAAATGAACCAGGATTTCTGTCACATCTCAGTAAAACTACACAAGAATTTATGCAAAACCTCTATAAAAGACTAACCTGCACATTCACACACACTTACACTCACTCTACTGTGTGTGTATTGCCAGATAAAGTACGTTAAAGGCGTGTTGGATACAATGGTAACAGTGCCGGTGGTGGTTAGCTAATCATCCAGGGTACAAACAGTACTACTAAAATAATAAGCTCTTCTGAGAAGCTTGTTTCCAAAACACTTCAAATCTATACTTCAAGCAATTCTTTAATGCAACCTGATTATTCCTTGTTGTTCTTTTTTTTTTACAACTTAGTATTTAATAAATCAATCAAAATTGCACATTTAGAAAAATGTCCTTCAGTCTTCATACATGTGGAAAAAACAATAAACCAGTAAGTATGTTATCCACACATTACAACTTTTGTTTTTCCCCTAGAGGTATTTTTAAATATATTTTGTAATGATTGTAACTTATTACAGTTATGTCATCAATTATAATAACTTCAGCTTATCAACATTAGTTTTAGAGTAAACAATTTCAATTTAATATATATATATATATATTATTGTTTATCTTTTATAGCAGCTGACTGATGAGTAGGACTTAATGGAGCCTTTATTTATTTGTTTTCTTATTTACTTTACTTTACACTCTCACTTGCTTACACTATTAAACTGAACTCAGTTTGAGATCCAGACTGTTTATGGGATAGGATGTGATAGGAAAACTTTATTGTTATTTGCTATGTGGCATTAGGATATGGAAAAAATGGCTTGATTGAGAGAAAGTGAAAAGATCAACCATCATCAGCTACTTTAGAAACATATTTGTTTTAATCAGACTTTTGCCAAACAAACCATTTCAGGATCTTCTCTCATGTACTAAACCTGATTACTAACTTTAGATAGTTTTTCTTTTAGGCTTGGCTTTTAACTAAACAAATCACACTACCTTTAGTTTAATGTCACACACATTTACTAATTTCTACCTCTGTGCATGTGTATTTTCTGTTTAATGCCATATTTAAATCTTTAAGTCTTACAAATCTGTATGTTTCCTCACTACAATATTGTACACACTCCCAAATTGTAGGACACATCTTGTTGTATTAAAACATTTTAAAATCTGTTAAATTATATACTGGTTAGCATATGTCTAATAGAACCAGAAGGTTCAACTCTTTTCATCTTCTTACAGAGTATCCTCCAAGAATGACTCTTTACTTGCCAGGAGCTTTGTTCCACCATTTATCACTATTTGGATAAATGTTCCTTTTCATGAGCATGTGCATATCAAATGTCAGCTACAGTTAACAGGTATTATCCCTTCTATTCACAATCCGGCCAAAAGTGCGTCGCAGGGATGCAGCCAATCACAGAGTCTCTCTGAAAGCTGAGTAGATGGGAGGAGAGAAGGCCCGGGAGAGCCTGCAGGAGTTTTCTTTACCTCATCTGTTGCAGAGCTCCTGGATACGCAGCGCTCCGTACGTCCTGCAAGCTGAAACAGAAGGAACTTTGTTTTCACTCACTCTGCTTTGTACGAGGAATGAACTAAAGGAGACAAATGCGTCTGGTGCGCTCTTACTGGGAGAATAAACGGATTACAAGCATTTTATAGCGGCTCTCACGTGCATAAAAGACCACATTTGCGGACTAGGATTGAAATGCGGAACCAGCCCTTTTTATAAGAAGCGGGTGGTAATATTTGGATTTTGTGAAAGGGAGGTTTAGACTCTTTTTATGCCATTTCAGAAGGCTTTCAGGCTGGGAAGAAAGTGTGCAATAAAGGATTTGGAGACACTGTGAGTCTGCTCTGAGTCCAGGAGGACTGCGGAGGCTGGAGACATGAGACCGATCATCTTATGCGCCCTTCTGCTGTTGAAAGTAAGCAACATGGTCACTGCTTTACCTACAAATCACCGTGCTGTGTTTTATTTGTCTTTATCTCACAAGCTTTTCTTTCTATTTCTATAAGCACTTCAGCCATCAAAGATAGCTATTTTTTTAGTTTCACAAGACAATTTGCACCAAACCGCAGAGCTACATGCATCCCACAGACCCTGCTGATGGATGTGTTGGTTGCTATTCCGTTGTTGCCAAATAACAATAAGAACAATGAGAAGAGATGTCTTTTTAAAACACTTTTGACCCTTTTCCCCCTTTAAAACTTGAAGTGACTCATTAAAAGTGAACTTAAACCCTCTCTTAAAAGATGTCAGAAGTCAATAATGGAGATATTTTCTTTCAGCCAAAACTCAAACAGGATAGTTCGAACAAAATGGCACATTTTTAGAGTCCATCATCATGTGCAGAGGCTAAAAGTGAAGCAGAATATTCAGGATAAGGGACCATACCGAGATTATTCATCACACAGACATATGATGATGTTTATGATCAGATTATAGCTTAAATAGTGTTTGATTCCAGAATAAAAAGACAGGATCAGGGAAAAAAGAAGCTGCCTTCACAGTCAAACACAATCATTTGACACTTATTTGTCTCAAAAAGGCTGTGGGGCTTGTTTTCCTGTCTGGACTAGTCATCACAGTCTGCACACTTTAGTTAGATCTAAGTATTCAAATAAAGATTAGACTTAGATGTTATTGTATGGAAAAATGAGCAATAGTTTAATGTAAATTAACCACAGCTTGGATGATTTAGAGTGGAGAGTTATTGGATTATATATTCTATTGTGAACCGTGTTTCTAAGGCTCATATTTCCAGTAGTTTACTGTACACAGTGCCACATTTCTTGCCCATGGCAGTTCCTGGTGAAATGTGGTCGAGCAGACAGTACTTCTGGGATATCCGGAGCAAAGCAATTATCATCATTCTCCCCCCTGCTAGTGGTGTTTAATAAGTGTGTTCGTGTGGGGGAAATAGTTTAGGGGAGCCACAGTTATTTGAATTTCCATATAATTGGCAGGTTTCAAGGTCGTTTAGAAATACTAATCATTTTGTGACACTTTGTTGAGAGCTGTAAATCAGTAGGATGATTATAGCATAATTTCTTTGTGCTGTCTGGGATGATTTAGGGTTATAATTACAGCTGAACTTTCTCCTGGGAAAAAATAAGAGAAACCAATGTTCCTTAATTTGTCCCCTGTGCTGCCTGTAAATAACTGAGTTATTGGTGCAACTACATGTACCTCTTAAAGTCTCCCTCAGCTCACACTGCCTCTGCTCAGAGAGCTCAGTCTGATTGCGAAGGCTCGGGGGTCAGCGTCTTCACAGAAGGAGGGCATCCTTTTGTGTGTTTATTTTCACGCAGATTAGATTAACTATGGAAACTCTAGCCTCCAAACATGCTCTGACTTCAGAAGGACAGAGAAAATGTTTAATGCTGTGAGAAGGCTGAAGTGAAGTGTGTTCCTAAGTGTGTGTATGTGCGGGTGTGTGTCTGTGTCAGTGATGTGCGATGACTGAGTGACTCCAGCAGCCGTGGAGTTGAGAGGCCCATTGAAAGCAGTGCTCCACGGTGGTCCGTGTGTTCTCACTGGGGAATCCCTTCAGATTGCAGCTTCTTACCTTAATGGAAAAAGCAACTGCAGCCCTCTTTCCTTCAGGCTTTAGACCCCAGATACAAAAGATAAGTGCAAATACTCTGAGGGTCATGACCAGCAAATTAAACTGTGCTTGAAAATGGAACATAATGAGAAAGCATCGGCAAAACACAAGCAAATGACCTATAAAACTTTACTCAGATGATATTAAAGTATATCATGCTGTATTAGTTACTGGGATTTTATGGGCTTAATGCAACTTATCAAAGCTTTTAAACTCAAATTATTTATACATATGAAATATAATACAATGACGTTAGGTGAATTTATATGGTATTAAAGTTTTCTTTTGCAGCCAGATGTTTATTTTAAGTCCGATCATGTCTACGTTGCCTTCACAGAGGGTGTGTGTGAATGAAGCATGTTTTATATAACTGATATTATACTTGTTTTTTCACATAGACAGCAGCTGTGAGTCTTTTCTTTTTTATCTAATGACTTACTAAGAGGGCTGCATGGTTAGCACTGTGGTTTCACAGCAAAAAGGATGGGGGGAGGTCTGAACAGTGTGGAGTTTGCATGCTCTCCCCGTGTTAGGGTGGGTTTTCTCCAGGTACCCTGGCTTCATCCCACAGTCCAAAGACATGCATGTTAGGTTAAATGGTTAATTCTCCTTAGGAATAAGTGTGAGCGGTTCTCTGTCTCGGTGTTGGCCCTGTGATGTACTGGCAACCTATCCAGGGTGTACACTGCCTCTCACCTGGAATGCTACTGAATTGGATAAGTGGTTTGAGAAATGGATGGATGGACTTAATGCTGACTACATGCTGAAGTGTCCTTGGGCAAGACACTGAACCCCAACTAGCCTCCCGATGTGCCTATCGGGGTGTGAGTGTGTGTGTGAATGGGTGGATGTGGCTACATAGTGTAAAGCGCTTTGAGTGGAAAGGACTGGAAAAGCGCTATATAAGTATGAGTCCATTTACCATTTACCATTTACTTCCTGAGATTAATAATCTCTGTTACATCTAAAATAGGGCCTAATATGACAAGGTATTAACTTTACTTCACTGATCATGTCATTTTAAGTTAATATGTAAAGGTTGCAATAAAAATGTAACTTGCTGAACAAACAAGTGTGTCAGGAAATCTTAATAGCACACACACACACATACACACACATAAACACACACACACACACACACGAGTATTCAAAGGAGGAAGATGTAGAACAATGCTAGACTGATCGTGGGGAAAAAAAGTAGAACAGGTGTAGAACAAAAGAAATATATTAATAGCATAATGAGTGATATCTGGTAAGGTGATATTAATCAAGAAAAGAAGCAGAACCAACCCACTGATTCTACGGCGGTACAGCCTGCTCAGCACCAGGGTCCTTCTTTTTGTAATATTTACCATCTCCTCTTGTTTGCTTTTCTGTTTCTGCAGCTTATTCTTCCACTGTTATGTGGATAAAAACCCTCTGTACTCATCATTTCTTCCAGATGACTCTACAGTTTCACAATAGATCTCATCTTGTATTTTTAATGCGTATAGATGAAGGAATGCTACCTTAAGCTAAACACCTAAACCAGTCTAAACAGCTAAGCGCCCTCAGCTATTCAGTTCATTAAACTCAGTATCAATATAAATTCGACTTCTTTGTCTATCTCTCAATCAGAGCTTGCAAGAAACCTGCGTATTAAATCCTTTTATGACCATGTTGCATCTGTTTCTAGATCATGTTACTTTGTACTTTACATCATGAAAAATATCAGATCTGGTCTGTTTTCTAAGTCTTGGTTGATTGCAAGCCAGGTGCAGCCTGAATTTAAGAAAACGCACACCTGGTTACCCTCTTGCTGCACATCTGGTGCCTATTCAACCGAATAGGACATGTCAGTCCCCTGTCCATTGACCTCCACTGGCGACCCATTGCTTCCCATTTCAAATTCAGATCAGTCCTATTTGCTTACAGACTGATTGCACTCAGCTGTTTAACGTCAGTCATTAGAGGTTCATACTCCTTCTCAAACACTCCTTTTCAGGAACTCATCTTATACTCTTATCCATACACAGAGGGCAGACTCAGTCTAGATCACAGCTTCTCAGTCCTGATGGTCCAGGGTCATTGACCTGCAAGTTTTAGTAGTTCTCTTGCTGCAACAACCTAGGTTATTGACTGACTTGTGCACAGAGCTTGGGGTCCCAATTCAGGGTTGCAGGGAAGTTGCATCCCAGGAACTGGCAGAAGATAGGCAGGGTACACCCTGGAAAGGTCGCCGGTCCATCTCAGAGAAACAAATAACCATATGCTCACCTTCACTCCTAATTCAGAATGATAAATTAACTCAATGTGCACGTCCACACGTGCACACAAATACATGGGAAGAATATAAAAACTCCACTCAGAAAGACCTCTCCTCAAACCTCCCCAGTGAACACAATATAGTCCTGATTACAACATAGTAATAATTTGCTTACTACCATGTTCTAGACATAGCTTTTGACTGATGTATTAATCTCTTTAGTTTTTAAAATTTACATTAATTTCATTTAAAACTATTTAGTATCCACATATCTTCACTATTGTAGTGTAATTATTTAAATGAATAACTTATGAACAACACTTATACCGTTGTGTACACTTCAAGAATCAAGTTAAGTAGTTTTAAAGCAGTCGTGTAAAGGTTGTGCAGAGGACTGATACACTTATATATTCATGTAGCATTAGAGAAAACTGTCGAAAGCAACAAAGTTTGGAAAGATCAATGTACAACCACTGCCTGTTTGGAATTCATCACTCAGTCAGAGACACATCATTAAAGAAAAACAGGGAAGTAAAATGAAACTGTGGCCTAATATAGACATATTTTATCTGGCATTTTCAGGAGATTCAGTCATTCTTCTGGTGAGTAAATTGTGCTTTGTGATAGTTTCCAGTTGGGCATAGATTAAATCTTTCATTGGACACTTGGTCCCAGTGGATGAAGTGCCAAGCCTCCAGAGGTGCAGCGGCCCAGACTCCCACCAGGCTCTGTAAAATTACAAAAATCCAAACTGTAGGTGAAAATAAAACAGAGCTGCTGTCACCAGCTGTTTATGTAGTATAGCTGCAAGGTAAAAGGTTAGCAAATGTTAGGAGAAGACCTCACATCTGTCACATAAAGAGGACCACAGGATATTTTTCTGCTTTAAGTTATTACGGTCCAGACTTGGTCACAGGCTAACTCCATACTAGTTGGTGCCTGCTGGGTCCAACCACACTGATGCCACAATACGTCTGATCTGGGTTCTGTGGCTGGCGCGCAGATATCACCAGGCTCCTCTGTAAAGCGGTGCAGTCAAACGGGCTGTTGTTTTTGGAAAGAAACAAGCTCTGTTTCAACGCTATGTCTCCTCTAACATCAGCATGGAACATTTTAGTGTTTTGTGACTGGGGCCACGGCGGCGTGTATGTGTATATGTGTGTGTGTGTGTGT